>JAJJWW010002228.1:0-408151 GCA_023531295.1 Papaver armeniacum
TGTTGATGGGTGAAAATTACTCCCGCTGAATTTGGTAATTTGGGGTGTGATGAGGAATGAATTTAAACCTACAACAAATGCACCGCGCGGTGAGTGCTTGTAGATTCGAGAGATCAATCTGCGTGCAAGTCCGGCCTAAACCAAGAAATGGCCGTTCCAGATTTGTTTCGGTCACAAAGTGAAGGAGATGGGGTTGATCTTAGGGAGGGAAGCGAAGAATGTGTTGAGATTGTGAAGGTGTTGGCTTGCTTATGACTTGTGACATGGTTAAAAGTGAGCAAAGCTTACTGCTAATGTAAGGAGGCTCTGGATATCGATTTTGTCTTGTTTTTCTTGTTGTTGTTTGAAATAGGCGGAGAACCTATTTATACAAGTCATTGAGCCTCATTCACGTTTTCGTGGGAAGTGGAGGTAGTGGAATGATGGAGTGGTGGAATTATGTGTCGGTAGCATACGACCGGTCTTGCCCACTTCTCCAGCTCATCTCTAACCGTCCATGACTTCCTAACACGTTCTTGTAATGGCGCGTTGCACGCCGCACGCCGTAAAACCGCTGCACCAATACCCCAAGCAAGTATCCCCCTGGTTTGTGACATGATTGATGTCCTGAATGTGGATCGTGGATCCACGGAAGATAGCATGTAATGCTGAATTGAATAACGCGTTATTCGTAAAGTCGATACTGTGTGCAAGATCGTGTGTATTTTATGTGTACCGCATTACGGGTGTGGTAAAGTGATGTAATGACTGCTCACTAACCAAATAACTCCCGACTGTGGTTGTAAAACCAAGTCGGGTGAAGTCGGACGGATGAGATGATGTTTGAGACACTCATCCGCGATCGTTGATGAAATTAGGGTTTTTAAAGAGGTGCGCAAGCATCACTCTTCGCCTTGGTCGAAACCAAGCATGGGAAGGATTTGAGAAGACCGACCATACATGCGTGTTGACGGCATGATGGTGTAGGCGCCCGTATTCCGTTCCCTCATGAAAGCGCGATCTGGGCCACTCAATTTGACCCAGTAAAGAGGAGTGGTCGAGATCGGTTTGCGCAGAAATCCCTTGCCGCAAAGGGAGTTGGAAACCGCGTGATTTCCCTAGTTTGGGCACGCGTTTCAAGCGACCAATCATTGGTTGGTTTTGGTCGATCACACTACCGTGTAGGTGGTAGGTTGGTGTTCACACCTATGTCTTACCGTCTCATGAAACGTGATCTAAGCCACCCAATTCGTCCGGTGAAGTTGAGTGGTCGAGATCGATTTAGGATTTGGGAGGTGTAACCGCACGAGTTTGGGCGTGCGTTTTGGGTTGGCCGGGAATGATGTGCCTTGGCCGACCGCGTGAGGGGGTAGATGGGCCCACGGTGGTCATGCTGGTGTGACCGACCCTTGCTCAATCTAACTGTGGACCCTCCATTCGTGCCGGAGAAGATGGACGCGCGTGATGGCTTGAACCCTAATTTTGGCTTTCAAAGCCGCGCGACCATGCTCTTTTGGGCGGATGGTTTTGCTGCAACCAACCACGGCTGGCTTTGACCGATTGGTCAAGCGTGTAGGCGGTCACATGGTGATTGTGTCGACATGCTCCGGGCCTTTTGAGTCTACATCTACACCCTCCGTCTATGCCTGCGAAGACGGACGGTTGAGACCGTTTTGCGACATATGTAATATGCCGCAAACCCTAATTTAGGGTTTTCCGCCCATAATGCTTGGTATGGACGGTTTCTTGGCAAGTTGGGCCAATGGCCGACCATGCGGGTCGGCCGTGTGTATTCCATACCGCTTGGGGGTGATGGAATTGATCCGGGTCGTCCAATCATGCTTGTGGAGTGGGACGATCGCGATTAGATCATATCCGGCAAGCTAAGGCCGTGTGTATTCCATACCGCTGGGGTGATGGAAGTGATCCGTGGTCATCCAATCATGCTTGTGGGAGTTGGATGACCGCGATCGATCATATCTGGCAAGCTAAGGCCGTGTGTATTCCATACCGCTGGGGGGTGATGGAAGTGATCCGTGGCCATCCAATCATGCTTGCGGAGTTGGATGATCGCGATTAGATCATATCCTAAGTTAAGGCCGTGTGTATTCCATACCGCTTGGGGGTGATGGAATTGATCCGTGGTCATCCAATCATGCTCGTGGAGTTGGATGATCGCGATCGATCGTGATCCTGGAGACCGATAAATCCAAGTCCGATGCTCAATCGGGCTAGTATAACACACCAAGAGGGGCTCAATCGGGCTAGTATAACACACCGAGAGGGCTGGGCCAGTATAACACACCGAGAATCGCCTATACGGGTATTTCGTACATGGATTCATTATAGTGCTTGAGGTTCGTGTTACTCGTAAGAGTAACACCGACCGCCATGCCACACCGATAATGGGTACAGAAATACAAGGTTGATATGAAATTCACAGAAGGGATTGTTCACGTATGCTCCAACTCCGGAGGAATTAAGTGAGGAGTATCCGTCACTTATAAACGGCTTTATCTTTTACAAGATGTCGCCGCATGATTTTCTCGGTTACTTACGAATTTAAACTTAAACGAAAAATCCACCATCAACATTAAGTCCCCTGCCTAGCACATAATGGTTACACTATTGTGTGGTAGGCATGAGATGGTGACATACATAAATGACCAAGCTAGAGTGAATACATATTTACCGGATAGTTTCACATTGTCAGGCGTTTCCCTGGAACTGGTTGGTCTTGATTGAGGATGCGAAGGAAGCAGGACTTGATCCGGTGAGTCGCTTTGGTTCCTCTTGTACATGTATGAGCTCGGCCGCTCCTTTAGGTGTACTTCTTTCATCACATACGGCTTTCCTCGTATATCCGATAAGCCCGTCGATTGTTATCCCTAACTAGCAGCCTTCATAGGTGGTAAGTAAAGACTTCTTTTCCTTCCGGATTCTCACGACTGGTGAGATTATAAAGAATCATCTCAACGTGGTCGTTTATTCTATTTCTCAGAATCTCGTGCACCGTCTGATTTCCTGATTAACTGATCAATTGACTTGATTTTTTTTTTTTTTGTTTGCGTGTGCATAACCTCCTCTCCTTTGTAGTTTGTCATGGAAGCGGTGGACGCTCATTCTGTTGCTTCTCCAGAAAGGAGTTTTGAAGTTGACAAGCCTGAAAACCATGCGCACGGAGAAGTGATGGCTAAGATTGATCTTCCTCTTCGTGAAGTCGGCCGTGCTATACAGGGGATGTCTATCTCCCACCTTCGTATTGTCAGAGGACGTATCTGTGCACTTTCAGCTGCAATTGACATGGAGGAGCGGCGGAGGCGCGAGGAAACGCTGCAGACACTAGTAAGCGCAAGGGCAGAGATTTGCAGCGCGGTTGAAGAGGCGGAGAGTTGAGCATGAACGACCCCGAATGAAGGCAAGTGTGATTACCCGGTTCAGACGGCGTGATAATCCTTGATTCCGATACAGAGGAGTCTGGACATGTGAAAGCGATTTGCGCACTTCTCGGTGTTGCTATGCCCTTTGATGCTCCCGCTGAAGATGTTGGGATGGAGTGCGCTGCCGTCGCTGCTTCATGCTGGGATGCCCGATGCGTGGTTGAGGAAGATCCCGAGGGAGGTGCATCGACAGCGACGGAGGTGGCGGTGATGTGGGCGAGACCGACCCTCTTGATGATTGAAATTTCTTTTGTTTTGTTTTTTCTTTCCAAGTATATTTCGCATGTTTCGAACATCTTCCTTGTACTTGGGGCGGTGAGTTCAAGGGTTTTTTTTTTTTCTTTGATTATTTGAATAAAGTTTTCCTTTTCAATCCTTTGTTAAGACCGCAACCGAACTTCTCGGCGCAAGGAGCGCCTTCACATGTATTCCTTAGTAATAAAAGAAGTTATACTATAATGGAATATCCACGGACCTGTGATGCAATATCTTCCGGCTTTCTTTGGGCGGATGGCTCAAACCACTTCTTGCGCACACGTTCCTATTTCGAAATATTTGCTTAGGGTTTCCCTTTTGCTCCAGTTGATTTAGGCTGACCCAGGACTTTGTGTCTTTAGGAGTAGAGAGATTCTCAGATGGAAATAATACTTCAATTGAATTGAGGATTGAAAATTGAAACCCTAACTATGAATGCAAGTATTGCAATCATTTTCCGGAGGAATTACAAGTGTGACACGAAATTATAATAAGGAGACACGCTGGAAAAATAGCACAGCGTTTTTTAAAGTGTGGAGGATGCTGGAAAGTGATAGCACAGTATCTTAAGTGCGGTAAGGTTTGAGCCATCGTGAGTGAACTGTTATGCCCTCCAGGTTATCAGCGTTGATGAGCTTGGCAAGAGCCACCTAGGATAACATCTCGCTACTGTGCAGTTCATCTTCTCTTTTAGTGGGTGAGTCGTGGAGGATCATCTTTACCGTCATGCTTCCAACATTGAACATAGTCATCTTTGTCACCAGTGTCTCCATTCCGAATGGGTTTGAGCGTGCGGACACTTGGACCTTGACCTTGTTGTCTTTGACCAAGACAGCCTCTATGCTCTTGATAAAACGTTTGAAAGGGCCGGCTTCCCATTCACATCTCCTAGCCAGGGTTGGCTTGTTGGTTGGAGTCAGTCCCCAGGACTTGTCAGAATGAGGGGCGGTAGGTTGTAAGGAAGGTTGCGTGACGAGACTTACTTGAGATTGGAACTTTTCAATGTATGCTGACAGGCTCTCTCCGGGAAGTTGCGTCATGTTGGAAGTTTCTTTGAGTGGGCGGACAAATCATCGGGTGGTCCAAAGAGGCATGTTTGAGATTCTTTCAGTGTACCGAGACCGGTAGAGGACGGACTTCCGGTATGGCTTTGTTGTCCCGTATCCAAGAGCGTCCTAGGATCATGTCGTAGCTGGGATGATCTTTGACCACGTAGAATTTTGCTTGCGTCGAGGCGTCTCCCATTTTGATTTCAAGATTGACGTATCCATACGCATCTCTAAGCTCTCCTCCCGAATCTTTGACCACGGTTGGGTGACGAGTAGCTTCTCGCTTCGAAATCTTTGCCGCTTTCAAGGTCTTGACAGTAATGATGTTAAATTCGGAAACCGTGTCAATTAACACGCTATCGAACTTAACGCCCTTAAACAAGTGACGGTTAGGAGTCCCGGTTTCCCCTTGCTCGTCTTTGCAGAGAGTGCGAGGTTCTTGAAGCGCCTCCGGATGCAAACGCCGCTCGACACAACGTGATTGAGGGCCGCAAATATGTCTTGACGCTGGCCCTTGGAGAAATACAAGATTTCACATATGCGCTCCATCATAGATTGCACGGTCTTGCGAACGAGTCCCCGGAAATCATGGTTCCCGATAGGTAGAGGATCTCTATGAACACCTTCGTTTCCAAGCCGGAGCTCCCCCGTCTCTACCTTTTCCCGAATATTTGTTTTGACTTGTTGCAATCTTTGGTTGGATGATGGACGAACCCGTGATAGCAACAGTATCCGGGATCTTCCATCTCTTCTTCTGGTCGGAGGACGCCTGATAGGGGGAGCTTTACGGCGGCTGCCTTGGATCCACGCTTCCGTGAGCTCTATCACTTCATTCATGGGAAAAGGAAAACCCATGTCTTTGTCGTTTTTGTGCGGGAGTTTTGTCTGTTCCTTTTCGAGACGAAGTCTTGTGTGCCGAGGATGTTCGCTTGGTTTGTTGTTCCGTTATCGAAGCTTTCCTCTTTTCTCCTCCGCTACCACACTGGGCTGAAAGGGCCGTGTTGTATTGTTTGTTTGTGAGACGCCCGCTTCCTCGACTTTCGCGTAAATCTTCACTTCGAACAACCCCGGTTCTTTCTAGTAATGTCGGTGTGGATTGTTCGAACGCTTTGCAGCTTCATGGAGTTCGAGAGAACGTTTGAAACCCAGATTCTCTAACAGAGCGGTATATGGGTATCATCCCATTGATGCATGATTCCACCAATTGCCGTTCTCGGTAACATTCGGGTCGTGGCAGTCCAAAGCTTGTTCTCGAATCTTTTAACGAAGTCGTTGGGATGTTCATTGTTCCTACTGGAGAATTCTTCCTGTGTCTGAAAACGTGATTTGTTCAGACACGAAGAAATACTTCCTGTAGAAAGAACTCGACCATCTCGCTCCAATTGGATATGCTGTTAGGCGCAATTTTGTTGTACAGGTGTAAGCCCTCCCGTGAGTGATTTTGAGAATTCTTTTAGGCGTAAAACATGATTGTATTCATGTTCCCCAAGGCTTCCAAGAATCGAGAAATGTGTTCACGAGCATTACCAAGTCACTGGTCATAGAGGAGAATCGGGAGAGGTGTAACCTCTTGGTAGAGGAATCCGTTGCACATCTTGAGGGGTACGGCTGATGTTGGTGTACGTCCGTTCGGTCCCCTTTTCCTCGATTTTGGAGAAGTCGCTCTAGATCTTCACGCGTGATGAAGTTGAAGACTGGCCTCTCTCCCCTTGGCGCTCAGGAGCAACACGAGTTTCTTCATTCATGTGAGTCCGAGTGGAAACACCTGATCCGGGTGTATTGAATGCATCTCTCGCCGACTCCGAGGGTTGCCGTGAATCTTGCGGCAATCGTTCAGTCAAAGTTTTAAGGAAAGTGAGTACCTCTTTACGAGTTGCGGCCATGTCTGTTTGAGTTTTAGCAAGAATTTCTGTTTCTCCATCAAGTCTGCAATGGTACTAGACGGCGGTCTCCCTCTTGTGTCTCCGGCTCGTCCCGATGGAGGAGTGAAAGTTGTTGCTCTGGTAACCACTGGAGGCGTAACGCTCGAAGAGATACCAGGGTTTGCGGCTGCTCTGGCTCTGGTGATGGGAGGTGTTACACCTGCTGGGATGTCTCTGCTCCCGCTACCGTTGGTGACAGAGGTAACGGCTCCTCGAGATGTGTCGGCTAAGGTAGCCCCACCGACGTGCACGTCAACACCGGAGTGTTATCCACGCTAGCTCCGTCCGAATTGATTGCCGATCCGGACTGAGTTCCACCATCTTGAAATGAATTGTCGATGGAATTGGTTCTAAGATCTACCCTTTTTGAAATTGATGAAATTGAATCGGATTTCAAAGAAATTGATTTACGACCGAGAGATTAATCTCCCACCTGTGGTCGCCAATTGTTGATGGGTGAAAATTACTCCGCTTGAATTTGGTAATTTGGGGTGTGATGAGGAATGAATTTAAACCTACAACAAATGCACTGCGCGGTGAGTGCTTGTAGATTCGAGAGATCAATCTCTGCAAGTCCGGCCTAAACCAAGAAATGGCCGTTCCAGACTTGTTTCGGTCACAAAGTGAAGGAGATGGGGTTGATCTTAGGGAGGGAAGAAGAATGTGTTGAGATTGTGAAGGTGTTGGCTTGCTTATGACTTGTGATTTTAAAAGTGAGCAGGCTTACGGTTAATGTAAGGAGGCTCTGGATATCGATTTTTGTCTTGTTTTTCTTGTTGTTGTTTGAAATAGGTATGAGAACCTATTTATACAAGTCATTGAGCCTCATTCACGTTTCTCGTGGGAAGTGGAGGTAGTGGAATGATGGAGTGGTGGAATTATGTGTCGGTAGCATACGACCGGTCTTGCCCACTTCTCCGCTTCATCTCTAACCGTCCATGACTTCCTAACACGTTCTTGTAATGGCGCGTTGCACGCCGCACGCCGTAAACCGCCGCACCAATACCTAAGTATATCCCCGATTTGTGACATGATTGATGTCTGGAATGTGGATCGTGGATCCACGGAAGATAGCATGTATGCTGAATTGAATAACTCGCGTTATTCAGAAAGTCGATACTCGTGCAAAGATCGTGTGTATTTTATGCAAGTGTATCGCATTACGGTGTGGTAAAGTGATGTGTAATGACTGCTCACTAACCAAATAACTCCCGACCTGTAGGTTGTAAAACCAAGTCGGTGAAGTCGGACGGATGAGATGATGTTTGAGACACTCATCTGCGACCGTTGATGAAATTAGGTTTTTAAAGAGGTGCGCAAGCATCACTCTTGACTTGGTCGAAACCAAGCATGGGAAGGATTTGAGAAGACCGACCATACATGCGTGTTGAGCGGCATGATGGTGTAGGCGCCCGTATTCCGTTCCCTCATGAAAGCGCGATCTGGGCCACTCAATTTGACCGGTAAAGAGGAGTGGTCGAGATCGGTTTGCGGCAGTAAATCCCTTGCCGCAAAGGAGTTGGAAACCGGCGTGATTTCCCTAGTTTGGGCACGCGTTTCGGCGACTCAATCATTGGTTGGTTTTGGTCGATCACACTACCGTGTAGGTGGTAGGTTGGTGTTCACACCTATGTCTTACCGTCTCATGAAACGTGATCTAAGCCACCCAATTCGTCCGGTGAAGTTGAGTGGTCGAGATCGATTTAGGATTTGGGAGGTGTAACCGCACGAGTTTGGGCGTGCGTTTTGGGTTGGCCGGGAATGATGTGCCTTGGCCGACCGCGTGAGGGGGTAGATGGGCCCACGGTGGTCATGCTGGTGTGACCGACCCTTGCTCAATCTAATCTGTGACCCTCCATTCGTGCCGGAGAAGATGGACGCGCGTGATGGCTTGAACCCTAATTTTGGCTTTCAAAGCCGCGCGACCATGCTCTTTTGGGCGGATGGTTTTGTTGCAACCAACCACGGTTGGCTTTGACCGATTGGTCAAGCGTGTAGGCGGTCACATGGTGATTGTGTCGACATGCTCCGGGCCTTTTGAGTCTACATCTACACCCTCCGTCTATGCCTCCGCGAAGACGGACGGTTGAGACCGATTTTGCGACATATGTAATATGCCGCAAACCCTAATTTAGGGTTTTCCGCCCATAATGCTTGGTATGGACGGTTTCTTGGCAAGCAAAGGCCAATGGCCGACCATGCGGGTCGGCCGTGTGTATTCCATACCTGCTTGGGGGTGATGGAATTGATCTGGGTCGTCCAATCATGCTTGTGGAGTGGGACGATCGCGATTAGATCATATCCGGCAAGCTAAGGCCGTGTGTATTCCATACCGGCTGGGGGTGATGGAAGTGATGTGGTCATCCAATCATGCTTCATGAGTTGGATGACTGCGATCGATCATATCGCGAGTGCTAAGGCCGTGTGTATTCCATACCGCTTGGGGGTGATGGAAGTGATTCGTGGCCATCCAATCATGCTTGCGGAGTTGGATGATTGCGATTAGATCATATCCGGCAAGCTAAGGCCGTGTGTATTCCATACCGCTTGGGGGTGATGGAATTGATCCGTGGTCATCCAATCATGCTCGTGGAGTTGGATGATCGCGATCGATCGTATCCGGAGACTGATACAGTCAAGTCCGGATGCTCAATCGGGCTAGTATAACACACCAAGAGGGGCTCAATCGGGCTAGTATAACACACCGAGAGGGCTCGGGCTAGTATAACACACCGAGAATCAGCCTATACGGGTATTTCGTACATGGATTCATTATAGTGCTTGGAGGTTCGTGTTACTCCAGTAAGAGTAACACTCACCGTCATGCCACACCGATAATGGGTACAGGAAATACAAGGTTGATATGAAATTCACAGGAAGGGATTGTTCTTTGCATGCTCCAACCTGGAGGAATTAAGTGAGGAGTATCCGTCACTTATAAACGGCTTTATCTTTTACAAGATGTCAGCGCATGATTTTCTGGTTACTTACGAATTTAACCTTAAACGAAAATCCACCATCAACAAAATTCCATATAAATAAAAAAATTATGAATATGATATCTGCCAATATTAGATTTCGGGGTAGCTACATTTACTCCTGGAAATATTTTTATTTATAAATATATTGAGCATCTGTTACGGATATTAATAGATTTATTTTATTCCAAACGCCATTTATTTTTACTTATTAAATGAATAATATTTAGAAATTTTTTGATTGTCATATCTATTTGTTACCAATTTTTGTCCAAAAAAAACCAAGCACCAAAAAAACCAAGCAAATTTTTTGATTGTCATATCTATGTGAATGAAAGTTTACTTTTTATTATTATTTTTTCTACTAATTTTTTGATTTTCGTTTTTTCTTCCACAAACATTTTCTTGTCTTCTCCGCGAATATTTTTGTTTTGTTTTTCTTAAAATTTTCTTCTAATTATTTTATATTTTAACTGACAGGATTGTATATCAATTTTTTGGCGAAGGAAGAAGTATATACTTTGATCAACCGGTTGGCATTCAAAACTCTGTGTATTTTGATTTGAAATTTTAATCAATGATCTAAATTTGATCAATAATTTTCTATTTTCATCCCAATTGAAACTGTAGTTGTAAATTGTAATTAAGGTTAGTTTAATTATTAGTATGTTGAGGTTGTAATTAGGTTTAGTTTATAACCATACGAAGTGTATTTGGACTTTGGACATTGGACATTAGACATTAATTTGTTTAATTTTAATAAGTTTTATGATTGATTTAAATTTGTGATGAAATGATGATGAAAAATATATATCTTGATATGATTTTATCTTAATTTATTTGCTTATTTTAGAATTAAATTATTTGAACTTTTTAGCAGATTTTTTATATTTTTTTAGGTAAATAATATTTCGTAAAATTTTAGTTGTTTTAGGTACGTAATTATTATTTTTTTAAATATGATTGGTCGGCAAATATATCGTGGGTTTGAAAAGATTCTCCTCAAATTCTATTGGCTGAAATTTAAAAATTGGCGGGGCCAGAATCAACCAGAAGCTCCGATTAACCACGCCGCATTTCAAAAAACTCGTTTTTATATAGAGAATTTAGGTACAAAATTACAAACAAGTTGAGTCTTTTTATTTTATTCATTATATCCTCACCTTTTACGACTAATGCCTAATAAGTATTATATCAACTATCTGGTTTAGATGCAAAACATGTATCTCTAATTTGTAATTAGTTTAATTTACAAACATAATCGTAAATAAGCGCTATCAAATTCCCATAACTATTTACTCATATTACTATTTTTTTCTTCGTTATATGTCTTCAATGAGATTTTAGTTAAGTTATGTTCAATATGATACTAACTGATAAATGTTATTCATTACTTTATTAAAATTATTATTAGTATTATCGTCATTTGTAATTATTATTATTATCGTCATCTTTGAAAACCAAATTAAATTATTTTAAAGAGAATTTATATATTATTACCTGCAATTACTATTATAATATTTTTATTATGACATTGATGGTATAACTAGTATTCTAACTACTCTTACAAATATTATTAAATCCCAAAAATATTATTAATATTTATGTAATTATAATTTGTTTACTCTTCATATAAGTCAATGTGTTTAGTAAGTTTATATGTGATTTACAATAATACTACTCTCACTGTTTTTATCGTATTACATTGTCTACGTGTTCATACTTTTTAGATCAATTATTCTCAAACCCTTATTAACTAAAGTTATTGGTGTACCCTACAATTTTTACTTCATTACAAAAACAAACAACCAAACAAACAAACAAATCAATCAATCAAATAAATCTTTTAATTATTGATAGCTTTTAGTAGTTAAGATTTATCTCACTAACCCAACCCAGTTCTAAACTAATCTATTTCACTAACTGGCACTTATCTTTTCCCATTTAAGATCTAATAGTGAGCTCTAATACCAACATTGTAGCGCCCCCTAAGCTAGCAGCTGACTAATCCAAGAGATTATCTAAATAAAGATGCACTAAAATCTAAAGCATTTACTTAAACATTCAATTAAAAAAATCTGCTACAAAACTTAACCCAAAAACTAGCCCCGCTCTGAAATATATATATACAAGAACTTCTCTCAAGTGATACATATACAATAGTCATTTAGATTACAAATAGAATATACAACAAATTAAACATAGCAGAAGTTAATCAACTACGGACTCGACTCCTCGAAGCTTTCGCTGCGCAACTCCGATCTGCCTCAAACGAAAGTGGGAATGGGTGAGCACATCATCCCTAAAAGGGGTGCCCATTAGGAATAACATTTAACTTTCAAGTAATCATTGAAATGATTTGAAAACAATTCATGATTTCCCTAACACTAAAACACAACCAACTCACATAAGTAAACAATCATGTATATGGAACTAACTCCTTCCAAACAATGTACTAATATGGTGATTCAGCCTCCACCTAGATAGCTAATATGGTGATTCAAACCTCCACCTAGTTATTATTGAAATAAAAGAAAGTAGGTATAAATGAAGGAGCAGGATCCTATATACCACGATGGAAATTCTCATTTCCAAACAATCAATGGAAATTCTTATTTCCCAAACAATTCATAAAGACGAACAAAGCATTACGATTCCTTTCCAAGCAATGGAAAGATTAAAAGAAACAATGAACTTTCGGAACTCAAAATTAAACAATGCGTGGGAATACACAACCAGACAATGCATGAATTTGTTAAACATAAACTTTTGTAAAAGAAAACAACAATAATCACAAAAGAGTTAAATATAAATTCCCACCTCTTTTGATGACAGGCCACGCCTACCTCGAGATCCACGATCCACTGGTTCATCCTTGAATCGATCGTTGTTAATAAAGACTAACTGTTAATCACACAAGAACTCTAAGAATCTAGCCAAAATGGCTCACACAAGAATCATACAAGTCTAACTAATGGTTCTAAGCCCATTCATGGTTCCGCACCTTTTTATCATATATCTTTAGCATAACTAAGAATTTACTAATCCAATTAGATTTGTTTTATAATCCATTAGCCAAGTCAAATGAGTATCTAAAACTTTGTTGAAGGAACCAAATGCTAATTCGGACCACAAGAGGTCCAAAACTTCTAATTAAGAAAAAACTGCCCTAAGCCCAAGTCCACCAGAGTCAATTAACAGTCTCTAACGGTCGAATTAACGGTCAACGGTCAACTAACAGTCAACGTCCAAGGTCGATTCAAATAGTCAAAGTCTAAAGTCTAAATCGGTCAACTGAGTCAAATACGACTCAACAGAGTCGGCTCGGTCAAAGTCTACTGATTCAGATCTGGTTAACTCAGTCAGACACACTAAAACAGATTAGCTAAGTCTGATAATCAGTTAGCTAGACAGCTGACAGGTCTGAATCACTTAAGCTTGTTGGTTCCGTGAAACTAACAGTTCAAATACTATCTTACAAAATTACAACAGTACATTGAATTCATCAAGACTTCATAATTAAACACAAATGCAAACTTAGTTTACCCGCAAATGCGCCCAAGCAACACTTTTAACCCACGGGCAGTTCGTAACTTACATTCAACTCCACACTAAACATCAACTTCTACATCTCATACATATAACCCTCAACTATAATTCAATTCTAGTTCAATCAGCTCTCATAACTCTATACCATCTTCACTGACTTACATTATCGGGTTTCAACCAAACTCAGTTGCACACTAATACTCCAAACCCAATCACAGTAATACACCATCATTTGAAATTCAACACAACACCAAACGGTTAATTCCAATTCCTCTTAAAACACATCTGAGCCACTAACAACTTCACCTGCGACTCCATTACAACACCACCAGCACCTCTAGACAATATCTGCAACTTTGTAACTCAACAGCAACTCCATTTCTGCAGCAACCAAACACACACCCTATAACAACCATCCAAGTCAATCCCAACACCAATAGCACTACCACCATTGCTCATTCATGGCTCACCATGTAACATCTCATCTGTTCCATTTAAGACTCCACATTAACATCTCATTCACCCAAACCAATTCAAATTTATGTAGTCAACATAAACACAATTTCTAAAACTCAATTCCTATTTTAATCTCACCAATAGCTACGGACGTACCACTATGGAACTCAAGTCCATATGCAAGTACAATTCATCACCAATTCTAAACCCATTCCATTCTATACTCATAACAACCTTATTTCCATTATCTAATACAAATACACATTAAATAACTGAACACCTTACTAATTTAACTCAGAGGAATAATTACCTCCAAGTAATTCATCTCAGACAAGCCAATTGAAACCGAACTCTTCTTCTTACTTGACTTGATTCAAAAATTCATCTTAAGGCAGCAACCATCTACCAATTCCGTTCAACCCAAAACCCAATCATCTCCATCAGTTCTTAACTAAACTCTAATTCAGGCTAAACCCATCCATAATCGACCTTCTTTAAACTCAATTTCATCTTCGAATTATTCTTTGAACTTCTTATGAAACTAGTTCTTAATTTGGGGAAGAACGCATGAACCCTAATTCTTCAATTCTTCCACAAAACATCTCCAACATCTAATTAACTTCACCCCGTTTCTCAATCGACCAAACCCACTTCTAATCATCTATCTATAACATCATATTCACTTTGTCAATCTCCTCATAGCTCTTCTCATGAAACCCTAACTCACCAATTCATCACCGAATCTTCTTCAAAACTTCAATTAAGCACTAACCCCTTTTTTTTTTCATCACCAACTAATCAAATCCTCCTTCAATTAATCAATTCCTCAATATCTTAAACTCAGATGAAAACCTCAACTTTCTATTTTATCTACAAATCGTCAACTCTCCTTCTTCTCACGATCAACCAACAAGAACAACACCAACAACTACATCATCAGAACATCTTCATCGCTTAACCCTCTTAAATCGATTCTCGCACCTCTCTCGTAATCCCAGATCCGTGAAGAACAAGGGAAAGAAAGAAGAAACGAGAAGGAGAATAAAGAGAAAGAAGAAAAGAGAATCAGTTTCTCTTCGACACGTCTTGGTGATAAGGCCAACTACCCATGATAAAGGCACCCACCCAAACGTTAAGGGCAGCCAAGCGGTCTAAAGTAAAATTACTAACTTGCCCTTCATACAAAACTGATAATATCTTCTTCATCTGATATACGATTGACACGTTCTAGTAGTACATTCCGTGTAAACTTTCGAGACCTATTCAATGATACTAGTTTCGTATCCAGATCGTTGTTGGATTAGTTCTCATTAATTAACGTCCGTGTTAAACTAATCGAGTTATTATCGGCTAATTCATCACTTGACTGGTCTAATAGCGTTGACGAGCTTGAGGGTCTTTACAGATATATTGTTTATTTATCTAGTATGCAGATTTGTTTGTCACTAATTGTCTCGGATTAGAGAAATATTCATGTTTATAGCAAAATCTAATGTTTAGGTATTAGATCTCGATGTTGATAGTAAATTGGAAGAGCCTACTTTCGTCCGATTTGGTATGATCCCTGCAGTGTATTTGTGTTGCACCGCGTTTTTTAATTGATTTTTGGGTTTGATCCATGAGTATGTATGTGTAATACTGAAATATGTGCTTTGATTCAGTTATATTCAGAGTTTTGCCACTGTTTTTGGGTTCGATCCATGAGTACGTATGTGTGATACTGAAATATGTGCTTTGATTCGGTTATATTCAGAGTTTTTCCACTGTTTTTGGGTTCGATCCATGAGTACGTATGTGTAATACTGAAATATGTGCTTTGATTCAGTTATATTCAGAGTTTTTCCATTGTTTTTGGGTTCGATCCATGAGTACATATGTATAATACTGAAATATGTGCTCTGATTCGGTTATATTTAGAATTTTTCCAATGTTTTTGGGTTCGATCCATGAGTACGTATGTGTAATACTGAAATATGTGCTTTGATTCGGTTATATTCAGAATTTTGCCACTGTTTTTGGGTTCGATCCATGAGTACGTATGTGTAATACTGAAATATGTGCTTTGATTCGGTTATATTCAGAGTTTTGCCACTGTTTTTGGGTTCGATCCATGAGTATGTATGTGTAATACTGAAATATGTGCTTTGATTCAGTTATATTCACCGATTTATCAATATTCTTTACATGCAATTGATTTTTAGTTCATGATTACGAAGTACGTATATGTCGTACTGATAGAAACTTCTTCTGATTCTGTTTTATTCAGAGTTTTGCCACTTTTTTTGGGTTCGATCCATGAGTACGTAAGTGTAATACTGAAATATGTACTATATTTTCATTTTTTTTTACTGCATTGTCATGCATTTTTAGTGTGTTCCATGGAGTGCGTAATGAATGTACTGTATTTTTATTTTTCTTTAATGTATTATGATGATGAAATGAACTGATACTAAATTAAGCAATAACGAATGTCGACATGTAAGGTGATTACAAAGAAAATTGTTAGATTCTCGATTTAATTGGGAGATATATGGAGTACCATCAATTGGTGGATGGAAATCATCTAGTTTGATAATTATAGTTTATATTACATAATCTATGACTTACCATCCTACACTACTATATGATTGCCATCTTATCGTTTTTATTTACTTTAGTAGCTGAAATTTACCTGTAATAATGCTCTGGTGTTGGTTGTTGTGCATGAAACTTCATCGATGCTGCTAAACAAGTTAAATCGGGATTTGGGAAGAGCAATTTAATTGTTCAGGGCACTATAGCAGGTTCACTTGTGAAAATTATTGAGGAAGACCTTGATACCTGGAGTTAAAAGTGAATGAAAGTGTTTTCAGTCAGTTTTTTCCTTCAGTGCAGCCATTATGCACTCACTTTCTCAGTATGTATCAGATGTACTGATTGTTTGGATGTATGTGAAGTACTTGAAAATCAGTATGTAATAAACCAACACGCCTTGGTTTTTTCTCAAGCTTACGTATTTTTTTTTTATTTCTTTCATTGCAGCCATTGCTAATTTTGAAGTTTTCACTGACTAGTACAACCAATATACATTGTATTTTTTTTTTTTTTTGCAATACAACAATATATACTCTATTCTTTTGGAGTACAACAAATATATACTGAATTTAAACTAGTAAAGGTAATATATACTTAAACTAATTAAAGTAGTGCAGCAGATATACGCTAAAATTTATCACATATATACATTGAGTGACATTACAAAATGAGCACCATAAAGTTAAAAGAATAAAACAATATGTGCATAAAAAATGCTCAGATGTAAATTGATTTGAGTTTTAACTGTGTTTTTTAGTACAACCAATAATTTTAGTATTTTTTTTTTACAATAGAACTAATATACACTTCTAGTATTGAGCACCTTTACTTCCATAAGATTCTGGCTTTACTTCCGTAAGTGTACAGTGCTTGAAGGGAAGTCCGCGAATAAAGATGCTTCATCTATCTTTTTTAATTGCGCATCACTCAAAGTATATCCACACGATCTCATGTTGGCTACTAGAGTATGTAAGGCTTTGAGTCCAGATCTATACAACTTCGTACCAGATTTTGACACAACCTTCCGTATAAAATTTTAATTAATTTTGTTTCAGTATAACATTTATGCACTGCACAATCATCATGTCTGAAACACAATCATATATGGAAGCATAAACAATGTTACTTAAACACAATCATATATGGAAGCATAAACATATTCATTAGTATTGGCCTTATGTACTACATACCCAAGATCATTATCTTATAAACCAACATAATTATTTTAGAGTACAAGTTCACTGTTAACCTCAGTATAGCATATATGTACTGGTATGCAGTGAAAGGGAAAAAAAAATCTCATGTCACTTTTGATTGTTATTCAACAGTTTTAGAGTTATGTACTGGCAAATCTATGTGCAAGAAACACAAACAATCTTATATGGAAGCATAATCAATGTTACATAATCAGTATTGGCCTTATGTACTGCATACTCATATGCCTAAAACACCCAAAATCACATGTGAAAGCATAATAATGGTTACTATTTAGTATGTGAGTTATGTACTTGATGTTCATAGTGCCTAAATCCACACAAAAAAACCTATTTCATAAGTATTAGAGATATGTACTGGTGGATCATTATCTCATCAACCAAAATAAACAACATAGTGATTTTTTACCTCAGTATTTTATATACAAGAACTTCGGGCACGCGCGATGCGCGTGTGATGAAAAATTAACGGGTTACTAAATTTTCAAAATACAATGTTGCCACATATTTGATGCAAAGCTAAATCAAGAATTAACATGGTCTATCATATGCACATGGTGCAAGAGCACCCGCACCGCACCCAATTGTCTCCCACCAAGTGATGAAATGATTAATAGAAAGGGGGCATTTTCGTAATATAACATGACTGGATATAAACCCAATGCCTCCTGTAATTTTCTGAAATCCTCTCCTTCTTTAAATTTTTGCACAACTCACTCTCTCCTCTTCCTCATCCGAGTCTCTAACTAAAATAATGGAAGCATACTGATGACATAGTGGGTTAATTAAGATCAACATATCTTCATGATCTGAAAAGCTTCATTTTTTCCTTCTTTTTATGGCTGGTTCCATGGTTCAAATCATAGGTTGGGATGAAGCAAACGACACAAAACGTGACATTATATATGTTCGGATCGATTGGAAAGCCCCAGAATCTGTCTTCAAATTGATTGTGCTCCTCAAATTTAAGCTTGTGGTATTGTACATGCAAATTTTAGTTTGTGCTACCGTAATTAATCAAATTTGATCAGGTCCTCTATGAATTACGAACTTCTACTAGATAAGTCCCACGGAAACTTGTATTTCATTTCTTTGATTTGATTACTCAATGTATATGAAAAAAAAAATGATTTTTTTTTTTTTTGAATTTCATATCATCAAAGAATTTCTGTTTTGATGCAGGTGTGTAAATATATGGGCAAAATGGTCCTAAAAATTTGCAGCTTCACCTTGCTACAGTAAGGGTAGTTCCCTTTATATAATAGAATAGAAATAGATGTATTGGTGGATCTATTTGTCAGAAACCAATAAAAACACACTGCATGTCACTTTTGATTGTTATTCAACAGTTTTTGAATTATGTACTCGCAAATCTATGTGCCAGAAACACAAACCACATGTCACTTATGATGATTTACATCAGTTTTTGAGTTATGTACTGGTGATTCGAACAGTCAAAAGCTAAAAACCATCTTATACGCAGTGATGTATCATATTGGTTAAAATAAACTAAGTTTTTTTAGTACAACATATATGTACTACTAATTCATACCTTTTTCTGCCACTAATTTCAGTACTCTTTTTTTTGTTTTTTGCTCGCTGATTTGGTTTTTGGTGTTGGTGATTCCTCATAATCATCTTCTTATTATATGGGAGCAGTATTATCTTCGTAGATCTAGAAAAAAAACTTGATTCAATTTGGAAAATCGAAATCTAGGTTTGGATTTTTGAGTATTGGTTTCTCTTAGATCGAAATCTACGTTTTTGGTTTGTGATTATCTGATTGAATCATAAGAATTTCTCTTAGAACAGAGAAGAGAAAGGAAAAACGAAGAGAGAGGAAGAACACAAAGATCGGGTTTTTTTATGAGAGAGAGAAGAATATCGAATGATGGTATAGGCGTGTAAGTACACACATTTGGGAACGATGGGTATTCCAGTCATTTCCATGTTTTAATTAATTATGGACCTCCAGATAAAAGAAAATTCCGGTTGGACCATACTATAACTAAGTATATGGGCTTAGGACCAAATAGCAAATTTCCCAATGTTAAATTTAGGATCTTTTTGTGTGTACTGTAATAAACAAATCCAACGGTAGCTAGACAGATCATTTTTGCAGTCACGCGTAATGCATGACTCCGTAAAGGAAACCAAATTATTATGAAAATCACGAAATCGTTTTTTGTTAGTAAAGAAACCAGCTTATTATGGGAATCGTGAAATTGTGTCAGTAAGGAAACTGGATGATTCATCTGTTGTCTATATATAGACTTCCCAACTATGATTTTGACCATTTTTCGTTTCCATACCCCCGAAAAACATTGTAAGTTCCCTCTTTCAGTTAATTATAGTTTTTATTCATGTTGTTTTTACTAATCTAAGGAGCATCTGGAGCTATCACTGCGGTAAAGTTGTGCCTGATGCTTGATATTTGGGTGTCTGATTAAAAAAAATCCGATTAGTAGCATAAGGTTTATTAAAAGAGAGATTTTCATGTTGTACAAGTAAGTTTTCTCTGTACTTTATTAATTTCCTTCAATTCGATTGGATTTTGTGTTTTTGTATAATTAGGCATCTGAAAGTTTAACGCTCATTGTGACACACACACACGGAAATCCAATAATTGTTGTAATTTTGTGATTTTGAACAGAATGAACTTCTCTTACGAATACGGGGTTGAACCAGTTGACCATGTTATGGTAAGTATATGAATCAATTATATTTGTTGAATTTTTGGTTAAATTATATGTGATTGTGATATTGGGTTGGAAGGAAAAGAAGATTATTAACATACTTTGGCTTAAAGATGATCACTTGGGATGATAACAACTCTTTTCCATCCAACTTAATTTGGTTGAACATTTTTTCAGCAAGTTTGCAGAACTTTAAATGTAAGAATTCGCGAACAATTATTTGATGGTACAATGATAAGATTTTTGAGTTTTTGTGTAATACAAAGACCGTTACTCTGTGAGTAGGTCCGTGTTCTTGATGCTAAGCATGGTGTTAAATCTCAGGATGGAGATAGAAGGCATAGGTTTCACTTCCAATCATTTGTGTCAGTCAATGTGGAAAGCAAGTATAATGTTCTTTCTGAAGTCAATATAGCTGAATTATGCATAAAAATTTGTATTCGTATTTAAATCCCTTAAAATTTAGCATAGTCAGTCGTACTAACAACACAATCATGAAATTGTGGAGAAAACGAGCCTCTTAGATTGAGGATACTTTGGATTCTCAATATGTCATTTTTTTTAATCTTTTTGGATGAGAAGGATATATTAATAAGAGGAGAATTTACAAAGGTCTACCAAAGGTAGACAAAACAAAGAAAGGAGCAAAATAAAAAGAGACACAAGATAACACCGTCTCCCAATTGTTTACGTATTTAAATGCACCGTGTCCCAATTGTTTGCATTTAAACAAAAATAAAATAAATGCACCCTATTACCGTAAGTACTTGCCCATGACAACACAAGAGTCTTGACATCAATTGCGATTTCTGAATCTGTTTTGAAGTTATATTTGTTCTCAAAGATGCGACCGTTTCTTTCTCATCACAAAATCCAGATGATTGCAGACGAAATACGATACCAGACCACTTTTCCAGTGTGTGAAAGAGAAATAAGAGATCATGTATGAGCCAAAGATAACACAGTCTCGGAAACACCCAAGCCCAATGCTTTTTAGGTGTAATGACCATCCAAGTGTTATAAGCTACTTTACAGTGCGACTCATTGCTATCACCACAAAGAATGCAAGAGCATCAAAAATGCACCAAGCACACCGTAACAAAAATGCATCGCCACGGGGGGGGGGGCGAAGCCTGCGCACACCAAATTAAAAATGCACTACCACAGGGCGAAGCCCCACGCACGTCAAGTTAAAAGAAAAAAATGTCCGGTGCGTAACACGGGCATTAATCTAGTACAACTAATAATTCTAAATACAAACCTCTACGGTGGGGATTGAACCCCTAGCTTTCTCCTTACTGGAGTTGATGGGATATCACCGAGATATGTCCTTGGACCCTGAAATAATGTTACTTGAAACGAGATTCCAAGTTTGTTTTTTTTATATCGAGTGTAAGAGGAGTTCGTAAGATTATCTTAGTCCGTCTAACACATTTGAAATTTATCCTAGTTAAAGAGTCGACTATGACTTTTGTTCTCCCCGACTCTCGTGTGGATGTTAGTCTAACAAAATAACTTAATTAGCTTGAATAGTAATTTTTTTTTTTATTATGCTTACTATAATGACAATCGCTTAATCATAAAGAGCATTTTTGTGATACAATGTATTCACGTGGAAGATTCGAGTAATTTAGCAAATTTTGGATCATTCGGGCAAATTTTAGATTACGATACAAATTTAGAGCGCATGAAAAGGAGTTAGATCACGATATTAAAAGTCTCCATTGATTTAGTGTCACCTAGGTAAATTTAGTATAACAATGTAAATTCTGGGTCGAGAAGCATATTATAGCCACAAAGTAATTTTTTTTTGTCAATAAAACAGACATTGAATCACATGAAATATGTTGTGCAACAATGGTAGATTTTAGGTCTCAGGTGCAAATTTTTCAATCATGAAGATGGATCACAATGTAAGGTTTGAAGTCACGGTACAACTATGAACATGAAGGTTATGCCATTGGAATAGAAATATTTGGGGATAAATCTTTTCATAGAAAGAAAGAAATCCAACTCTTTTAAAAGCATAAGGGAGAAAATGCAGAGAAGACTGATCCAATGGCAAGCTGGCATCACAAATCAAGCTGGAAGAAGCACATAAATTCAAGCTGTTACAAACTCCATGGCACAATTTCAGATGAGTCGTTTCATCTTCGCCCAAGAAAAATATAAATGATCTTGAAGTCTGTTTCAAAGAAGATATTGGTGGAATAAAAAACAAGGAAATGGAGGATTCCTAAAAGCTTGGGAGGGAGTTAGTATACCAAAAAGATGTGGAGGACTAGGCTTCAAAAATTTGCACGTTTTTATTGAAGCAATGGTGACAAAGCTGGCCTGGAGAATGACACAAGAAAAGGATAAGAAATGGGTAGAAGTTCTTAAAGCTAAACATTTTAAAAATGAAGATATTCTTCAAGAAGAGGTTTCAAGCAAAGGCAATGATATTTGGAGAAGTATTTGCACTGGAATCAAATGGGTGAAACAATTTCATATTTGGCAGATAGGGAATGGGAAGAATGTTTATGCTTTCAGAGATAACTGGATTGAAGGATTTACTGCAGAGCAAGTGCAACAAAATTTCTCTACTTATGAAGATTATCCTTACTACATGAAAGTTAATGAGTCAATTGATACTCATACTCAAAGCTGGAATATGGGTCTTCTTCAAAACTACTTCAATTAAGATCAAATAGAGAAAATCAGACATATAAGACCATCAATGCAACAAGAAGATAAATGGTCTGGTCTCTAACTAGAAATGGTCAGTTTACAGTTAACTCCACATACAAGGCAATTCTCTGTAAACAAAATCAAAGCTTAGCCAACAAAGAAGAGGAAGCTAAGTTTTGGTTGAGTTTATGGCATATGCAGATTCCTCACAAATGTCAACTGTTCTTATGGAAAGTGGCTCATGATATAGTCCCAGTGAATGGAAAACTTGGCAGACACAATCACAATCATCAAGCCATCTGCCAAAGATGCAATGCTGAAGAAGAAAATCTCACTCACCTGCTGCTCAGATGTAACTATGCAAGAGAAGTCTGGAATGCTGTTGCTCCTCAGATTTCCTAACAAATTGACAGCATCAATAGCATACATCAATGGCTAAGAAGCTGGAGTAATGCTGACAATAACATTTATTTTAGAAGGAAAACAACAGTTAATCTAATAACTGTTACTATGTGGTTCATCTGGAAATCCAGATGTGAGTTCATCTTTAACAACAAAAGATGTTCCAGTTCAAGTCTAAAGCACAGGATCATGTCTTACTGCATGGAGAATACAATCAACATTAACCAGTCTGATAATAGAGTCCAGGATGTTAGAAGAGTGTTAGGCAGAAATGAAGCTATTGAAGATAACAATAGTTGGAAACCCCCTCCTATAGGAAAACTAAAAATCAACATTGATGCTTCTATTTTACCTAATCATAATATTGCTGGTATTGCTCTAATCATAAGAGATTTTACAGGGAGGATGGTGGAAGCCTGGACGATGGTAGAAAGAGCCAGAGATGTTGCTCAAGCTGAAGCAGTGGCAGTGCTAAAAGCTCTTCAATGGATTGTTCAATTGCAGGTTCAGCAGGTCATAGTAGAAGGAGACAACAAAGAAGTCATGGAAAGTGTTAGGGGTCCTCAAATCACCACAAGATGGGAGGATGTCAACATTATTAAGGACTGTCAACATCTAGTTAAGTGTCTAGGGAATGTGCAAGTGTGTTTTAGTAATAGGAAGTGTAATCAAGTAGCTGATCTACTTGCTAAATTTGCCAGGAATAATAATAGTTCTAGGAAATGGAGTACTGATCTCCCACTGTGTGTCGAGTCTAAGCTAGAAAGTGAAAAAATTATGATGTAATGCCTTTGGCTTTGGTGTGCTTAATGAAAATCCTCTCAGCTTTTCTTTCAAAAAAAAAAAGAAGTCACGGTACAAATACTAGGTTGACCCTAATCACGAGACAATGTTTTGTTTGCGTTGTAGATAGGGTCACATGACAACTTTTTTCTATAACTGAATAAATTTTGATTTAATACCTAGTAGGATTTGGATCATTTGAATATTTTTGAGTCACGTGACAAATTTTGCTTATATTAGGATATATTTTTTGTAACAATTTGAGGTCGATGCGTGTTTCAGTTCACAAAATAATTTTAGCTCACATGTCGGGTGTGGGTTTCTGGATAGAATGCGGAATACTTCGCAAATTTCGGATCAAAACGCTTGATTTAGGATCACTCTGTATATTTGGGTCAAATGGTATATAATGAGGTATGCAGTAAATTTTGGATCCCGATAACGGGTAGATTTTGGATCATTAGAATTTTTTTAGGTTATACTTGCAAGTTTTGAGTTAGGGCAATTCCTTTGGCAATGGCCAAACTAAAACTTTTGTTGAGCCAAGTGGATGGCCAAACACGTTTTTCCACTATGGGAAAAGAAGTGGGCGGTTTATCATCAAGCGCCAGGCCATATTACATACGCCAAAGTGTGAAGATAAAACTCGGCGTGCGATCTTCAACCGCGGGCGTTTGAAGATTAAACGCGACGTTTGTAGTAAAACCGCCAACGACTAGTTTTCAAAATTGAAAAACAATCAGTTGTTTACCTCTATAAATTACCGTCATCTTCAAACAATTCACTCACCCCAAAATTCACTTATCTTGATTTTTCTCCTCTAAATCTATTTCAATTTTTTAGTTTTATTGTTGGTGAAATGGCTGAAAAGGCGATCACACTTTTTTGCGATGCAAAACTTGAAGCTGATGTTTCCAAGATATGTGGAAATTTAAAAAGATTGAAAATTGTAAGTGGGAAGTGAAAGTTTTTGAAGTGGCTCCGAGAAAATGTTCCTCTAAAAGGCAGAGAAGAGCTCCAATTTTGAAAGTTAACAACAAAAAATTCAAAAACAAAGGAGAAACTGTCAAAGAGCGTGTTGAATGGAAGATACGTCAAATGAAGATAAACAGGAGGCCAAAGTTTGTACTTGATTTTTATTGAAGTTGTTTAGTACTTTTTATTATTGTCTAAGTTTATATCTTTTAAAAGAATTGGCAGTAATATCAATGAATAAAAATATTTAAATTTTAAAATAGATTTCCACTTCAGATTAAGCGATATTTATTACATTTGAAACTTGCATATAACATCAGACTACATTTTAATAAACCACAACAATAACATCAAACTACAACAAATCCAGCGACATTATCTTTATAGAATTCATAGCATTCAAAATGCTTTAACTCTCTTCCGGTTTCTTCAGTAAACTTGGCCTGAGCGATGGTTTACTGTAAAACAAATAAACAACAAGTTAAGATATTATGATGCAGTTGATCAGTGAGGATAAATGTATTAAGATACTCACCAGTTCTTCGTTGGATAATCCAGATTGCTACGTGAACCATCCACAAAACTTCTGTACAATGTTTGACATCATTAGTGACGAATGGAATTCTTAGTTCCAGGCTCTTACTATTTCTTATGATTTTGTTCCGCGACGCGCTACAAAATGGTTCAATACTCTTTCCCAGAAATAGTCATTGTTCATTGGTCTCATATGTAACCAACTTTGAACAATAGTAACATCTTCTTCCATTGTAAAGACCGGGAGAAGCATTCGAGTGCAGTACAGATGTGTTTGAGATGGACCATCTTTAAGAATGTTGAAACAAGCTTCGTAAAGAAAAGGTTTACCGTGAGCTTCCTCCCAATTATCAAGAGCTATTTGGATCACTTCAGCATCAGTTACACCGATGAACTTTTCTCGATCAATTTCCCTTACCAGAGCAAGAAATGGCTTGACTGGAAGCCTAATAGACTGAAAAATAGCATATAATCGACGAGCATCTCGGTTTCCCGGGTTCCTCGTCAGTGAGACGAACACTGTAAAAATGTTATCCCAAAAAGAACTGTCTTGATAGCCCATACCAACGATTACCCTATGAAAAAAATATGCTTTGCATATAGTTATATCATCTTCTTCAGTAAACTTGTGACCACGAATTCTAACAGACATTTATGCAGAGTGAGAGATTAAGAGTTTTAGAAAGAAAGAAAAAGATTTGAATTTGGAGATGGAGATGGGAAGAATGAAATTTATAAGGTGAGAAAGAAAATCGATTCGTTGGTGGCCAAAGTAAAACCGCGAGGCTTTACCATGACCGCCCGTTTGAATTACAAACAACTATTTTTTTTTTTGTTATAAATACAACACTAGGTTTGATTCTCAACCAAACCAACTTCTTAAGCCAACAACATCCACCATGTTTTCTAAAGGCAAAGCGAAGCAAATATTATGTGTCGAAGAAAAAGAGGTTTGTCCATTATGTTTCATGGGTAACCAGCCTTATGCAATGCCCTTGGATATATTCAAAGTGTTCGCGGGAAGGTTGTTCATGCATCAGAATGGTGATTGAATCACTACCGGAAAAGCTCAGGTATTTGCAATGTCAAGATCTCAATTATCCAGAGGAACTACATATGCTAGATGATGCTATGAAGGTTAAAGAATAAGAAGAAAAGTTTGCAATACTCTGCAAAAACTTAAATCCAAATTGAAGAAGAATTTATTACACTCCAAGTACTGTGGAGATGGAGATCATGAATACAAACATTGTCCACGGAGAATCAATGGATGCTCAAAGCCCAGTTGCAGGACTTTTATGCATTTGTGCACTTCTACTGAAGAAGACACATATGAAAGGAATTTCTGGAAATGTCCTAGGTATTTTTTGGTGGAGTGGGATGATTAAATTTGAAGGACAAATCGATGCACTATGGTATTATGTTATCTAGTTTGGTGTTTATTTTGTGTTATTATGATTATCTGAACCAAACATGTGGATGTGTTCACATTTGCACCATCAATACCATAACTAATTTAAATCTTTCTTGGATTAAACATTGCACCATCAATATCATAAATAAAAACATACTACATTGGATTAAACAACTACATCATACATGAGAATAAAGGAAATACATTAGATTAAAACAACCGTTAGCTCGGTCGAACTCGCAAGCGTTGCTATCTCAAGCTTGTTTGTCAAGTTTAGTTGCCAAAACTATAAGTCTTGATTTCTAGTCTACTTATAGCTAAGTCTCAGATTAGGATAGTAAGTGTAGTTGAGCTTTAGACTCCACGGCGTTCATCAAATGAAGACGAAGAACTACTCAAGGGAACGTGTGGAACTTCATCAAAAGGTATGTGGAGACTTGAACTCATCTATCACTCAAAAGTCTATCTACTCTATCTCCTATTTGAGACAAAATTCGTATTGTTGTATAGACTTCAATTATACGCATTTGGTATTTCGAGCCGAGTTTATCTCGCTTATCTATTACTCGAAATATGTGTTGGTAAGCTTTCGCTTTAACCAAGTTCATCTTTTATTCTTGAAGAAAGTCAAAAGATGATCATGTGAAAATCTCCTTGTAACATCTTACATGATTTGTGTGAGACAATCATTTGATGTAGACTCGGAATGTTTCGTATTGATCATTCGATCACTTGAAAATTGCTTTGAAGCTTATAGTTTGTGTGAGACAGCTATTGTCGTCTTCCAAGAATGTTTCAATGATTGAAATGAGGGTTTAGAACATGTAACCATGATTGGATATAAACACCGTAACTAGTTACGGTTGGATTTTTGGTTTTCAGAATCCAACCGTAACTAGTTACAATTGGCTTTTTGGTTTTCAGCAGCCAACCGTAACTAGTTACAGTTGGATTTAGTGAGTTATGGTTGGTTCCAAAAAACCAAAAATATGAGTTACAGTTGGATTTAATCAGTTACGGTTGGCCTCGAAAAACCAAAAACATGAGTTACGGTTAGATGCAATGAGCTACGGTTGGCTTCAAAAAAATTGATAAGGGGTTTTTGAAATTACCATCGAATGACCCTTTTTGTCCTATTATATCAGCCCCTCTAATGATTTCATCAGCCCCCATAACAATTGTTTTTATTTATTTTATCAAGAATCAAGAATACATAGCACAGTTTGGATAACTTAGCCTATGTAAAGAGTGGTCAGGGTTTGTCCTCACAAAAGATAAATCTATGGATGTGATCGTTTGTCATAACTGATGGTTATGATTAGGATTAGCACAGTTTGGATAACTTAGCCTATGTAAAGAGTGGTCAGGATTTGTCCTCACAAAAGATAAATCTATGGATGTGATCGTTTGTCATAACTGATGGTTATGATTAGGATTAGAAATGCATCTAACGGATAAAAATTGCCATGTCGCTAATGTTCCATTAACTCTTCATAATAAATTAATATTTATTAAATTTCTATGATAAATGTCAAATTAAAAATGATAATAAATAATTATTCTGGTAATAAATATATTTTTCTTAACTAATACTTAGGATTAGTTTGGTATTGCTGTGAGTTTTACAAAAGTGCTTTTCCGATGTGCGTTACTGTGTTGAGCTATGTAAAAAAGTAATTGAACGTGTGTATAAAATATAAGCTAAAACTGATTTAAAAAGCGATCAAATTGTGTTTGAGAAATATCAGATTCAACTATTGTTGTTGTAGCAAATGACAAAAACAGGCATATATCTGGATTTTATTTTATTTTATTGTACTATGTTTAAAAATAAGTAAATTTTATACTATTAGACATTTATGTAATATTAAATTTACTAATAGTATTATTATTAGAAGGTATTATTTTTCTTACCACATTTTAAAAATCAACAGTTATTTAGTATTTATTGTTGATAATTTAAAGAATCTTTTAATGAAATTGTATAGTATATAGTTTGAAAATGAAAAATAATTATCCTTAGAAAATAATATAACGAATAAAAATTGGTGATATATTGATTTAGGGATAACTTTTGTCAGTTACAAAAAAGAATTGGGATAGAAAAGAAAAAGAAAATTAAAATTAGGGTGGATTATATCTTTTGCTTTTGAAACTTTTAAATGTTCCTTCTGTCCAACTTTTAAAAGTTGATAGATTTTAGAAGTGTTTTGCATAAAAAAAAATTGACAATATCTTTACCAAACACTAGGATGAAAAAACATTGCTATAAATATGTTTTCAAAGTACTTTTCTCGAAAGAAAAAAAGTAGTACCAAACTCGATTAGATTGGCTAACAATTATATAAGGGGACCATAGAGATGGTGGCAAGTATTGGTGCCCAGTCAGTAATTTGGCATCGTCTCACTATTTCTTAATGAATGGTTTAAGTTTATTTTTATTCAATGATGATGGATAACAAAGTTTATTATTATTATTAGAATCTATTGTTATTATGTTAAGTAGTTAACCATTTGACTTACTAACTAATCATGGTTTCATTATATTTATGCAACGAATAACCTCATATTTGGAAGGTAAATGTCGTAGAATGTAATGGCCTGAACCTCTACCAATAATGTTCTCATTTGTCCATTGCGGTTATCTGACATTGTGGGGTTTCCATGGTCGGCGCTTCGGCTATCCAGTTGCGGCTTCCCAGGAGGTCACCCATCTTAGGATTACTCTCTCCCGAGCATGCTTAACTATAAAGATTTTTGCAAACTCTGAAGCCAATTATGCTGAAACAGTCACGATATTAAGAAACGAAAAACCATTACCTATATTCTATTCGACAAATACTACCTGCCGAGTCGGAGTACTATAATACCACCACCTTAAATTGGAGCCGTCCTCGGCTCCGGGATATATTAAAATCCTAGACTCTGGCGTTCTTTGTCACTCATGAGACCCTTACCTGACACAACACGTCTAACATGCTCTTTCACCCTTGATAGGCAACTCATGGTCGGCTCTGATACCATTTGTAATGATATGATCCTCCGCAAATACTATCCCCACTTAGCCACTGCAGTTATCTGACGGTGTGAGGTTTGTAACGGACACTGATGCGGTCATCCTTTTTTTTTTACTCGGTCAATAAAATTAAAAAAGCGAAAACTGTACAGGTGCTAGGTCTTACTAGTGCATAGCCGTGAGGCCATCACTAGTAGAAAACCTATTTGAAACGAAAATAAACCTCTCCAGGCCATTCAAAAGAAGGAATGAAACCTGGCCTACCCTCAAAAAACTCAAAAATATCTTCAGCCAACAAACATGCTTGTTTGGCCAAAGCATCAGCTGAAAAATTAACTTCCCTATAGCTATGGAGATAGCGAATATTATCGTAAAAAAGTCTTGCTATTCTCCACTTCTGCTTAAGTTGCCAAGGCAGCTCACCCTTTTAAAAATATTGGATGCAACTCATCGAGTCTGATCGAATACAAAGGTTTTTGACATTCCACATTTTAGCTAACACCGCACCATAGATAACAGCACAAACCTCCGCATAAAAGTTGGTTTGCCAGCCAAGGCCAACGCTAAGGGTTCCAAGCACAGCCGAGCTTGAGTCACGGAAGGAAACACCACATCCAGTTTGACCTGGATTCCCAAGTGACGCACCATCACAACAAATCATAATTTCCCTGGATTGGGAGGAGACCAACTAACCTCAACGGGAATAAAAACTTTACATGATCTATGCCGCACCTTAAAAAAGTTCAAGATGCTCAAATCTTCCAAATTATTATACATGTGGCCCTTCATACGAATTAAATTATCACGAATTAACTGATAAACTTGCCCCTTGAAACCAAGCCACTGCACCACGACACCATCAAAATAGGCCTTGTTGCGCAGCTTCCATAATTCTGTGACGATTGCAAGATTTGCAACAAGCCACAAATCCTTAATCATCCTACTATGTCCTTTCGCAGCCTTATAAGAGGCCACTAGATCTTCCCTTGGTTGCAGATTAAAAATACCAGCCGCCCAAGTCCAAATGCGCTTAGCAATTCTGCAATGCCAAATGATGTGACTCATAGTCTCACAATTCTTCCTACAAAGACGGCACATAGTAGGCATAGACCTACCAGTTTTTTTAATAATATTATCTTCAGTTGCGCAGCACTGATTCGCCCATATCTTCCAATACTGCACACTCAAAGTAGGATGCACAACAATCCTAGAAAACAAAACAGCAGATGGCACAATCTCCGCAGGCTCCCTAATAGCATCCTTTGCCGATTTAACCGAGAAAACACCCTTCTTGTCCAAGTCCCAAATCTTGTAATCTTCACCACCAGCAATAATAGGTAAATTATCAACATCAATGTTGCAACGTAACATCAAATTTCTAGTTACCTGAGGAATGGACCAAGCCCCATCAACATAATATCACTAACCTTCGCCTTGAAATCATTTGGGCCTTTGGAAGAAATTCCAAGCCTCCTTGCAATCGAAAAATCACCACAACAATTATCAAAAAATAAGGAAGTATTAGCACCATTACCTATAATTGATCGTGTATGCCTTTGCACAAAATTGTAAACCAAACGAATCCCTGGGAAAACCGAAGAACCCAATTTATAATCAATTAAGTTTCCATTTAATTTGAAGTACTTCGCCTTTAAAAATCTGGCCCAAGTCTTATTAGAATCTCGTATAGAAATCCATAACTTCATAAGCATAGCCCTATTAACATCATTTAATTTCTTCAAACCCAATCCACCTTCACGCTTGGAACAACACAGATCATCATAAAGAACAGTAAAATACTTACATTTCTCAGCATCACCCGACCAAAGAAAATTTCTAATGGCCCTCTCAACCTGTTTAATAATAGTACAAGGCCACTTGTACACAACCATGAAATGAATAACATAGCTAGAAATCACTGATTTAATCAAAACAAGCCTTGCTTGAAAAGATAAGAGCTTACCCTTCCAACCAGCCAGCTTGTCCATAATCTTTTCCACCACTTGACGAACATGAATGTGACGAACAATACCAGGCTTCAATTGAATTCCCAAATATTTATCAGGGAATAAAGCTCTTTCCATGCCCATATAATTAGAAATAGCAATCGCACGAGAGCCTCTATCACCTCCATAATAAAACTTGCTTTTGGCATAACTTACGCATTGGCCAGAAGCACGTTGGTACATGCCAAGCATATCCTTCAGGTTTCGCAAACTATGCAAATTTCCTTTGCAGAAAATAAGAATATCGTCTGCGAAGAGTAAATGCGTAGGAGCCACACCCTTTTTGCTAACCATAGCATGCATACTTTTCACAGCAAATAATTTTGAAAGATTGCGACTTAAAATATCCTCAATAAGAACAAAAATCAAAGGTGAAAGAGGATCACCTTGCCGCAAACCTCTAGTGATGCTAAAGAAACCTTCAGGGCTGCCATTAATCATGACAGAAATCCGAGCAGAATGAAGAATACTAAGAAGCCATTTGCACCAGACCTCAGAAAAACCATAATGTCGAAAAACTTCAGCAATGAAATCCCAACTGACCGTATCAAAAGCTTGGGCAATGTCCAATTTGAGGCCCACATTCCCATGCTTCTTATCAATACTTAGCTCATTGATCAACTCTGACGCCAAAGCTATATTCTCATGGATATTTCTTCCCTTTATGAACGCCACTTGCTCTTCAGAAATCAAATTGTTTAGCACAGTACCAAGTCTGGTCGCCATAATCTTTGTAATGATTTTGAAGAAAAAGTTACTTAGACCAATTGGTCTATAATCTTTGATAGCATCAGATTTATTATTTTTTGGAATTAGAACAATAAAACTAGAGTTAACGCCATTTGGAATTTTACGCATCAACCAACAATTAGTAATGGCCTTAAAGAGATCTCCAGAAATAATGTTCCAACAATGTCTATAGAAAGAACCTGTAAAGCCATCAGGGCCAGGCGCAGAGTCCGCACCTAAATCAAAAACAACTTCCTTTATTTCTTCAAAAGAGTGAATAACATCCATAAACTCACTTTCCGCAGCTGAAATACGCTCATGCTCAATGTCGAATAGCTTTGGATCAATAGTAACCTCACCACCATTGAATTTTGCTTGATAATGATTGACAATATAATCAGTAATCTCTTCCTACAAAAACAAAGTAGAGTTAGTATCAATCTTGAGTTCAGAAATAGTGTTTTGACTCCTCCTCATGCGAATGCTATTATGGAAAAAACGAGTGTTTTGGTCCCCATCCTCCAGCCACGCAACTCTCGATTTCATCTTAAACATAACTACCAATTCAGTTCTCACATCCTCAACAGCCTGCTTAGCATCCGCAACCTTTACAAATTGCACCTCGTTTCTATGGTCATAATCAAGAAGATCGGTTTCAGCTTCCAATTTTAACTCAGCTTGCTTCAAACGGAATTTAACATCACCAAATACAGTTCTATTCCAAATCTTCAACGCATCCTTTAATTTCTTTAATTATGTCATAAAAACAAAAGGGGGCGCTCCCACAATATTTATCTTCCAAATATCCTCAAACAACTGTAAAAAAGTAGGATGAGTAAGCCACATCTTTTGGATTCTAAAAGGAGCTCTTTTCGGCCTTGGGCTCTCAAAAGCAAACCCAAAGAGAGGAGAATGATCTGAACAAATCCTAGGCAAGGCCTTGCACCTCCAATTTGGGTATTTATCATACCAAGCTTCATTAACAACCGCTCTATCATGTTTGGAAACTATTCTACGAAAACCACTCTGACAATTGGACCAAGTATATTTTTTCCCAATAGCATCAGCTTCAACTAAACCATTGTCAGAAATCCAACTTCTAAACTCATTCATATAAACTTCTTTGATCGGCCGACCACCTTTCTTTTCATCAATGCGCAAAACACAGTTGAAATCCCCCAGTACCAACCAAGGAATAAATATGAAACCTAGCCCCAATTGTCGCCAAAGTCTTTTCCTTGCCATTGGATCATAAGAAGCATGAACTGTCGTAACAAAATCACCAGCAAAATTCAAAGTGATAGCTTGCTTCGAAGAAGATAAAATATCCGGCCTTGCCAAAGAATTTCTCCATAAGACCCAAAGATTACCTTTCCCTCCATCAGCCTCATTTGTAATCACATCTTCGTAAAAATCAAACAAATTCAACTTCCTAACAAAACGAGTAGTGCAGAAAACTTGCGGCTCTGCAATACAAATTATGTCAGGACTGTGCAAGCGATATAACTCTTCCAACTTGGCCCTTGCACCATCTTTATCCAAGCCTTGAGCATTCCAGTAGAAGACCCGCATTAATCAACCCTATCTTTTTGAGGGCTTGCCGAACCCTGTCTGGAATTTCTGCCACCTCGAGTAGTAACCTGGCCAATATTAGTCACAAAAGGTTTCTTTTTAGTAGCCTTTGGTTTCCCCTTCTTCTTTTCAGCCTGTTCCTTCTTCTCACGTTCCTCTTGTTCCTTCATAGCATTCCAGTCCAAGCTTCTTGATTCATCTTCAACATTATTGGTAGTACCTGACGATTGCAAAGTATTTGATGGATTTTCCATAACAATGTTCTCAATTTCAACACATGGATGCGGTCATCCATCAACAGTTTCCAGGGAGGTAACCCATCCTTAGATTACTCTCGCCCGAGAAAGCATAAATACAGAGCTTTTTGCCAACTCTTGATCCAACTATGTTGAAAACGCCTCAATGTTAGGAAAGGACAAACCATTACCAATATTCTGTTTGGTGAACTCTATCCACCGAATTGATTACGTACATAGATAATCTAGAAATTTTGAAGAACTAGAACTACATCCTATGTGAGTAGAATGGTTGCCATCGAAAATGGCTTAACGTTTTAAAATATAATAGCTTGAGTGAATGCATTAGATTTTCTTTATGTTATTGAAATATTAAGAACATACAATAGTATATGTATTGTTGAGTCAATTCTGAGTTTTACTCTTTTCAGACTATTCTAAAAGGGGACAAAAATTAACAAGGATCCGAACACTGTTAATATCTACGTAATTATTCTCGAGACGTATGAGTTCAGGTGCTGTAATTTTGTTAAATCCAACATAGTTTAATATTTTGGTTGCACTTGGTCACTAAAATAAGGGATATGTAGAAGGGCAATACCATTTCAAATAATGGTTTTTTTTTTGGAAAAAAATGCGAAAAATAATACCGATATAATTATATGGCTGGCCTGAGGATAAAACTCGGGAAAGGAGAGGCATAGTTTGGGAGAACGTGAAGGTGGAAAATGCAAAAGGAATCACATATGAGTACATAAGAAAAAGTTTTTTTTATGGGAAAAGATCATATATTAACTAGCAAATATAGTACAAAAGATTTACAAGATCATTTTTATCAAAAACATTAGAATCTATGCTAGATTTATGAACTTTTTGGTGCAGGCTATCCGACATGTGTTGTAGCTTTTTAATCCTTGCCTCCTTGGAAATGTAGTCCGCTGCTGAGTTATTCTTCTTCTTAATATATTTCACTTTAGCTTGATGTAGACCGCCCAAGATTATCCTTATTTCTTGCAAGGTGTTTTCCGCTGTCCACGAAGAATCTGTGCTTACCTTGTTTATATTGTCTGCCAACGCTTTGCAGTTAGTTACTATGAAAACGCTTGATAAAATGTTTTCTTTTAACCACGTAACTGCCTTTAATAAAGATTTTGCTTCTGCGTGGAAAGCTGACGTAGCACACTCTGAACCCGCAGATAGATGCATGAAAGTCTATTCATCTGCTGAATATAGAATGAAAGCATATCCTATCAACAAATCCTCTTTCTTAAAGGAAGCATCAATGAAAATTATCCAATCTGAGTTTATGTTGGACCAAGAATAATCGGTTGAGTTTTTCTTTTGAGTATTCATATCACTGTGAAGGGTATTTGACGGGAAGAATTGTAAGAAACTATTGATTTGCCCTATTAAATTGATTGGGTCTGGGTTTATTTTCTCAAAGACTACCGAGCATCTATATTTCCAGATGAACTAGAGTATGGTGGAAATTTTTACCTGAAGATGGCTCAAGTTAGTTTCCGTAATCCACCATTTAATCCAGGAAAAAATTGTGCTATAATTGTAACTTGAGATTATATTATTGAGGGAAAGACCAAACCAAACTGCTCTTGCAAACGGACACTCGTAGAAGAGATGAAGTTCCGTTTCTTGCGCTTGATTATTACATAACTGGAAAATCGAGTCGATATCTGGATTATAAGCACCTAGTCTAGCAGATGTTGGAAGTACTTTTTGAGATAGTTTCCAGATGAAAAGTCTTATTCTTGGAATTGCTTGAATTCTCCAAATCTTATTCCATGGGAAATCTAGGATGTCATTATTGTCTTGATCCTGATTGGCTAGAAAGTTATAAATACTCTTAGCCGTGAATTTTCCTGAGTGGTGATGCCTCCATTTAATGATGTCTTGCTCTTGCTTCCTTGGATTTATAACTTGAATTTTTTCCCTATCCTCTGGATAAAAGAATTGGTTTAGCTTTTCTTGATCCCACTTATTCTGATCCGTTATTATCTCTTGAACTCTTGTTGGTGTCCGATCTTGAGAGTTTGGGACTTTATGGACTATATCCGCATTAGGAATCCATCTATCTTCCCAAATTTTTACCGAAGCTCCGTTTTTGACTTGCCAAACAAAATTTCTTTTTATCAGCTCTAAACCTTTTTGTATGCTGGTCCAAACCCAAGACAGATTCGAGGTTCTGGAATCTTCTAGAGGGTGCGAGTTTGGGAAATATTTTGCTTTTAGGAGTTTGACCCATAATTGGTCTTGTTCGGTTACCAATCTACTGGCAAGTTTAGTGAGAAGAGCTATATTGAAATGATGGGGGTTTTTAATTCCTAAACCACCTTGAGAAATGGGCTAGCATATACTTTTCCAAGCTTTTATAAATCCTCCTTTTCTTTTTTGCCCATCTTTTTTCCACCAGAAATTTCTCTGAATCCGGTCGAGTTGATCAAGTGTTTCTTTTGGCAGAGCAAGAACTTGCATTTGATAGGTTGGGTAATATTGAAGGATAGATTTTATCAAGACAGTCCTACCCGCTTGGGATAACAGTTTTGATTTCCAACCTTGTAAAGTAGAATAATATCGTTGTAGTAGGGGCTCAAAATTGGCTTTTCGATTCTTATCAAAGAAGAGCGGGGTACCCAGGTATCTATCGTTTTTGGTCATCAGCGGGACTTTTAATTTTTTTGCTATAATCTTCCCATGTTTCGGATGGATTCGTGGGTTGAAGTAGACGCTGGATTTTTGAAGATTAACCATCTGGCCTGTGATGTTCCCAAATAATTGTAAGATTTCCAAAAGACTTTTCGCTTCCCCCAGATCCGCTTTTGTAAATAAAAAAGCAGTCATCCGTGAAAAATAAGTGGGATATATTGGGAGCATTTTTGTTGATTTGAAATCCAGTGATTTTCTTGTCTTCAATAGCTTTTTCCAAGAGTCTAGATAGAATTTCCATGCATATTAGGAAAAGATACGGCGATAATGGATCACCTTGTCTTAAACCTCTCGATGTGTTGAAAGTGGGTCCCGGGGAACCGTTGAGAAGAATTGAAAAAGAGGTTGTTGATATGCATTGCAAAATGAGGTTTGTCCAGTTTTTCGAGAAGCCAAAAGCTAAGAGGACTTTCTCAATAAAATTCCATTCAACCCTATCAAAATCTTTTGATAGGTCTAGTTTTAACGCTAGGAAACCCTTTTTTTCTTGGAAATTTTCATCGAGTGGATAAGTTCATGAGAAATTATGATGTTATCTGTGATTTGTCGACCAGGGAGAAACGCCGATTGATTGGGAGAGATTATTTTACTGAGAATGGGTTTTAATCTATTAGCTAATATTTTTGAGATTATTTTATAAACGGTATTGCTCGGGCTAATAGGTCTGAAGTCTCCCGGAGTTTGAGGCGTGGAAATTTTTGGGATGAGGGTTATGAAGAAATGATTAAAATCTTTGTCGAGAATGCCCGATCGAAAAAATTCTTGGACTGAGCCAATGATATCTTTTCCCAGTATGTCCCAGTTAGCTTTAAAAAAACCTGGTTGGAAGCCATCCGGGCCTGGGGTCCCCATTGGTTCATATTTGATAGGGTGAGACAAATCTCTTCTTTAGTGGGGGATTTCTGACAAGGAAGTATTTTCTTCAACAGTGATGCAAGGATTTATGATGCTGGATAGATCAAAATCAAAATTGCTGCTTTGGGAAGTGCCTATTTGTTGGAAATGGTTAACTAGAAGCGAATTGATTTGATCTCTATCTGAAAGCCAAAGCCTAGAAGGTCTAAGAGAATTTATCGCATTGATTATTTTTCTATTCGAGGCGGTGGCATGGAAATATTCTGTGTTCTGGTCATATTCTTTAAAAAAACTTATCCCTAGAAAGTTGATGATAGTAGTCGTTTTTGATTTTGTACCATTTTCCTAGCTCCGCTTGAAGATTTTTTAATTTATCTATCTCTTTTGAAATGTTTCCGGATCTATGGATATTGTCAATTTTATTGTTTAGGGACTTTATATGTTTATGGATGTTCCCAAAGGTATTTGAGTTCCAATGGGCTAAATCGGAGGACAATAATTTAAGGAGCCCAGAAAAATTTCTTTCTCTGGAATTTTGGGAATGTAATTTCCAAGAGGCTTCAACTACAGTAGGTGAAGTGGAATGAGTTAACCAAGACCTAATACATCTAAATGTTTTCTGGAGCCTAATTTTTTCTGGGTTTGAATCTAATAAAATTGGCGTATGATCAGAGCCTACTCTTGGGAGGTGTGTTACCTTAGTATCCGGAAAATTCTGAGACCACAAGAAGGATGTAAGCGCTCGGTCAATTTTTTCGCAAATGTTTGCTTCACCCTTTCGATTATTTTACCAAGTGAGAGGCGATCCATCGTATCCCGCGTCTTGGAGTCCCAAAGAATTGATAGTATTGACGATGAAAGATTTACTGCTGGAGCCTGCTTTATTTCCACCTTGTTTTTCGTATGGGTCCAAAATAACATTTAAGTCCCCTATCAGAACCCAAGGTTTATTTATTTGTTGCGCGATGTCTGAGATATAGGTCCATTGTTCGATTTTATCATCAGCTTCGACTGCTCCATAGACACATGTGATCATGATATCTGTATCTCCTATCTTTGATTCAAAATGACAAACATTAAATTTAGAAGATATTAATTTCATGTCTATATTGTTGTGCCAGGCTATTGCTAAACCCTTGGCTATTCCCACGGATGGAACGATGAACCAGTCATGAAAAGGAGAGTTCTTGAAAAAAGAGTCCATTCGAGACAATGGGGATTTTATCTCTGCTAGAAACACTATGTCTGGCTTGTAGTATTGGCACAAAAAATTAAAATGGTCCTTAGGGGAGTTCCAATGCCCTGGACATTCCAGGATAGCAGTTTCATGATGCTTGAGCTAAGAGGTACCTAACAAGGGAACAGAGGAGAGAATAGAAAAATGTCGAAAGAAGAGAAAAAAAACCACAAAGCTAACTTTTGGACAGATGCAGAAAACAAACAAGAATAAATAAGAATTCAAACACAACTATCAGAGATGGAGAAAACAAGATGGGATACGATTGAAAAAAAACTGACAATTATAAGTGAGACAGTAATAGAGTTGGGTTTATCACGGGGCACAAGAAAGAAGGCAGATGGAAAAAAAAAAAACAAGTACCTAAAAAAACAACAGAGTAAGTTAAAGAAGTAAACTTTTGGGTTTAAACAACTGAAGAACTTAGGCAAGAGAAATGTAGAAAGAAACTGAAATTATAAGGAAAATTATGCACTTGACAGATGAACTGAAATAACTGGGACTGAACAAGCTACGAAAAGATAAAAACCCACTAGAGGATACTAATACAATTAAAACTACAAAATAATAATTGACACTGAATATCAAAGAAATTCAAACCAAGGAATTAAACCACATAGTCTCTGATGGTGCCATTATACAACAAATTTTCACTGATCTACTGCTTCTTCCGGAGATGTCAATTGAATTATGGTTGGAGCTATCACCAGGATTATTGACAATGATCTTCTATTCATCTGTATATGCACCCCGCTATCTTAAGCTCAAAACAAACCACAAAACCACAATAATAGCAAGGCAAGTTATTCAATTCAGAATTCACCCCGTAATCTGACCTAAAAAAATTCAAATATCAAAACCTCAAGAGTTGTTAAAGCAGAGATTGGCTTGGGATTAAAAGGAAATCCTAACTTTATATGACTAAAAATTGGTTTGGGAGATAAATTTATCAACCAGAAACTTGGTTAGACGGGAGAAAAAAAGGATAAGGGTGAAAAAAATTTTATAACGATGGAATTCAGAGTAAGAGGAAACCAAAATGATCGCACACTTAACAAGAAAGTATCTCCAAAAACTCTTCTAATCCAAAGGATCGGACCCTATGCATCTCAAATTCAGCCTTTAACTTAAACCGGAAACCTCAGGACGGAGGATAAGGACATAAGACAAAATCCTTAGAACTTACAATGAAAGAAAAGCATTTCTAACAACAAAAGAAGTTCTATCCTCATGAGATATAGGAAATACCTCATCTAGACAACAAACTGAAACCCAATACTCAAGTTCAAGGAGTTTGAATTCGAAATTAAAAACAAAAAACATCACCGTGCCTAACGACAGACCTGGTGATACAAGAGCGACGGGGGCCATTTGAGAAAATTGACAGGGAAGGCATGTCAATTCATTTTTGATAGGCCAAGGCTATCGAAATAATATAATGTAATGAGGTATTTACTGGGCTTCATTTTTGACAGGCACAAATGGAACCCATCCAGTGAAGAGAAAAGGTCCAAATCATTTTTCAGATTCATTCATCTCTCTTCTTTCGAGCTCCTCAAGGAAAGAAAAAAATGAAACCTAGATTTGAATTTCTCTACTCGTGGATTTGATTTCGGGAGAGCTTTATTTCAATCTGAATTTCAGTTACCGACGTTGGTATGAAGATAAGCTTAATCTCTCCTTATGATTTTAGTTCATTTCTACTTGTTAAGTTATCGATTTCGGAATCCGATTTTAGAAAAAATTGTTTCATGAAAACCTAATTTTTTTTGATTTCGATGAGAGTCTCTTTTCTGATTCGTAATTACGGAACAAATATATAACAATCTGATCATTATCTTCCTTTTGATTAAAAAAGTTTCTCAAAAGTTTCGACTAGATTTTCTCAATTGTTTTTAAAATTCATTTAGGAATATCGATCTATCTCTCTATCCTTTATCTTGGTTGAAAATCCAATTTTATATTTGTAATCTGAATATCTTAATCTCTATTACCCATCAAATCTTTTCAAAATTCATACACTTTCGATTTTGACCTAAATTGAACTCATACAAGTTCTCTATTTCTTGTTGAAGCTATTAAATAGCTCGAGTTAGGTTGCATATTTATTTCTAGAGTCTACATACGAGATTAAACTTTTTGGTTATGTTGTACCTGGCTTCTGTTTGGCATCACACTAACATATTATTGTTTTTATCTTCAAGGCATTTTCAACTGTAGGTACGCCAGATTACATAGCTTCAGAAGTGTTGCTGAAGAAAGGTTATGGCATGGATTATGACTGGTTGGTAGAACTTGGTACTTGTAGCTTCACCATCAGAATCACATAAAGTTACCCGAAGAGGCAAGGTTGACACCTGAAGCAAGGAATCTCATTTGTATATTGTTACATGATTTTGACCAGAGACTAGATATTGGAGGGGCAGATCAAATAAAAGTGAGATCTTATTCCTTTTTTCGAGTCTATTCATATCATGTAATTTTGTTCCTTGTATGCATTGTAATGTAAACGTCTCAGGATCATCCTTGGTTCAAAGATGTTGTTAAGTTTACTGAAGTTCTTATGAGATTGAGCTGCTATGCATTTGATTTTGCGTGGAAATGTATCGAAGGGAAGTACGCTGAGCAGGTAAAGCTTTGCCTTCTCTATTGAAGTTGCCCTGCCTGTTAACCTATTATTTTGTCTATTCATCAACTACTCATATTGCATATCTTGATGAAGTGTGATATTGTTGCTTTATGTTATTATTTTTTTCTTGCTTGAGTTCTATGCTTTGAAAAAGCGTTGTTCACTGCGGGATGGAAACTCTTTGAAGTGCTTTTGCCTTGTTTCTGTATGTACATTCGTAGTACATATTACTGATATTCATAGTTTGCTTGTTGCATTCTGAGGATATATTTATAACAGGTAAAACGTGTTAAGCTTACCCAGTTGATAGTCATTTTCCTGCATATTGTTTTTTATCTGCATATAGATTATGGTATAGCATAATCTTGTTTCCTGTTCCTGCTTCTTTTTTCTTTTTTGATTTCTTCAATCCCCATAATCTTTTGGTTGATAAAGAAAAGGTTATACTGAAGATTGCAGATCTTGGTTTCTTTGCAGGTTGATGGAGTTCAATCTTATATAACTAGAAGAGGATTATGGGGTTAGCCTAGTTTCATCTTACTACGGAATGAGGGACCAATAAGAGGAAACCGATGAGAACATTAGCAAAAGCCTGAGAAGAAACCGATGAGAACATTAGCAAAAGCCTGAGAAGAAAACATGAAGAGGTAAAATATCTTATGCACTTCATTACCTTTGTCGTGGTTCTGTAGGTCTGCAATTTTCAATGAAAGATGACAAGTGAGTAACTTAGAAAGCACCAAAATTATACAGTCCTTGAAAATTACGTTTCCTTATCTGTATAGGATATCTTTGAAAGATGAGCTATTTTTTTATTCTCGCTCTGAATTTTGGTTAATGACTACTTATGTATAAATATAAAAGAGTATGCAAGTTCCAATCTAACTGCTGGCATATTGTTCACCTGATGTTGTGGCAGGATCAGCTGCATGTCTAGGTAAAGGTCTCTCTGGCATTTGTGCACATAGAAGAGATGGTGATGATCGCCCTTAATTTGGAATAACTACAAACCACGTGAGAATAATATTAGTTGTCGTCATCTGCACAAGCCTTGGAGTGTTGGTTTGTTCTGGTACACCAAAGTTAAACTAATATAGTTTGATTCATTTGTATCTTGTAATTAAATACACATCTAGTTCCCTAATCTACTATTTTGCATTTTCCCTGTGTCTGACTCTGACATACCTATTCACTTATGTGAAGTTTTTTTCTGCTATTTCTTATTGCAATTATATGATTTCAGGAGACATTAAGGGCTTTGCGGGAAGCTTCATATCCTGGCGAAGAAATTCACGGGTTAGCATCTAAACAATGGAAGGACATGGGCTGGCAATGAAAAGACCCATCTACAGACTTCAGGTATGTTCTGTTTTACCTTGTTTGCTTGTAGATGCGTTGTGTCTTCTATGTTAATACTGAATTTGCGAATGGTTGTTTCCTTTCATAAAGGGTGGTGGTTTCATATCATTAAAGAATTTATTGTTCTTTGCATGGTTAAGGAATTATTTCCATTCTGTACTCTTATTACAAGAATGACAGAAAGAGTTTGTACAAAGTAACCAGAATTCTTGTTCATATCAACTACGGATTTAGCATTCATAGAGTAACATATAAACTTAAATCACATATTAATGCTTTTAGTTCAGTGTATGAGCCTTTTTTTTAGCAAATCGGATTTGATAGTCATTATTGATTTGAATATAGGTGGATGGGGATGGACTGTTTCAAGGTGGGACCAATGCTGGACGTGGTACTTATCGGCTTGCTTGTTTGAATCGATGATGGTATGGACTATTCCCAGGCACATATTTAATCACACAGGATTTCCTCTTTAAATCTACCAAATGTTCCATTATTCTTATGTGACACAGATTGGCGTGTCCGCTTGAACTAAATAGAATATTTTTCTGGCATCGCAGGTACTGAGATTTTTCTCACTGGTTAGTAGGTGTGTAATTTTGTATTTGTATTTTCATGTATGTGGATTGTATGAAGAAGCAGATCGCGTCAGGTGTGTAATTTTGTATTTTTATTTTTCATGTATGTGCATTATACGAAAAAGCAGATCAGATTACACTTGATATTCAAAAGAAGAGGAACATTGAGCAAGAGAAGGGTAAGGAGATGGTAAACTATTCATGTTATGTGAAAGTTCGAGTTTATAGAGACAGATTTTTTGTTTTGACTTTCATCTGTGTTTGCCACCTGCAGGAGAAGAAGATATAGTACCTGAAGAAAGAAATGGTTTGGAGAGGTAAGAAATATCAAGTGTTTTTTATCAATCTATCCTGCGGGTCGTGAGAGTCAGGTCAGGCTTGGTATTTCTAGAGACGACACAGATATGGAGGCCATGAAGAGGAAACCAGCTCGCAGTGTAAGAGTCTTCTTGGGGATATTTTTTCTTCAAAAGCACTTGCCCATGGTTTCACAGAGTTCGCAATAAACCATACCACAGTGCCACTGTTGTTTTTGTATTCTAATACTCACACTTAGGGTAGTAGCCTTTTTCTGTTTTATTTTTTTCTTTCTTGATGTCGTCTTCTTGGATGTTGTTTGGACAAAGAATTCATATGAGATTAAACTTTTACAATATATGTCAATTTGTTTTGAAGTTAAAAGTGTTCTTATTTCTTCATGTTACTTTTATTTGCAATTTAAGCAATAAGAAAACACTATTTATATTGGAAATTCAATTTTGAAGTAATTGACAAGTGATGCCCGTCAATAATTCAATAATTATTTACAGGTAAAGTCCGTAGTTTATTTCTGATAATTATTGAAAGTAGGTCACCATCAATTAGTGTTTTCGACACCTTAAAAAATGACAGGTTGTCCGACAGGCAGGGTCCGTCAATAATCTCCATTAACGACAGACCTCGCCCGTCGAAAAAGGTGATTTCTGGCGCAGTGATAGGGAAAAAATTTGATTTTTTTTTTTTTGATGGGAGAAAATTTGATGAAATAAATTCAAAATTGGAAAAGCTCCAACATAGAATTCCACGGAACTAAAAATAATAAGAAATATCTATCGGTGTTTCCTTTACTTTTGTAATGATGGTAAACTTGAAAATTAATAAATATTATATTTAATATCCATACATAAAAAAATTCATAACCAAATAAAAACACGTTAAGCCCTAGTATAAAACAAAGCATAGATAACAGCTTAGATAAATGACGCTCTGGATTCATTCTTGGGGAAGCTAAATCGATGGTTGTGGTTGTTTACATCATTATTGTATCATTAATTTTTTATAATGAATGTTTTATTAATCTCTCATTATAAATGTCTTATAATTATGTTAATAAATATACTTTCATTGAATTTTTTTATTAATTTTTCATTATAAATATCTTCTTACATCATAAATATCTTATGATTATCTCCATAATTTTTTTTTTCTAAAATTATAATTAATTAAATAAAAGAGGTTTTAGTTGGTAGCCGAGCAACAAGCTGGGCACCAACCCCTTTTTGAATAGCAACACCCAATCTGTGAAAAATAAAACTACCGAGACCACTACCAACGTCGTGACTAATTAAACAATTCTTCAGACGTTTGAAAAAAGCTATTGTATCCTCACTAAGTTCTACTAAAGTAGTAAAGGCTAGCACTCCCAAACCATAACCGCGCGAAGTACACTCATTTAAATATTTGGAACGTTTACGCGAGATAGCTTTGGAGATAGCTTGGCCTTGGACAAATGATCGTACACCATCACCAGTAAAGGGGGAGACTCCTGTGACATCCATCCACACATCTTGTCCGCTTTCCCATGTTGGGAACAAGGATATCAGCCGGACGCAAATCCTTGTTATACTCAGACAAAAAACCCAAAGCAACTTCCTTGCGGGCAGGGACGCCAGCTCTGAAGCAAATATTCGCGATTACATCCCGTACCAAGTCATGACGGAACTTTAGACCAACATCATTAGCACAATGAAGCGCGTGATCACCAAAGATATCCATAGGCTTATTGCAACAAGCACACAAACCATCCTCAACAAATAACGGGATACCAAGACGATAACAAACAACTGCTCTGAACTGTCTGGGGCCAAGGCACCGACCTAAACCACTGATCGGGACAGCCAAAAGATAGTCTTGAGCATGTTTGATCTGATTACATTGCCAAAGAATGGAGTCTCTTGCAGATAAAGTAAATTGGTCGGGGATTTGCTTCTTAACCGCATCAAAATAAGTGACTGCCAGGGAGTGCATAGACGGGGACGGGGACGGGGGCAGTGTCATTGACGCAATAATTGGGAGGCAAACCACATACCTGAATAAAGTTTTGAAGATCCAACTGATAGGTATCACCATTATCTATTGAGAACGAGCTACCAAGAATCGTCTTTCACACCGAGGCAGTCTGACTCTGAGAGGCAAGATAACAATAGGTACGGGTGTCAGCCATGGTATAAATGCCAAGTCCACCATGCTTAATAGGGAGAGTAGCCAGTCTCTGCTGCAAAGGCCCAAACCCAGCTCCATCTCCGGTGATTAGAAGCCTCAAATATTGGAGCAAGTGGTCATCGAAGAGGTAAGAAGCCCGTTGTAAAGCTGCCGGGTTGGTAGTGCGCATAGCAAAATAAAGTCTGGAAACACCGACACAATTACGGAGCAACAACATCTCACTTTGGGGATCTCTGAGCTTTTTGATAGAAGACATTAGCTGAATAGTTTTATTCACCCTGTTAAGCTCCATGTCACTCATGAAATCCAAATCCAAACTCACAGGTCCACCCAAAAGCTTAACTCCCTTGCTAGGTCTGCCAATATCCGGGGGAAAAACACCAACCTCCAAACTGCGTGGATCAGAAGTGGGCCAAAATACTTCGGTCTTCTCCATAATTGAACTTTCATTAAATATTTTATTAGTATTTCATTATAAATGTCTCACAATTTTCTTAATGAATATACTTTCATCATTAAATATTTTATTAATGTTTCCTTATAAATGTCGTATGTCTTTAATACTTTCATTCATTAAATAAAAAGAAGATATTAAATAAATAATAGATTTGTTAATAGTCATATTTAAAAAGAATTGATGTGGGGTTATTACAGGCAGGGGTTACATTTGCTACACTGGCCCAAATTACTAGCTTCGCCAAAGATTGGTGCTGCATGTACTGTCCTGAATGCAACGATGAATTTGAGGAAATAAGGCACGGGAGGCAGTGTTCAGAGTGCTTGAAATACATTAACTCAATCCCAATGTAATATTTATGTTCTTTTACTTTTTCTAAATTCTATTTATTAAAAAAAGGAACAGTCATAATACATAACATCGACAAAACTTTGACAGATCGCATTTGACAATGATGGTTACTGATGGGCCGGAATTAGCGATATTCCAAGCGAAAGGAAATGCAGCAGAGGAATTTTTGGGACATAAGGCGGATTACTTGATGCATATGAAATAGGTACAAGTAATTCGATTATGAAATCACATAAAATTTACAGTCGAGCATACTAGCATAGATCGGTGAAGAAAGCAAATAGTCAACTTAAACTTACGGTAACACAATGATGTAAAGATGGTGGGGAAAAATAAATTGGATCCTTAAAACAGAGCTTCATGGAACACTTTATAACATTTTTTTCCAAATCACTTGCACGCCATTGTTTCTAAATCACTTGCACGCCATGAGACTAGAAGAGGACTTTTTTGGAAAATACTATCTTAGAAAGACACAATCCACAATACCGTAAATGCATAATTTATTTTGAAAATGTTGCAGATATTCAACATAAAAAATGTCAAACTTTTGCTTGAATGGTAAGGGAGCTAGTGACAACCTATTAACAAGAGCAGGGAGTTCAACATGTGTTTCAAGGTTCTTTATGAGGTCATGCATCGCCAGATTGTATTCCAGGTGCAGATAGCAACATATGGAGGTGACAAGAGTGCCAAGACTTTCGAAGTTACAAAAGAATTCGTTAAAAGGAACTGCTGGGCACAATACTTAATTTGTTGAAAAAAGTTTAGACTTGATACTGATAGGTGTAGAATACATAGTATTTAATATCTAGTATTTATGCTTTCTTTGCGAGTTTTCTTGTAAATTATGTATCTTATGTGTGCTTTTGAGTTTATTAGGTGCAATGGAGTCATTTGGAGCAAAAAGACCAATTGGAACTCGTTCAAATGCAAGATTTCTACTTTTCATTGTGTAGAGGACGAGAAGATGAAGACGATGGCGAAAGAATGGAGTCATTACGAGTTCGTATGAAGAAGTTATGGGCAAAACAAGAACTCATAAGCAATAAGGGCAAGAGTGTCATTTCACGAGGCATGTGCTATCTGGAGCCCAGTCAAGGTTAAGGGCCAACTCTATTTGAAGGAACACTATCTGGAGTCCGAGTAATGGTTAAGGGGCAACTCTTTTGGGAGGAATACTAGACACAGACCAGCTGCGGTTAAGGGGGGTTGCCATCTGGTTGGCCCTTATCTGCTTCACCTGGGTGGTTATATCCAACCTAAACCTAAAATCAGAGGAAATTCATTTCTCTTCGTCGGGTGTTATTCCATCTTTGTCTGAGTCTATGAAGGTTCAATAAGCTCTGAGAGATAAGAGAAGAAGAAATGATGATGGCGGATGTTCTTTGGTGGAGAAATCCACGAAGAAGAGAAGATTCATGAACCGAGAGAAGAATTAGTTATGGGTGTTGCGGTGAAGAAGCGAAATCGAATCTGGGTTTCGAGAGGAGATTGCAATTGTTTCTTTGTTGATGAAGAAATAGAGATCGAGAAATTAAGGCGGGGGAGAGGAATTAATGAACTGTGTCAGTACACGAGTTCATGTTTGAATCTCTGCAATTGAAGATTGGGTTTCGATTTATATTGAAGTTAGGGTTTGATTCATGGTGGTTCTTAAGGGTTTGAATGAGTCGAGGCGGAGTGGGATTTCCGTTTGTAAACTTTACTTTGATGTGATTGAAGACACGATGTTCATGGGTTGGTGATGACGAGAGAATGGAAGAGAATGAGTTCAGAAGGAAACGCAAGGGGTTGATAGATGGTGGTTACGGGAAGTCGAACTTGGTCTTTGGTGGAATGAATTGTTAAGGAAGCTCGGGAGGTGAAGGCTATTGCGGGCGAGATGGTGGACTAGTGAAGGCTGCTAGATTGAAGCTGGTGATAGATGCAATGGCTTAAATTTGAAATAGCAGGTGGTCTTGTGATGAGGCTGCAGTGCAGGGGACTATGGTGCACTTAATGATGGAGATGGAGTTGCAGTGAGGATTGCCTGCCAGTGGAGAGAATAGTAGAAGCATAATGGTGCTGCGACAGAGAGCGTGAGGTTGAGTTGATATAACTTAGTGCCAGGAACTGGTGGTGCTTGAGAAGATGTAAATGGTGGCATTGGAGCATTGCGGTGGTAGCACTTGATTTGAGTGGATGTGTTGATGGTGGTGGAGTTACAAAACGAGACTTAGATGCATGCTAGGAATTTTGCGAGGTGGAAGGCATTGGGTGGAGTTGTTTGCTTCGGAGCGATTGAGCACGAGTGCGGGAGATTCTTGGGATTTGTATACAATAGCCAAGGACCGCTGCCATTATCGGATGATGGAATATGCTTGATGGTGAGTAATGATGGAAGTATGGTGGTGCTATGAGACGGAGGCTGTGGTGGTGGAGATCTTTGCCACTGATGGTGGATGGCTAGATGATGTTGGCTCTCTCATGTGTGTGTGTGAAGGCTACGGGGGTGGTGTCGGAAGCTAGAAATGGCGGAGTGCGGGTTGATGCTTCAGTGAATGTGGTGTTTGAACTCAGGTGATGATTGAGTCTCCGGAAGAACTGAAGAGTTATGGCATTGTGGTTAAGATGGCTAGTTATGCTATGTTGGAGCCTGAGTTGGAATTCATGTTTTGAGCTTGAGTTGCGGAGTTAAGATTTGAGCTCAAGGTTTGCATTTGTGGCGGTGTAGGGATATTCTTGTGACAAAGGAATGCAAAGAGATGGCTGGCACGGCACATTGTTGAAATATGAGTTGCGGGGACTGAACTAGAAGAGCGGTGGAATGGTGATGGTCCATAGAATTGCGGGACATTTGAGATGTTGTATCAACTTCTTTGTGCAAGGAAGCTGGAATTATAGGCGAGAAATGGGCCAGTCTTGATTGCACGATCTTGAGATTGTAAGAATGGATAGGTTATTGCAGCCGAAAGAGTTGGGAATGGATGAACTATAAGAATTGTGTTTCGGTGAGATAAGAATACGAGTTGCGGTCAAGCCTTATGTTGGCATATATCGTCTTTGTGTTGGCTCGAGAACAATGTAGATGAAAATCGGGCTCGATTGAATCGATTGAAGTAGTGGAATAGCTTGGGAATTGCTACATGTGATGAATATATATAACGGTGATGCAATTGGCGGCCCGGGGCCATGATGGTGGCATAATGAAGTAATGACAATGATGGTGCATCGGTGGCTTGGCAGCAAATGGCGGCAAAATGACAATGACGACTTAGGCTGATTTGAGTCGACTCGACGACCACGACTCATCGACCCGATCGGCTTCGGTGATTGGCCAGAGCCACGACCCGTTTGACCCGACTTGGACCTTGACCGTCGGCCGTTGACCCGCCGTTCGACCCGTTGGCCGGTGGCGGTTTGACTTGGCGGTCACTGAAATATTTCCGGCGACGATTCCGGTGGGATTCCGAGCCACAATCCGATTTTCCGCGAGCGTTTTTGGGACAAAATTTCTACACGGGTTTCTCTCCATGGTGGGTGGCGAATTTCCAACTAATGGACTTTGAAGACAAAACCTAATTTTGGAAGGAGTGGAGCTATAAAAGAGGACTTTTACCTAATTGAGGATATCTTTTCTAATTCTTTTTCCTCTACTTGTTTTCTAGGGTTTAGAACATGAAACTTCTCTTTCTTCTTGTGATGAACTCCTTGAATATGAGTACCTAAGTTTATTATTGGTTATGGAATAGTTGGATTTCACATAATATGATTCTTTGATTCAATATATTAGTTTTGTCTCATAATTATCGTTTGCAATTCTCTGGAAATATTGTTTCATGATTGATTGATTGTTTTGTCAAGTTGCAAATTGGTAGAACTTCTAATCACATCTATTGCTAGTTTAGGGTTTATTATACGAAAAAGTGATATTCCTTGAATACAAGTAGCATAATATGATTATAGTTTGTAGTGATATATTCTTATGATCATATGTGAATCGTAACCTTTGTTAAATTGAATTAGTGCGCTTTCCACGTTCAATTGCTTTGATTGGCCTGATTTCATAGAACTTAACGCATCTAGGGAATTAAACTTGATTAGTGCTTTTACACGTTAGGTTGTTCCTTTAGGTAGAATTCATATTCGCATCTTTTAATGTGTTTGTTGATGAAAAGAGGAGATTTGCGGGATATTCTTGCGATCAAGGTATTCTAGGGTCTTTGATAAAAGTTGAGATTAAATATCAATTCTAGTTATTGTGAAAAGCATGTTAGTGAATGAAAACGAAATCCTTAACCAATATCTCTTCTATCTTATTTGTTTACTTTTGTTTATTTGCTTTTTGTTTATTTTTATTTACACAATCAGAAATTCTTTCGGGTGTTTTATATAGGAAACCATAACAATTTGACAACCTAGACCTCTCTGTGGGATCGATCCTTTCTTGCCCTTGCTATATTTATATTTTGAGTAGTAAGAAAGTGTAAATTATATTTGTGTCGCTTATTTGCGATAAAATTTTGTAGCGCCGTTCTTGGAGGCGCGGTTGTTAATTGTTTTTGGTTTCTTATTTTTGTATTTAGTTTTTGTTTTTATTTTTATTTTTATTTTTTTCTTATTTTTAAGGTTCTAACCTTGGTTTGAGAATCTTATTTCGGGTGCTTGTTTCTCATGGAAGGAGCATATTGGAGCAATGGATATGATTTTCAACCTCCTCAACACTATGAAAATTACCCACCATCTATGGGATGCAATCAAAACCAATTTATTGGCTATGATGCATATCCTAGAGAACCTTATGGTGATTTTCATACATACCAACAACAACCTTGTAGTGGGTATGTAAGTCAAGCACCTAGGTGGGATAAGTCTACATCTAATTGGCTTTATTCGAGTTGTATGCAGATTTTGAATGGGTTACAAAACATGCAACAAAGGCTAGACCAACTTGACCGTGATAGAGAGAACGTCGCACAAAACAATTTTTGGAATATTTCTTCTTACCCGACTCCAGATCGTAGTTATGATCATTTACCCATTCAAAGGGAAGAGTCATGGGAAAGAGAACATATTGTAGTCAATGGTGGTAAGCGTGTGAACGTCGGGAAACTTCGAGAAATTATACAAGTTGGAAGATGATGGAGCCTCGGAAGAGCTAGTCGATGAAATTAGTAGGACCATTCATATGGAACTTAAACGACGTCGTGATAAGGGTTGGGAAACCGACGACGCGATTCTTATTATGGTGAGTCTCGAAGATGAAGACGAAGATGAATGTGTTAAAAAGGACCAACCTTTGGAGATATTGGATGACGTTAGTGTAGTTGACTCAATCCTTGATCTTTATAATGATCAAGAACCTATTCAAAAGGTACACATGAGTATGATGAAACTAGTGTTTTACAAGATTTTGCAACATGGTTTGAGTTTAATGAAGAGGAATATGTTGAGAATGAGACCGTTATGACCAATATTGTGGAAGACCCAATTGAACTTGTGCATGATTATAATGATGATGTTTATGTCGATACTTTGGTTAAGGCAGAAACGGATGAAGAATGGTTGCAAGGTTTAATAGAGGACCATGATATAAAAGAGGTGAATAATTCACTTGAGTTTTTCAAGGATGAAGAGGATTAGTAATACAAGAGATTGTGAAAGGTTTATCTAACCCCTTTTCCTATTGTTTCTTCTCCTTTACCTCTTATTGGTTTGAATGTATGTGCTTCGAAAACATTGTTGAATGACTTTGTTTCTCGTTTTCCGCCATTAGAGAAACTTGATTCTCATACTATGCAGGTTATGGAACAAGAAACCGTGGAAGTGCCCGATGTCTATATTCTTTATACACTTCCATGTGTGGACAAGAATAAGTGTGGGGGAAGCTTTTATCGGTTCATAGCTTCACTTTTGCTTTATATTACTAATATTTGTGTGAAGTTAGTGTTTGCAAAACAGGTTCTATGGACGGATCCCCAACTTTTCAGATTATTGGTGTATGGGGAATGAGTATTACAAGAAGCTAAGTCGGGCCGTCGACTTTAAAACAAGCGCTTAGTGGGAGGCAACCCACCGGTTTTGTATCTCTTATCCTTTTGCTTTTTTTTTTTTTTTTTTTTTTTGTTTCGTTTATTTATTTTTTACTGTTTTTATATCATATTTGCATCCCTATGTTTAATTTCATTGAGTCCGTAATCTATCTTAGAAGAGAATTATGCCGAATACCTTTTCGTCGAGAAAATTTCAGACTGCGCGTAGTTCAGTCCAGAGACCATAACTGTCAGACCGTTTATCGAAACACTGTGAAATTTTGACACTGTGTAGAAAACACGTAGGTGAACAACTTTTGTGAAATGGAGTTTTCCAAATTCCTTACCAATTTGCACAGTTTTTGCGTTTTATCTGCTGGTACGTCAGAATTCAGAACTTACGGTTTTACACATTGAGGACAATGTGAAGTTTAAGTGTGGGGGAGCATTTATATGTTTGTATAGTTTGTTTTTGACACCATTAGTGGATGGAACCATTTTGAATGCAGGAGTTGAGGAACCAATTAACTAAAAGGGAAGAATATAGCTCGAAATCACAAATTAACATGATAGTTGTTACCATATCTCGGAATATCACCATATCGCATTCTATTTTATTTTTCCATATTTATCTATTGTTCTCTAAGTGCTTTGGTGGGTCACTAAAAATCGACGTGTTATTACTGCTAGGATGAAATAGAGTGGTTGAGTTACCAAAAAAAAAAAAAAAAAAAAAAAAGAAAAAAAAAGAAAAAAAGAAAAAAAATATATATATGAAAAGAAAAAAAAAAAAAAAGAGGCAGACCAATTAGACCAAAACGGAATAAAAGACACTTGGGAATAGCGGAGATGTGTGAAAGGCAACTATCACGTACTTTTTGACAAGAAGCATGCGCTTGGATCCAATTTGATCTAATCATGCTAAAAAAAAAAAAAAAAAAAAAAAAAAAAAAAAAAAAAAAAAAGAGAAATTGGATCCGATTTGATCCAATCATATAAAAAAAAATTTTATTATTGTGTTGAATAAAGTCACTTTTGGTTCCCTTGTATATGCCAATTGATTTGATGTAGCATTCAAGACAAGTAGCTCAATCCAATAGGATTAGGTTCATCTTAGCGAGTGACCTTGGAGATGGATATGGGAAACATCGAGCACTTGTGAATATTCGCCAACATCTACATCTTTATCCATCTTCTTAATCTTTTCATTGTGATTGTGGTTTGTTAGTTTTCGAGTATTGTGGCTTGTTCGACTATCTAATTAGAGTTTATTTACTAATATATGAATTGAATTTGCAAGGTACCTCCTCCTGTAGTCAATTTGGATTCGTTCATTGATTTGTCACAAATAGACGGGGTTTGAAATATAGGTTTTGTAGGTATATCTCTAGTAAACCTTCACGAGACTATAACTCGTCCACTAGGGACACCTAGGGGTTTAAAGGCTTGTTATTTATGCTAAAAGTGACCGTAGCCTCGACGACACGGAGTTGTATGTACTTTATTGTTTTGTTTGATTTGCTCGAGGACTAGCAAAGTCTAAGTGTGGGGGAATCGATAGGTGTAGAATACACCGTATTTAATATCTAGTATTTATGCTTTCTTTGCGAGTTTTCTTGTAAATTATGTATCTTATGTGTGCTTTTGAGTTTATTAGGTGCAATGGAGTCATTTGGAGCAAAAAGACCAATTGGAACTCGTTCAAATGCAAGATTTCTACTTTTCATTGTGTAGAGGACGAGAAGATGAAGACGATGGCGAAAGAATGGAGTCATTCGAGTTCGTATGAAGAAGTTATGGGCAAAAACAAGAACTCATAAGCAATAAGGGCAAGAGTGTCATTTCACGGGCATGTGCTATCCGGAGCCAGTCAAGGTTAAGGGCCAACTCTATTTGAAGGAACACTATCCTGAGTCCGAGTAATGGTTAAGGGGCAACTCTTTTGGGAGGAATACTAGACATACGACAGTGCAGTTAAGGGGGTTGCCATCTGGTTGGCCCTTATCCGCTTCACACAGGTGGTTATATCCAACCTAAACCTAAAATCGAGGAAATTCATTTCTCTTCGTCGGGTGTTATTCCATCTTTGTCCGAGTCTATGAAGGTTCAATAAGCTCGAGAGATAAGAGAAGAAGAAATGATGATGGCGGATGTTCTTTGGTGGAGGAAATCCACGAAGAAGAGAAGATTCATGAACCAGAGAAGAATTAGTTATGGGTGTTGCGGTGAAGAAGCGTAAATCGAACTGGGTTTGAGAGGAGATTGCAATTGTTTCTTTGTTGATGAAGAAATAGAGATCGAGAAATTAAGGCGGGGGAGAGGAATTAATGAACTCGGGTAATCGAGTACCACGAGTTCATGTTTGAATCTCTGCAATTGAAGATTGGGTTTCGATTTATATTGAAGTTAGGGTTTGATTCATGGTGGTTCTTAAGGGTTTGAATGAGTCGAGGCGGAATGGGATTTCCGTTTGTAAACTTTCTGTGATGTGATTGAAGACCTGATGTTCATGGGTTGGTGATGACAGAGAATGGAAGAGAATGAGTTCAAGAAGGAATCTGCAAGGGGTTGATAGATGGTGGTTCTGGGAAGTCTGAACTTGGTGCTGGTGGAATGAATTGTTAAGGAAGCTCAGGAGCTGAAGGCTATTGCAGCAGCAGATGGTGGACTAGTGAAGCTGCTAGATTGAACTGGTGATAGATGCAATGGCTGGGCTGAATAGCAGCTGGTGCTGTGATGAGGCTGCAGTGCAGGGGACTATGGTGCACTTAATGATGGAGATGGAGTTGCAGTGAGGATTGCCTGCCAGTGGAGAGAATAGTAGAAGCATAATGGTGCTGCGACAGAGAGCGTGAGGTTGAGTTGATATAACTTAGTGCCAGGAACTGGTGGTGCTTGAGAAGATGTAAATGGTGGCATTGGAGCATTGCAGGTGGTAGCACTGATTTGAGTGGATGTGTACTGATGGTGGTGGAGTTACAAAACAGACTTAGATGCATGCTAGGAATTTTGCAGGTGGAAGGCATTGGAGCTGGAGTTCGAGCTGCTTCCAGCGATTGAGCACGAGTCTGGGAGATTGCTGGGATTTGTATACAATAGCCAAGGACCATTTGCCATTATCGGATGATGGAATATGCTTGATGGTGAGTAATGATGGAAGTATGGTGGTGCTATGAGACAGAGCCGTAATTGGTGGAGATCTTGCCACGGTCCGGTGGATGGCTAGATGATGTTGGCTCTCTCGTGTGTGTGTGAAGGCTACGTGGTGGTGTCGAAGCTAGAAATGGCGAGTGGGTTGATGCTTGATGAATGTGGTGTTTGAACTCGGGTGATGATTGAGTCTCCTAAGAATCAAGAGTTATGGCATTGTGGTTAAGATGGCTAGTTATGCTATGTTGGAGCCTCGAGTTGGAATTCATGTGCTTGAGCTTGAGTTGCGGTTAAGATTTGAGCTCAAGGTTTGGTGGTAGCGATGTAGGGATGTTCTTTGTGACAAAGGAATGCAAAGAGATGGCCTGGCACGGCACATTGTTGAAATATGAGTTGCAGGACTGAACTAGAAGAGCAGGTGGAATGGTGATGGTCCATAGAATTGCGGGATGGTTTGAGATGTTGTATCATTCTTTGTGCAAGGAAGCTGGAATTATAGGCGAAATGGGCCAGTCTTGATTGCACGATCTGAGATTGTAAGAATGGATAGGTTATTGCAGCCGAAAGAGTTGGGAATGGATGAACTATAAGCTGGTGTTTCAGTGAGATAAGAATACAGGTTGCAGTCAAGCCTTATGTTGGCATATATCGTGCTGTGTTGGCTCGAGAACAATGTAGATGAAAATCAGGCTCTGATTGAATCGATTGAAGTGGTGGAATAGCTTGGGAATTGCTACATGTGATGAATATATATAACAGTGATGCAATTGGCAGCCAGGGCCATGATGGCTGGCATAATGAAGTAATGACAATGATGGTGCATCGGTGGCTTGGCCGCAAATGGCGGCAAGAAATGACAATGACTCGACTTGGGGGCCGATTCAAGTCCGACTCGACCGACCACGACTCATCCGACCCAAAGATCGACTCGGTGATTGACCGAGCCCTGACCCGTTTTGACCCGACTTGGACCTTGACCGATCTGACCCGTTGACCCGCCGTTCTGACCCGTTGACCGGTGGCCGGTTTGACTTGGCCGGTCACCTGAAATATTTTCCGGCGACGATTCCGGTGGGATTCCGGCCACAATCCCAGTTTTCCGGCGAGCGTTTTTGGGACAAAATTTCTACACGGGTTTCTCTCCATGGTGGGTCAAGTGAATTTCCAACTAATGGACTTTGAAGACAAAACCTAATTTTGGAAGGAGTGGAGCTATAAAAGAGAGGACTTTTACCTAATTGAGGATATCTTTTCTAATTCTTTTTCCTCTACTTGTTTTCTAGGGTTTAGAACATGAAACTTCTCTTTCTTCTTGTGATGAACTCCTTGAATATGAGTACCTAAGTTTATTATTGGTTATGGAATAGTTGGATTTCACATAATATGATTCTTTGATTCAATATATTAGTTTTGTCTCATAATTATCGTTTGCAATTCTCCGGGAAATATTGTTTCATGATTGATTGATTGTTTTGTCAAGTTGCAAATTGGTAGAACTTCTAATCACATCTATTGCTAGTTTAGGGTTTATTATACGAAAAGTGATATTCCTTGAATACAAGTAGCATAATATGATTATAGTTTGTAGTGATATATTCTTATGATCATATGTGAATCGTAACCTTTGTTAAATTGAATTAGTGCGCTTTCCACGTTCAATTGCTTTGATTGGCCTGATTTCATAGAACTTAACGCATCTAGGGAATTAAACTTGATTAGTGCTTTTACACGTTAGGTTGTTCCTTTAGGTAGAATTCATATTCGCATCTTTTAATGTGTTTGTTGATGAAAAGAGGAGATTTATGGATATTCTTGCGATCAAGGTATTCTAGGGTCTTTGATAAAAGTTGAGATTAAATATCAATTCTAGTTATTGTGAAAAGCATGTTAGTGAATGAAAACGAAATCCTTAACCAATATCTCTTCTATCTTATTTGTTTACTTTTGTTTATTTGCTTTTGTTTATTTTTATTTACACAATCATAAATTCTTTGGTGTTTTATATAGAAACCATAACAATTTGACAACCTAGACCTCTCTGTGGGATCGATCCTTTCTTGCCCTTGCTATATTTATATTTTGAGTAGTAAGAAAGTGTAAATTATATTTGTGTCGCCAACGACTGCGATAAGATACTATCGATGATAAACATAAGTGTTCATATATAGCAGTATGGGTGGGAAATATCTTCTCGGGGATTGAAGATCAAATATATGATGCGGCAAATAGCAAGGAGAATATGAAGTCGAAAAAACAATAAACTATATTTGTGAAATAAACTATATTTATAACATATATTTTTGGGAATTATGTCCAAAACACGACAAACAGTATTTGTAACACAAACTATATTTGTAACATTTTTTTTCTTCATAATTTGTTTCGAGTGTTTAAATAAAAATTCAAGGCGATTAAAATCGTTAGTTGTTCACCCGGTGGATGAAATTTGAGCTAATCTTCGTTATATAAATAAATAATATAAAAAAAACAGGGAAAATTAACATGGTCACCCTTTGGGTTGACTAACTGATGAGTTAACCGGGAACATTGAATCCCATTGAATGAATTCACAACCGTTGTGGCTGTTGTTGTTGCTGTCTATGTCAAGCAATATCTGGGCAAAATATCATAGATAAACCATACGATTTATATGAACGCTAATAAACATAGATAAGGGCTAATATTATATCTAACATCATATGAAAAATGCATAACCCAGAACAAGTTTTGGAGGAATACAATAGGTATGGGCATCAAAGGAGTTGATAACAGTGTGAGTGTGGGCATCAGAGAAGTTGATAAGATTTCGGGCCTCAGTTGGTATGATATTCGGAAATAACCAACATCAAGGTCCGTGCCATTACGTCACGGGTAAAGTTTTCTCCATGGTTAATTTTTTTTATTATTATTTTTTCTTTTTTTTTCATTAATTTTTTAAAATAAAAATAAATATTAAAGGCCAGATTATTCTAGGGAGAAGATAAATCAACATCTGTGGTCTTAAGATTTTTCGGGTCGGGGCAGGAAAAAAGATGAAACCTATAAAAAAAAATTGACCCTATACAAGGCTACACGCGAATCAATTGTAATTGATTTAGTTTCTCATATCTCTCTCTATTCCCATTTTGTCATGATTTCTGTTTTTGCCATTTCTCCTCGACTTCATATGATTATGCATGCTTGAGAAATAGTTCATGGTAATAGGTAAGGAGAGAAGATAAGTAGATAAGAAACGAAATGGATCAAGAATTACAAATCATTAAACTTTAGGAAACTGAATAAACACAAATCTATGTAACTTTGGAATAATTTATATCATCAATGGGAGAAAACTAATTCCCGGAGCTAACAGATTTTGTAAGAGTAATCTGATTGATTTTGAAGTAATTTTGCGTTTTCAATTTTGTTACAAATTTGGTGAACGACCTTTGATGATTTATTTGTTTTCGAAGTAAGGACACCACTGCTTTGTTTTGAAGAAGTGAATGAAGTAGTGTTCTATTACCCATAGGCCCATAGGAATTTGAGGAGTTGGTTAACGATTAACTATGTTTGTTCTAAAGGATTGTATGACTTACAGACATAATATTAAAATATTTGAGGCTAAGGCCGTGTTTATTAACCAACACCTCAAAAACATTTAGACTTGGATCGACTGGATCGATTTTTCGCCCACAGTTATGATATGTATGAACCGATGGATATATTTGAAATACATATCCTTTCCGTAACGGCACGGGTTAAGCCCTAGTTTTTTTTTTTTTGGTAATTGAACTATTGTCCCTCATTTTGATGAGCCTTCACAAATATCCCTAACAGACTTTATAAATGTCCCTGATGGCATAATTGAAATTTTATCTAAAAAAGTTATTTTCATGGTTTCATTTTTTAACCCCTATGTGTTTTATACTTCAGCTTCTTCCTCACTTTTGAGAAAAACACGAACAAATTCATCTTCATCGTTGCCTCCGCCAATACCATCTCCGTCGCCACCATAACCAACACCACCAATACCATCACCATAACCACCACCACCACCTCCTTAGTCACCATCTACATCTCCATCTCTACAATAGATTTAGGAATCAATTAGATTTGAGATTTATTAGATTTGAGATTTATTAGATTTGAGATTGAGAGAGATCTTTGATTGAAAATCCTACCAAACCAACCCCACCACCACCAGATCGACAAACTAATTGAGAGAGTGAAGAGCAGAAATTGTGAGATGAGAAGAGATGGAATGGCTATTGATGAAGTAAATCAAGACAGAGATGGAAACGAATATCTCTGTTGCTGCTGCCAAGAGGGTTTAGATTTGCAACATGAATTGAATCTGAGAGTGTAAGAAAATGGTGTTGATTCGAAGAAAACGATGGGGTTGGAATGGATCTGAGGTTGATTCGCTGAACTCATAAAAGAAGAAGAGATAATTCTGATGTTGATTGAAACAAGAAGACGATGGTGTTAAAATGGGTTTGAGGGTACTGTTGCCGTTGAATCAATTTAAGAAGAACCGAAGATTCAAATGGAGTAAAGTTGAATTAGGGTTTGTTGAAAAGCAGATGAATGTTGGTGTTGAGTTGATGCTGGCTGGTGGCAGTATTGGTATGAGTTGTTGTTACAGAGATTGAAGCCTGTTGCTGAATAAAATATGGTGGTTATCTGGGTTGAAACAGACAATGATATAGCAGCTGCAATAGGGTGGTGCAAAACAAGGTTGCTGTAATAGTATTCAGTCAGCTTGATATGCGTTTAGATGGGTACAACTGATGGAAGGAAATGGAGTATAATAGGAGCTGAGAAGATTACAGAGGGGTTGGAGTCAGATTTGTGTTTAGCTTCAGATGAAGAGCTTGGTCTTGAAGCTGTTGATGTTCATGAAGCTACAAGTGATGATCAATTGTTGTTGTTTATATGTTTTTATGGGATCAATTGTGGTTGTTGATCCAATTTATGGGATCAACTGCTATTGTTGACCCAATTTTTTTATAAGATCAACTACGGTTGTTGATCCATTTATGGGATCAACTCCTGTTGTTGACCCAACTTTTTATGGGATCAACTATTATTGTTGATCCTTTCAACTCCTATTGTTGACAATATGTCCTTGGATAATTGGATAAGTATAATCATCCTCGTAGTTTAAATCATGCTTATAGTTTAAATCATGTAAATTTCTTCCAATGTTGAACTTGTGGTGCAATGGTAGCATGACTGACTCCATGTAAGATGATGCGTGTTCGACTCACGCCAAGTTCACTCCATTTACATGGATCAACTTTCATTGTTGATCCAATTTAGTGGATCAACTACCATTGTTGATCCCCTAAATTGGATCAACTTCTACTGTTGATCCTTTTTTTTGGATCAACTACCGTTGTTGATCCCTAAATTGGATCAACTTCTACTGTTGGTTCAAAATTTTTTTTGGATCAACTCCAGTTGTTGATACAAAAATATCTGAACTAGTGGTGGCGGCGACGACGGTGGCGGTGGCGGCGATGAACTAGTGGTGGTGGCGGCGACTGAATAGTGGTGGTGGAGGACTGTTGCTGGTGTAATGGTGGTGGTGAAGGAGTGGTGGTGGAATATTGGTGGTGGTTGGTAGGTGGTGGTTGTTGAACGGTGGTGGTGGAATGGTAGTTGAATGTTGGTGGTGGTGGTGGTGAAGTGGTAGAGGAAGAAATTTGTTGTATTTTGAAATAAAGAAAAATATTATATGAGTGAGGGTATTAAGGTAATCTAATTTTAAATGCATAAGGTTGTTAAAAAGTAGGGACATATTTATTGTTATATAAGGATACTAGGGTATCACCCGGGCTGTAAAGACCCTCAAGCTTGTCAACGATATTTGACTAGTCTAGCGATGATCAAGTGACGAATTAGTTGATAATAACTCGATTAGTTTAAGACGAACGTTAATTATTAGGAATTAATCTAACAACGATCTAGATACGAAACTAGTATCGTCAGATATATCTCGAATAGTTATGCGAAATAGACTGCTCGAACGTGTCATTTGGATACCGGACAAAGAAGATATCATCGGATGAGTATGAAGGGAAGATTATTCATTTTGTAGACAAACCGCCTTGGCTGCCCTTATCTTTTGGTCGAGTGCCTTTAGCAATTTTTGGTCGGCCTTATCCTTAATCGACGAGAAGATTCATTCTTCTTATCCTTTGTTTTCTTCTTCTTTCTTATTTCTATTTTCTTTTTTCTTTTTTTTTTCTTCTTCTTCTTTTCTCTGGCGATTCAGAGATGAAATCTCTTTCGAGGAACTTCACAGAAAATTAGTGAAACCATCAAATCAAATAAGGTGTTGTTGAGTTCATAAATTGAATTTGATCCGAAGTTTCAATTTAGTTGAAGAGAGATAGTTCTGTGAGAGTTAGGTTCTGTTAAATTGATGGAGGATTGATTTGAGTTGATAATTGAAGATGGGTTTCAAGAGCATGAGAACAAGAACAAGATCGTGGTGATGATTCGGTGGTTTTGGAAGAGTAAGTTTAAGTTTAGGGTTTCTCAGATAATTGATTTGGAGTTCGATTTGAGGCTCAAAGAAGAATTAGAAGACGAAGATGATGGTTTAGGGGATTGAATTAAGTTGGGTTTATCATGAATTAGAATATAAGGTTGAAGTGTGGTGTGAATTTGAGGTTTTAGGGTTTTCTGAGTTAGGGTATAATTCGAATTAGGTGTTGTTTAAGAGAGATTGGAGATGGGTTTTGTTGATTTGAAGAGATAGGTTATTGTTTGGGTTTAAATTTAATTAGAGTTTGAGGTTGAAGATTCAGCTCTCAGCATCTGCTTCAATTTGGGAATTAACTTGAGGTAATTGCTCTTCTGATTTGATTAGTGAAGTTATTTGGTTTTATTGATTGAGTATTTGTGATTGATATTTGAGCTAAGACCAAAGTTGGGTATGGGATGGAGCTTGGCTGTCGTTTTGAATTACAAAGAATTGTCTTATGCTGGGTTAGTAGAAAGATGGCTAAGCTGCAGAGAGGAGTTGAACTAATATGAGGTAACTGTTATTTAGGTTAACCTTGCAAATGATTAATTCTGATTGTTGGGTGTTTATTGTTTTAATGAAGTTAAGATTTAAGATGATTGTGAAGATAGTTGAGGTGATGATATGGCAGCTGTATTGATGCCATGTCAATGCAGCTACAAATGTTGTTAATAGATTATGCAGGCAGGGATTGAAGTGTAAATGGATTGAATTAGTGAGATTACAGGGTTATGATAATAGTGATGTAATTGATGAAGATCATAGCTCTGTAATGTTGTTTGTAAGGTGATGAAGCTGACATGGTTGTATGACAGAAGTGGTGTGACTCTGAAATACTATGGCTAGGCGGTGGATCGCTTTGGAGTTTGATTGTGCAGGATGTGGTTGTATGGTATCTGAGTTAAGTTATGTTGAAGTGCTTACAGCTTGGGTTACAAACTGTGTTGAGGTTGAGTTATGAGTTAGACCTACAGATGACCGTAGTTGAGTTTGGTGATGAATTAGTGAGTTGCAGAACTCTGAAAATATAACGGTAATGATAATTGGAGATGGTGAGTTGCCTGTGAAGATGAATGATGGGTTAAACACAAGTGACAGTTGTTAGGAGTCTGAGTTTAGAGTGGAACTGAATTGTTATTGTTGTTTGAATGGAATGGAAGAAGTGATTCGAATGTGAGATGTATATGCTGAGTTGGTTGTATGCTGTCATAACAGTGGGTTTAGTAAAAGCTTGCAATTGAAGATTAAGGTAAATATATTTTGTAATTTGTAAATGAATTACATAGTTATGTGAATGATTAAATTGATGCAATATTTCATTGAAGTTGAACTTGAGTTAGAATTGTTAAGTTAGAGCTTCAAATGTGTGAGAAGAACCCTTGGCCTATCTGACTGAACTTATTCAGTCTGATTCAGTTTTGTTTAGCTGACTCAGTTAATCTGACTGAGTCGGATCTGTTGACTCACCGATTCCTGTTTGACTTAGTTGACTGAGTTAACTCGTTGACCATTGACCCTGGACTTTGACCTTGGACTGACGTCGACCGTTAGATGACTTTGTTGACTAGACGTTGACCGTTAGTGACAGTCAATACACTCTGGTGGAGCTGGCTTTGGATTAGTGGGCTTGTTTGGTGGACTTGGGTCTAGAGTTAGTTTCCTATCTTGATGAATTGGACCTCTTATGGTCCGAATTAGTATTTGGTTTCTTCTACAAAGTTGTAAATATTCATAAAACTTAGCTAATGAACTAGAGAACCAACCTAAATGAATTAGTAAACCTTAGATGTTCTAAAGGTATAGAATAAAAAGGGTAGAAACATGAATGGGCTTAGAACCATTAGATAGAATTATATGATTCTTGTATGAGCCATTCTTGCTAGTTTCTTAGACTGCTTGTGTGATTAACAGTTAATCTATATTAACAACGATCGATTCAAAGGACGAACGCTTGTCATCAAAAAAGGTGGGAATCGATAACGAACTCTCTTGTATTCATTATTGTTTTACAAATCAATCTTGGTGTTGTGAAATTCATGCATATCTTTGTGTGCTCTGTGTGGTATGAGATGTGTGCGACACACAATATCGTATTCTATGGCTAGGGCGATACATCGCAATATTACATGGCTAGGGCGATACACCGCAATATTATTCTTCCTTTATATATATATCAGTATTTTATGGCTAGGGCGATACACCGCAGTATTACCTATTCGGTGTGGAATGGGCATCAATATTACTCTTCCTTTATGTGCGGCAACACACATCTCATACATGGATGTTTACTGTTATTTATGAATGTCTATGAAGAAGTTTCTACATTATGTTTACTTGTCTTTCCGTGTATTATCGTTTTTTTGATAAAACCTGCATTGTCTTCGAATCATATTAATGTTTACTTGAAAGCTAGTTGTTATTCCTACGGGGCACCCCTTCTAGGGATGATGTGCTCACCCTTTCCCACTTTCAGTTTCAGAGACAGAACAGAGTTGCGCAGAGGAAGCTTTGTGGCGTTGAGTCCTCTGTTATGTTTATTACGTTGTATATTGTGTTCGCAAACCAAATGACTATTGTATATGTATCACTTGAGAGGAGTATTTGTATATATATTTCTGAGCGGGGTGAGTTTTGGGTTAAGTTTTTGTAGCAGATTTCTAAATTGAATGTTTAAGTAAATGATTTAGATTCTTAGTGCCTCTTTATTTAGTTAATCTCTTGGATTAGTCAGCTGTTAGCTTAGGGGGCGCTACACAGGCCTTCGGCATGGGCTCAACCTCTCGTGCGCCTTCGGCGCGGCGATCTTTAGTATTTAGCCACACTTTTTCTTCGTCCGGATCCTTCTAGAATATTCTAGATAATGTTGATCTTTCGCATATAGCTGGGCTCAACCGCTTGTGCGCTTTTGGTGCAGAGGATCCTTAAGCATTCGCCCTCAAATTGCAACAAAGTAATCCAACAATGTAAACCAAAAACTAATCTACTTTAAAAGAGGTGCATAACAGCGTTAGTTAATTAGTTAAATGTGTATAATACGTGCATTACTAACAAATGATTATGGATGCTTTCAACGTGAGCAGTAGAAGGTATATTAGAGTTTGATATTATACCACACATAAATGAGGATGGACTAATGTTATTATTCTGCTAGACGGTGTCCGGTGATTGAACACGAATGGTCAAGATATTGCGAAACCAAAAATGGTTACATTCAATATTATGAAATATAGACGGTTGTTCCGGACTAAAAATAGTTACATTCAACATTATGAGCAAAATGATTTGTGACACCTATATTATGTGCACCCAATGCACCCAACATGAGGTGGCATCCACACAACCTTGATTTCTCTCTTTCCCGTTAGCCGCGATCTAATCCGATCTAATTTTTATCAAAAGAGAAAACCCATATCCATAGATTTTATTAATTGGGATGGAATTTTTTAACAAAACAAAAAATAATTGTTCTTCAGAGTTCACTGTATTTCAATGGCTCAACATCTCAAATAATAATAATAAATACAAATTTTCCAGCTTGAACAATCTATTGCAAATTGAAGTTTTTAATTAAATCAAACCCAGCTTTTCTTACTCAGGACGCAAAAAATTCACCCATAACGTCCAAACCCACCCTTTATCAAATCCCACAATTGTTCTATTTTGTTTAAGCTTGAGCTAGGATTCTAAGGAATAATCTTGATCATTTTTCTCTTACCTTTTTGAATTATTTGTTCTTGCTCACAAAACTTGATCATGTTCTTGGGTTTGTTTCATGGAAAAAAACTTTTGAAAATCGGATCATTAACTGGATTGTGTGATGATTTTTCCCAATTTTTTTCAACACATCTTGCCGATGTATGGTTGTATAGCAGATGGAGAAGAGATAAAGGAAAAAATGATGCAAAGAAAGAAACATGTAAAAACGAAGTTGAATGCTCATGGGGATGCCACATCATGTTGGGTGCATTGGGTGCACAAAATTCGGTTGCCACAAATCATTTTCGGTCAAATGCAGCTGCAACTTATATAGGTAGGACCTGCCGCCTTACCTTTTCCGCATATTCTGCCTAACTTCCTCACCCATGGAATAATTATGGAACAATTCACCGATCGAGTGATTACAGTGCTCAAAGAGAAATGTAAGCTCCGATTGATTAGTTCTTCGGGGCCTCGACATGTTCAAAATCTTTATAAGTAACAAAAGAATCATACAATTATTTACTCACCAGTAAAGAAAGTACTTCAGCCGTTCAGCGCAGACTTTTGGTATCTCTTTGGAAGAAACATTTTTAATTAACTCATGTTTTAGTTCTTCTTTCAATCCTCAATGTTTCCTTTCAATCTTGCAAACATCTTAGCCTTCATTTTATCATTCCATACTGATTTTTCTTCCGATGCATAGTGAAGAATAGGTAGAGATCTATATGAACTGGGTACAGTATATGAATTGGAAGCTGCCAGGGAACATGAGTTTTCAAAATGGTTCCGGCAAATAAAATGTTCCATTCCCCAAGTAAGAAAAACAACCAATTGCCGCAACGACAACACAATAGTGACCCATCTACATTGAGGCTGCATTGTGGTGGAAAGTCTTTAGATAGTTTTAATTTGGAGTTATTGATGTGGTTAATTAGCATTTCGTACTTCCACTTGATATACGTATCATACAGGAATGCAATCGGTATAACAGAAGAAGCATATGTGCCCGATTGCAGGGGAAAATGTTGGTGTTTCTCTACGAAGATATCAGTGTTGGTTGGATTTAAAGAGGTGCAAAAGAAATAACCATGAAAACATCACCATTAATTTTCCTGGCATTTTTAGGGGCGACCCCGAAAGAATTATGGGCGACACAAAATGACAAAATAGGTTAAAAATACTTATCTGTCCCTTCATAATCGGTAGTTTAGAAGAAAAAAAATATCTACCGATTGTGACTATGTTCTTTTCTTCCTAGCTTTGGTTTTTGAAATAATTAAATTTGGGGCTACGACCATAATCGGGAGGCAATAAACATTATGAAACTACCGATTGTACAATCGGTAGGCAATAAACATCATGAAACTACCGATTGTGGAAATAGAGAAATCTAAAATTCCTATTGGTTTTTGAAAATTGGAATTTGGGGCTACGACCATAATCGGGAGGCAATAAACATTATGAAACTACCGATTGTACAATCGGTAGGCAATAAACATCATGAAACTACCGATTGTGGAAATAGAGAAATCTAAAATTCCTATTGGTTTTTGAAAATTTCGAATTTGGGGCTACGACCATAATCGGGAGGCAATAAACATTATGAAACTACCGATTGTACAATCGGTAGGCAATAAACATCATGAAACTACCGATTGTGGAAATAGAGAAATCTAAAATTCCTATTGGGTTTTTGAAAATTTCGAATTTGGGGCTACTACCATAATCGGGAGGCAATAAACATTATGAAACTACCGATTGTACAATCGGAAGGCAATAAACATCATGAAACTACCGATTGTGGAAATAGAGAAATCTAAAATTCCTATCGGTTTTTGAAAATTTCGAATTTGGGGCTACGACCATAATCAGTAGGCAATAAACATCATGAAACTACCGATTGTACAATCGGTATGCAATAAACATCATAAAACTACCGATTGTGGAAATAGAGAAATCTAAAATTCCTATCGGTTTTCGAACATTTCGAATTTGGGGCTATTACCATAATCGGGAGGCAATAAACATCATGAAACTACCGATTATACAATCGGTAGGCAATAAACATCATAAAACTACCGATTGTGGAAATAGAGAAATCTAAAATTCCTATTGGTTTTTGAACATTTCGAATTTGAGAAAATATTTGATGGGGGCGTTTTTTTGAAGGGGGCATGGGGACAAATGATATGTTGACACGTGCATCTGATATTAATGAATTATGTTTCCAAAAATATAAAAGAAGTGTAATTTTGGAGAGAAAATTTGTTTTCTTAATTGGTGTTGGTATTTTTGGAAACATAATTCATTAATATCAGATGCACGTGTCAACATATCATTTGTCCCCCATGCCCCCTTCAAAAAACGCCCCCATCAAATATTTTCTCTTCGAATTTGGGGCTATTACCATAATCGGGAGGCAATAAAATTATGAAACTACCGATTGTACAATCGGTAGGCAATAAACATCATGAAACTACCGATTGTGGAAATTCTCAATCTAAAATTCCTATTGGTTTTTGAAAATTTCGCATTTAGGGCTACTACCATAATCAGGAGGCAATAAACATTATGAAACTACAGATTGTACAATCGGTAGGCAATAAACATCATGAAACTACCGATTGCGGAAATTCTCAATCTAAAATTCCTATTGGTTTTTGAAAATTTCGCATTTAGGTCTACTACCATAATCGGGAGGCAATAAACATCATAAAATTACCGATTGTACAATCGGTAGGCAATAAACATCATGAAACTACCGATTGTGGAAATTCTCAATCATATGAAAATGGAATCTCCTCTATATAACAAATTTCTCCCGATTGTAGACTTAACTACCGATTATGGAGGGCATATTTGTCATTTCGAAAAATTTGAGATAAGGGATGGCTTTGTTTTAGGTTTGGGTGACCTTTTTTGTCATTTTGTGTCGCCCCTAATTCTTTTGGGGTCGCCCCTAAAAATGCCAGGTTAATTTTACTTGATCAATAATAAACAGTTAAAGCAATTGCCGAACTTTGATATACTCCGAAAACAAATTGACTCCATGACCCTCGGTTTTGATTGGCAATAAGCTAACCAAATTTACATGTAAAATACTTTGGACGTTATCTTCCGAGATATCATCATTTGGTTCTAAAACCCAAATTCCACCCAAGCAAAATTCCAAGGCTTCCGTTTGTTAATAGAAAAAACACAAAATTGGTCAAAAAGACCAAAATCAATAATTCCTGGGTGAAAAAGACACTTAGGTTTTGATACTGTTTAAATAGCCAAAAATTAAAAAGATATCATGTTTAAATGGACAAAAATTTAAAAATAGGCGAGGATGTAACCAGATGTTTCATCCCGTCCATTTTCAAATATTTTTTTCTTATTTTTATTTTACACAGGATGTATCCATAAAGCTAAAGCTTCATCAATAATTACTGGTTTTCATCCTTGCTATTTTTTAAGTATAAGCCATGATGAATCCAGCTTCATCCTTGCTATTTTTTTTTGGCTATTTCACTCGGAGGCAAGAAATTTTGAAATGTGATTTGATTGAATCGGTGTACTTTTTTTTACTCGTCCATTTAAACCGTGTTTTAAATTTTTTTTGGACAAATGACCCATTTTCTCTAGAAAAAACAGCTTCAGAACCGCATAAAACTATACACTAATGTCACCAAACGTGAAACTCAACTTAATCAGAAACCACATATTGACTGGTTTAAAATTGGAACTTTCATTAAGTCGTAAATGAGTTATTAGCGCACTTAGATAGTACAAAACTAAGGTTGAAATCCGGCGGCGGTACTTTTCAAATCTAGCCTGCCTGTCCCGGAGGAAATCCTCCTTCTACACTATATACTGCCCAAGGTAGCATTACAAACCAAGTCGTTAACTTCTCATAGTCATTATATTTAATATAGAAGATCAAACTTTCAGCCATGCCAAGCATGAAAGATGCTAGAAGCAACGTAAGAAGATAAAAGAATAATTAACCAAATACATCCTTGGAAACTGATGCATTTCATAGGAAACCCATAACAACCATATTAGTGTTGCTTTACTAACAGATAATAAAAAAATTGCAAATCCATGTGCCTACTTTAGACTCTCATAGAACTGCTGCTTGCTTTTACATATTGATTTCAAAAACATCCTTGTCTTCCCAAGGATGCCATAGTGATAAAGCATAATCTGGAAGCATCAGACAAACAATATAACCGAAAAAAAAGCAAAATCGAAATGAAAAACAAAAATGACAATACACATATTTGCCTGTAGTTATGATGATATTGCCATTGAGTTACTAATGCATGCTCTGCAAAAATGTTGAAGAGCGATAGAAGAAAATAGTCCTCATTGGGATTGAACAAAACGAACAAAAGTGAAGGAAAATAGACACATCAACTATCATTATATCAACCAAAAAAATAAAAAAATTACAGGGGGAAAGTTAAACGAAAAATAATTGACTGGATTTAAAGTGGAACCACAGGTTTTACCCTCTGAGAGTTTTCTATAAACTCCGTATAACAGAGCTACTGCGTAAATTACAAACTTCCATTTTTAGGAGACTTACATAACCGTTCATATTTTTCACTTTCTCAGATTGATTGTTGGAGTTGTCATCTCTGTGCGGAAGTAGAAGGGAAAAGTAAAAACGAAGTTAGAGAACATAGAATGGACTTAAGAAAAATCAACGAACATGCAATAAAAACATAGAACCGACTTAACAAAAACCAAGAGATTGAACCCAAGATGCAATACCGTTCTTAGAGTTAAGAACAACCCAGCCTTTAGCATCCATTCCCAATGTTGTTACAGGAAACGAAGAGTGTACGATCCATGTGATCTTCATAGGTTTACTCAAATAAATCTGACCAAAACTGATATGCACATCGTCTGCAACAACACAAACGGAATGATGGACAAACGATGTAAATCATATCACACTCAAACACCGGTAAATACCTTTAAAAAGAACTTCTGCCATAATCCATAATTCTAATATAGCACTGCAAAAACTCAGTAGGTTAGCGAAGAAAATTCGAAGAAAAGAGTTAGCAATTACGGTTTTTAATAAAATAAGGGAGTAAATCAGGTTGGACAGTTTTCAAACTGTAGAAGCACCTGATAAGAGACACCTGGGAGAAAAAGAGAGGAAATAGGAGCTTGCGACACATACGCTGGACTGGAGACTTGGGATGAAGGTAAGAAAAGATAAAGGACGGCGGATCAGTGTATCGGACTGAAGGATCATGACCACTAGTTGTCTTCCCAAAACTCCATCCCGCCGCTCTTTTGTCTCCCCCATAAAGACAACCGTGTCATCATCGTAAGGATATATTTATTGGGAAGACAATTTTTTTTTTTTTTTTTTTTTTTAAAAACATCTTGATTTCATTAATATGGTAAAATTGAATACATCAATTCCAAATACATCAAAGATGGGAACAATAAAAGATTGCATATATCTCGTTTCATAGATGAAACTGATATTTGAAACATGGCATGTGAAATAAATTCCTGCCATCTGAATTTGTCTTCTACATTAAGAGTAAAATTTCTTGGAGGGGAATAATCTGCCCAATTTAACTTTTCTTCTCCTTTAAGAGTAAATTGTCCCAGAAGGGAATAGTATGCACAAATCATCGCTATCACGATCACTTCTTGTAGCCATGTATCTTCAGAAAATCGTAGAATCATGGCCGCTTTTGAAAAGTCGTTCCCGATGACATATCTCGATGAAAGCATTCAATGGAAACGCCATTACTTTGATATAATCTTCTAATTGGCATGTAGGAGCCATTAGATATGATATCAATTGATAACAAAATACAAATACCATAATCATATTTACACCCTAAAATCGTTTGAGAAAACGATGGTTTATAAAATAATACTATTAACTAATGGTTGTACCCAAATCAATCAGAAAGATCTGAAAAAATCAGATCAAATCCGATAGATTTGGATCACAATTGAAAGAAATCAGGAAGTTTGTATACCAGGAAGAGAAAGAAGGGAGAAAACGGTTATGAAGAGAGGGTGAGAAGTTTGTATCTTTTCATTGGGAAGACAATTAGTACATATAAATAATTTACTTTTTTTTTTTTTTTTTTTTTTTTTTTTTTTTTTTTTGGTAAAAGAGAGCAATGGTCCCTGGAACTACACCCGGGTACATTAGCCTTGGATTTGCCCTCGTTAAAAGGAGCATCCAACGGTCAGAAATTGAGGATAACTCACCAAAACCCCTCTCGATACTGGAAAGAAGGTAGCAAAAATGGCAGCAATCTCATCTCTATCTCTAACATCGTCATCATCAACAACATCTATTCACTCGTTTATCTCTTCTCAAACCAACAAAAACAGCTTCAATTTGATTTCACTGAAGAAGAAGAAGAAGAAGAGTCAAACATCCTCCATTATCATATGCTCTTCTACTAGTAAAACCTCCTTACTTCTTTCTTCCATTCTCCCCCCTCTCTCGCTCTCACTAACTCATTCATAACTGGTTGATTTCAGATGGAAGCAATGACTTATCAAGTAAAGAGAAGAAAATCTTATTGGAAAGATATGGTTATGACCATGACGAATACTTATCCCAGACAACCTCAAAGGTCCCATTTTCTTCTTCTTCTTCTCTTTCAAAAGTTTAATTTTGTTTAATTTCTTGCGTCTGTTTCTCAAAATGTGATCTTGGGTTGTTAATAAAATTGGGTTTTTTAATTTTATAGACAAAGAGAAGAAAAGAAATGGATAAGACAGGGAAAGGAAAGGCTGCCGTGCCAACTAGAACTACTCATAAATTACTTCAGGTACATCCTCTCGTTTTCCGCTGGGCATAATTTGGATATGTTTGCACAAACTTGAAATTATTCTTAGGGCATCCTGTGTTGATGATTTTGGTGCTTTCAAAATTTTGTGTGTTTTGAAGGTGCTAGCAGGAACTGCACGCCGAATGAAATTGCTGTCCCCTAAGGGGATGGATGTAAGGCCGATGATGGAAGTTGTTAAAGGGGCGGCCTTTGATATTTTGCAGGTATAATGGTTTGTGTAAGATATTTAAGCGGTAATGTTTAGGGGATAGTATGTCTCTGCTAGATTGGCTTGTGTTAGGAATGAAAGCACTACTGGTTTTTAATGCTATTCTATCTTTTAGTTACTGTCGAGAACAGGGAATAATTTAGTTAAGTCATTTTGCTTTAGGTAGCTGGTGGATGTCCTGCTTCTCTAAGGCCTGGCCGTTGGTTAGACTTATACAGTGGCACGGGATCCGTTGGGATTGAAGCTATCAGCAGGGGATGTTCTGAGGTGTATTTTGTAACTTGTCTCAGTATCTTTGCTTGTTTTATGTTTCCCCAAGCAAAATATAAACGCTTGTGTTTGCTGTACCTCAGGTTCACTTTGTTGAGATGGATCCTTGGGTTGTCTCTGAAGTTTTGAGACCAAATTTAGAATGGACTGGATTCCTTGATGCTTCAGTTATACACACGATCCGCGTTGAAAGCTTCTTCGAACGAGCTGAGCAATTTGCAGGTGTGATAAACTATGATAGAGCTAAGTCAAGGTTTACGTACCCTTGAAACTTACAGTTTTTCTTTTCCATCCTCTAACTGCTTACAGTGCTTCTTTAAGTTAAATCACAAACTTGTCGGCTGTGGCTGCAATATTTTATGAGAGGCTAACTCAAGTGCTCAATATTTGTCAGTAAATGTAGTAGGATATAGTCTAGAACTGTTAAGGTTGGCGGGCCATCAGATTTCGCCCCTAGATTATCTAACTTTGGCCCTGAGGTAAAGTTATTTTGTACGCACCCAAGTTCAGATACACTTATTGTTGCTGTTGCATCCCTATTAGCTTGATACTCAAAAGTTGAAAGATACGTAGTAGTATTTATGAATACTTTTCAAAAGACAGCTAAGGTGCTAAAGTTTATATATTTAAACTCTACCCTACATATTTGTATATTCTCTACTTCCTTCGGTAAGTTCACTTCAGCTGCTTAAGATTGAATAATTTTTTTTTTTTTTGGTGTAGCGAAACATGGATGCTTTGATTATATTAGTGTGACACCACCATATGAGGCAGTTGATTATGGTATCCTGATGAGTCAAATTGCAGAGTCTGCTTTAGTTGGAGAAAATACCTTCATTGTAAGTTTTGCTGCGCACGTGGTATTTTTTCAGTATCCATATATCTGTACAGAAGCTAACATCAGTTATCCGTATGTGTGTGTTCATAGGTTGTAGAGTATCCTATAAGAACTGATATGTTGGATTCTTGCGGTTGCCTTGTAAAGGTTCTGTCCCTCTCCCAGCTAGTTCATGGAAATGCTAATTTTAGTTACCCTGCAATAAAGAGAAAAAAGAAATCTAAGAAAGCCTTAATCATGTTTATTGCAGGTTGCTGATAGGCGGTTTGGCCGGACACATTTGGCAATATATGGACCTAGTTGGGCTCAGAAGAAAAGAAAATCCAAATCATCAGTCGCTACAGTTGCAGGGACTGTCCAACTACAAGCGCAAAACATAAGCTGAGTAAGACTCTCTTTCTTAGTTGTAGCGCGCCCCAACATATCTTCTCCATAGACAAAATTTGCTCCATCCTGTGGCATGATATATGCCCAATCATTACCGTCGAATTGCCATGCATGCAGTCTGTTTAACACATGTTATGCATACATGCACAGGTGTCTTTAGAACGCATATTTACATTATGAACTCGTGTATAGCTTATAAGAAGAAAAGAATCTTGCGAGAAGGATTTTGGATAAGCTTCTTCGTCACTACTTTAAAAAGTTGTTGGATTTTCTGCTAGAATAGTTCGTATGGATCTTAGCGTAGCAAAAGAAATAGACCATAAAGTGTAAAAACTAAAAAGAACCTAGTAAGAGAAAATGGTTTTTGAAATCAACCATTCCTCTTCAATCATGATGCTTTTTTATTAATGTGGAGGAGCAGAAGGATGGTTATGTAGTGTACAAATGTGCATGTTTTGCTTCTAAAATCTACCGGTTTATGTGGCCATAGATTCAAACCTTAAAGTCACTATGTATAAATAATCTGCTAAGCTGCCTAGATGACATGAACAAACACCCTACACTAAGGGAAGGTGTCCAATCGTATTAGATGCTTTTCATGTTTTATGTACAATGCGGTTATTTTTGTGAACTCCCAAAATCTATCTATCTTGTAATTTGTAGCATAAGCGGCATTCACCATATAAAGATTAAAGATACCAATAATGACTCTTTTCACCCAGAATCCCAAAATCATTCTGGAACCTTTTTCGTAGTGAATATATCGAATGTACAACCTAATCAAATGCAATTTACACGTATACGTCCTCGTTCTTGCCTTTTCTATTGTATAAGATTTAAATCATAATGTTTTTTAACGGACATTTCAAATCTATCATTAAACTTCAAAAGCAATGTTGTCTGATTCTTCGGCTCATATAAAAGAAGCCAGTGATACATTTCCTCTTTTATGAGCATTATTTTTAAGATTCTCTTGTGTAACTAATAGACCTATTGATTCTGTTAGTTCCCTCGAAGGAGAGGGACATAATTTCCCTGTACATATGCTTTTTTCTATGCTTCAAAGATGACCATCTTTTAAGCAAGTATATGTTCGGCAGCCGCCAAACTTGATTGCAAACTAGACAATATTGGTTGCAGGCCCCATGATTAGTTGGTGAAATTCTTGATTCTCCTATTAAAAAATCTGGGTTTTACTGTAACATTCAACTTGTCAGTATTGTTCACTATTCCATAACCTCTTTTGCAATCCTTCATTAGATTGCAATCTTCATTTATTCTGTAAGATCATATCTTCTTTCAATAAAAGTATGATCAGATACACTGTACTTATGGATAGGAAATCATTTTGCATGTTCTTTAGTTACCACTAATTTGGCTACACCGATATGATTTTTGTTAGGAAAACGGTATATATGATTGGGAGATCATCCTCTCAAAATGTATGTGCTTAGTTCATCTCAATTCTAGCTCCACCACTAGGGTGCGGACGGAGTATAAATATAGTTGTTTTATTAAATAGTAACTGAGGCTGTAAAGTTTTCTTCTTCCACGTTTTTTTTTTTTAGGATTTTAGATGTATCTGAACATATTAATTTTACGTAATTAGGGTTCACTAAATCCAAGAAGCTCTACTTTTGGTTTTGATAGTGTATATAAGTTAAGATTGCGAGGTACTAGGTCCCTTTGGGTTATGGTATCTGGTTGAATTGTGCATGAAAGTAAGCAACTGAAAGCAAAGAGAGGGACAGTTAGGTCGCTATGGACCCATTCCAGTAAAACTTTAAAGTAACTGAGTGTTCAACTCTCTCCACGTCATTTTCAGATTTTTTTTTTCTTGATCAGAATCATTTTCAGAATTACCAGCTATTGAACTTTCTTTCTTTCTTTCTTTCCCCTGTTTCTCTTCCAATTCTATTTAAGTTCAAGGTTCACCAAGAATTACTTCCACCTATAAAGAAAACCTACATTACCACTTCTTATACACCAAAATATACTTTGCCCTTACTACCCTCTCTCTCTCTCTCTCTCTCTCTCTCTCTCTGACTCTTCTCTACTTCTAATTTCTTTGGCTTCTTTCATATTGAAATCAGAGAAACTCGTATGCACATAACTTAGTCATGCATGGTCTTACATAGAAAAACAACATGATTGTTCTGAACTCTTATTGTTCATGTCTCTTTTGGAAGTACAGGTGATGATGTTTTTCTAGATAGGGAAGATATTATATACGCATAAAGAGAAGAAGAAGAGAGATGGATGGAGGTGGGGTTTTAAGGAGTTTTGTTAGAATTGTTGCCTTTGTTGGTTTTATTGTGTTTTTTGTTGTTGGAGTACTGACAAGTGAAGAAGTGAACAAACCAACAAAAAGAAGTTTCAAGTATTCAGCGATGATTACAGGAAGTGAAAGACATAATGGTGATGTTGGTGTTGTTCATCCAACTGGTTTAGATCCCAATTCCATGAGCAACAGAAAAGTTCCGAATGGACCCGATCCCATTCATAACAGGTACATATATCTTTATCCACCCTCTTCTTCTTCTTCTTCTTTATTTTTTTCATGTCTGAGAGACACATAGTTATAGATATATGTGTGCATGGGTCAGTTCAGTTTTGAGTTTTTGAGCTATGTTATATTGGCCTAAATCTATGCTTTAGTTGAGACTCTACCTAAGTAGTTTGTTACTGATGATTACCCATTAGCAATAGCATGTTAAGGTGTAGGCAGTTATGTATAGAGGTCATTATCCAACTCAAAACTGCTTCACCTTCTTGTGTGAAGGCCAGGTTGTCATTCTTTTCTTATTTCGTAGAATCAAGAATTTGTTGGAAACTTGTTAAGTCATGTATTGTGAATCCAATTTGGTTCTTGATGTGGAATATTTTTGAGTTTAGCAGCAGTTTTACTTGGTCTCTTTCTTGATGCATTTAGAAAGACCTTAAGGAACAAAAGTTGCTAACAAACACGAAATCTTTAAATTTCTCTTATTTTAAGAGAGGAACTAAAAAGAGACTAAAGGGAGAGAGATATGAGAGACAACTTTATTCATAACTCATAGGAGCACCATGCCATTCATCTTTTAATTTCTTCTTTTTCCCAATTTAAATTTGGCTGCCTGTTTCTTTCTCTTTTTTATAATTTAAAGAACTTTTTCATTTCCAAGTCTAAGCTTTTAATTGTTCTGTAATCTCCCGGACATCTCTTAAATGATTGTAGATGTTTTGTTTTTCTACTCTGTTTTCAGGAGAGCTGGGAATTCTGGAAGACCTCCTCGTCAAGCTTAAACCCGTATGAAGATATTGAAGCTTCGGCATCATCATAATCAGTACTTGTGCAGAATATGAAGTCTACAATTTTATGTTTAAGTTTTGAATGAGAAGAATATATAAACGATGTTTGTTAAGTCTAATTATGTTTCACATCAAATTTTAGACAGATTCTGTTTGAAACTTTGAGTTAGTGGAGTAAAAAGGGTAAGTTAAAATCCAATAAAGCTTCTCAGTCACAAAATACACATACAAGAATCCAGGAGAAGCTACACTTTGCAGACAAGAACTACTTTAGTTTATTTCTTTAATAGAGTGAAGGTGAAAAGAAGGAACGGAACACAAGAAATGTTCTAGTAGTAGTAATAGTAGTAGAAGTGTGGTCATAGAACTTGGAAAAACTCAATGTAAAACAGATAGTCTCCATCAGAAAACATCTTTGGCTTTGGCTTTTAGAAATGGTAAGCTTGTGCAGTTGTTCCGTTGTGTTTCTAAAGCCTTAAAGAGTCCCACCACATAATGCAGCTTTTAGGATTTTTTTTTCTTTCTTTCTTGTTGAAGATGATATTGTATTATATTAATAACCAAGTGAGATTCTCTGGCAAGGTACAAATTTAATGGTCCATTACTTACAAGAGGAATTTATGCATTAAAAGTATTTGTTATTCAAAGCACAAATTTTATCTCAAAGAAAAGAAAGAAAGCCATCTCTTTCTTTTGAGTTTTGGCTGCTTTTAGGGTTAAGCTGGTATTGGCTCTTGAGAGCTGTACCTTAACTTAGCCTTGGTCAAGGACGAAAGAAAAATGGAAGTTGCACTATAATCCAACCACAAGCACCACCACCATCCAAGCTGGTGGCGGGACTCCGGTCCCAACATTGGACATTTACTACCTACCTGGTTTTGCTAAGAGAAACTCGTAGAAGGTGACTCCGGTCCCAACATTGGACATTTACTACCTACCTGGTTTTGCTAAGAGAAACTCGTAGAAGGTGAGATTCTTCGAATTGGAATATATGCTCAAGACTGTTGAGCTTGATGAGGGGGCTTCGTCTGTCACGATTCCTCCTTGTGCAATCCCACAAAAAAATTAATGCAAACTAAACCCCTAATTCCTCTTGACATGAATGCGCAGTCCATAACTATTCCTTTGGGATATATGTTTGAACCATTTCTTGGGGACCATGGTTTTTTTGTGGGGACCATGATTCTATTTTAGGCAAGACATTATAAGTAATCCTAAATCACCCCTTATCTAAATGTTTTTCTTAATACCAAACTTACTCTCCTTAATTAAATGTGTTAGTTTAACGATTAACTAGTTATTATTTAATGATTAGTATGATTAGTAATGATTAGTGATTAGTATGATTAGTAATGATTAGTTACCATTAAGAAGTTCTATTACAAAAAATTGAAAATTTTCTTTGCGAGAAATTTTAATTTTTTTTTTGCGATTAAGTTCGGTTACCCAAATTTATGACCAAAAACAAACTTAATGATTAGTGATTAGTATGATTAATAATGATTAGTTACCAGTAAGAAGTTCGGTTATAAAAAATTGAAATTTTTCCTTGCGATCAAACTGAACTGTATATTTGGTGTGACCATTAAATAGTTCGGTTACAAAAATATTTAAAACTTTTTACGATAAAACCGAACTTAAAGTTCGGTTAAGAAACATTTTTGTGCGACGTAACCGAACAGTTAGGAAATATTTGTTGCGACGTTTTCGGTTAGGAAATTTTTTTTTGCGACATAACCGAACTATTGTTCGGTTGGGAAATGTTTTCTGTGACGTAACCGAACTGACCAGTTCGGTTGGGAAATGTTCGGTTGGGAGTTATTTTTGCGAAATAGCCAAACTGTTCTTCATGTTCATCATTTCCATTAGGTTCGGTTAGTTCGACAAAGTTTTTTACATAACTCCTAGCCGAACTTTTCTCTGCAACTTCCATTTTCAACTCATTTTGATGGTTAATACTCATTTTTTCAACCAAAAACGAATGACAAATAATGGGTTTATGAGAATACCTTTGTTAATGATTTAAATTAAGTTATATATATAGAGGTGGTGGTGGTAGTCGGAGGTGGTAGTGGTGGGCGGCGGTGGTAGGAGGAGGTGGTGGTTATATATATATAGAGGTGGTTATTAGGTTAGTTTTAAGTTAAATTAGGTTAAGGGTAGGTTAGTCATTTCCACACTTTAGGACACCCCTTATAACTATAGGGAAGGTGGCCTAATAAGACCATGGTCCCCCAAAAAAACCATGGTCCCCAAAAAATGGTTCATATGTTATGTGAAATATTCTCCACTTTCATTGGGCCGACCGACCGGAGGGCCCGAAGAGGGGAAGTCATTTTTATGGCCATTTTTTTGTAAAATGAAACCTCACGCAAATGTGCAATTTGATAAAAAGATTGGAAATTTTTGGTGTCCATGGTTATTTTTTCACTTGACACAATTGTCTCTCTCTTTTAATCCAATTACTATAACTCTTTATGTATCCTATTTTTTTCAGGGATATAATTGGCAAGCAAACTAGAATATATAATATATCTAAAAATCCGTGCATCGAAATTTTACAAATTTTATCTCGTTGGAAAGCTTTAAAAGAGATCTGCACAATGAGTACAAACAACAATATCAAATTTAGTGTTTTTACTAAAAATTCGGAGGTGTATATCCTTTTAGGCACAATTTTTGAAAATTGAATACATATACATTATGAAACCACCACAAAGGATGCATAACACATTATGCAGCCATATTTTGGTTTATGCATCAACTAATTTTCCGTTGCAACTAATAAAACGATGTACTCCCTCCGTTTCAGGAAAAGTGATACTTTCACTTTTTTTTCAATTTGGCATATTTGTTTTCTGTTCGGTCGGCCCTCTCCACCGTGGCAGCGTTGTTCTAGTTATAGAGGGTTGCAAACTTTGTCTGAAGCGAAAGTAACTAGTTTTTCTCCTCCCATCACCATACCACAGAAAACTCCTAATGATCCTTTCACAAGTATCAATGACACACTTTGGTCATTTATGCATTGACATGTTGGCATAGATGGGAATTCTACACAGATGACACTATATTGGAGGAAAAAAACAAGCTCGCACTTCCAGCTAGGTTGCCTTGCAACATTGCTATTATATACCATGCATTATCTTAGACTATCAATAATCTCAATATCCAATGCATGAATGTTGTGATCGACGAGAAGTCATTTGAGGATTCATCTCTTACCTACATATATCCTATACAAATACAATATCCCCTAGAAGAGCAAAGTCAACCATTTACTATTATTCAAAGTTTAGCACCTGAGTTTGAAACTCGTCACCTTTGTATTCTTTACTGATCAAAAAAGAAATAAAAAAAATTAGCTCGAATTTTAATATCTTTTCGTATTATATTTTTTTTGGCCAGTGGAGACAATGAAATATGCCCAGTCAAATCTATTGTAATAATTATTTATTTGAGTTACAATATTTTTGACATCCAATGGTTTAACCACATTTGTATTTATCTTATTTATTGTACTTGAAAATTTATTTGAACACCTAATATATGTATTTCAACATTGGTCTGTTTCTGTCACTAACAACGATATCGTTGTATCGTATGTGTATCTATGAGGACCTATACAATACGAATACTCGATACAACGATATGGTCACAACAACCTGACCACTAAACATCAAGAGTGATCATCTAAATAAAAAGGGAAAAGAATAAAAAAGACTAAGAACAGTGTCCCTCAACAATGAAGGGAATCAAGAACGACGAAGGGGATTAATCTAACCACCAGCAACATGCTTGGTTAATTAGGTCGAGCACACTTGTTAAGTTGCGAGCAAAAAAATTTAGCGCTTTTTTTTTCCACAAAACTGAATTCCACTTTAGGAACTATCTGCATCAGATTTCTTATTTGTTGAATTTGTGATTTAATTCTCCGGTGGAATTTTCAAGAAACATTGTTGGGAATGTTAATTATAACTTTGAGCACCCCCTTCAATAATAACCTACTTAAAACCTTTCTTAATTCCCATCTGTAACGTTCGTTTCAACGTTCTCTCCAGAAGCCGCTCTGCTATAACGTTCGCTCCAGGAATCGCTTCAACGTTCTCTCCAGAAGCCGTCGCTTCAACGTTCCCCCAAAAGACGCTTCAATGTCCTCTCCAGAAGCCAAAGCCGCTTCAACGCCTCATCAAGTCACACAGACCAACCACATCAGATCTGCCACATCACCTACTCAGAACTCAGCATCGCCCACCCAAGGCCTGCACGAAGCTGTGAATCAACAACCACATCGCTGACAAAGTTAGATTCGGTGTTTATTTCCAATTTCCTATGGAAGGGGTGCATGGGCTGCCAGAAGTTGGATATAATACAGATCTATCACTCCCTCTCATTGATCAACAAATGCGACTGCCACCTCTCATTGATCAACAAATGACGGGATGCCTTCATCCAAAAGATTGCCACCTTCAAAGACTCAATTCAAACGCCTTATTCACCGACAAATGCAATGAAATTACGTCTTTCAAGAGAAAATAGGCAAAATTGTCATTTCATGGGATAATTACACTTTTGGGAGGAATACCCAAAGAGTTAAGGGGGGATGCCTTCATGTCCCTCTAAACGAGAAGAAGAGTTATTTATGATATAGCATCATCGATCGATGATGTTCGGATCCGTGAAGAGTGAAGCTTGCGGCGAAAATGGGTTTGAGATCGATGTTGAACAACAGGAGAAGAAATTGAAGATGGTGATCTTTGTGATGTCGAGAAGATGCAAATAGAGGAAGAACATAAGGAAAGATGGGTTTCGATGAACATCGGGGTAGAGCTGATTCACAACAATAGAGAATATCATGGATGACTATAGGGCTTTCTTGTGATTCGATATACGAAAAGAGGAAGAGTTGATGAATTTCATTTGGAGTTAGGGTTTGTTGAGAAGAAATGGAGAAATTAGGGGTTTGAGGAGATTGAGTTGTGAATTTCACTCGGTTGGAGTTATGAACCCCATTATTCCGTAGAAAGTTATTCCACGCCGGGTGATAATTCGATAGCGGTTAAGAAGAACACGTAAGATGGAGTACGTAATTATCTTGTTGGTGAAATTTGTAGACACGTGAAAATTAGCTTTCGAATCGGGAATGAATTGTACACGGTGAGATCAAGGGTTGCTTGAGCTCAAACAACCTCGATGAGAGTAGCTTAAGTTGCGAGTGTCCGAATGAAGTAAGAGATGGAGAGCAAGGCATTGGTGGTGACAGGTGAATGAGAGAGCTTGGCAAATTTGAGCTTGAGATGGTGGAGACATTACAAAGACAAGGATGAGTTGCGATGGGAAGTGGTAAGCTGAAACGATACGGGAAGGTTGGGATTTGCATTGTATTCTGGGAATGGTAGTTGCTCTGGGGCTGTTTGCTCGAGAATTGCAATACGACTACCGGTGTTGCCCACATCGGCGAGGACTGAGCAGTTCGGGGAATGCTCTTATTGTGAGTTGCGGTGATGAGATCACAGAAATTGTTATGAACTCAAAAATATAGCTATATGAGAAGACAAAACCTAGTTTTGGAAGGAGTGGAGTGACTGGCTCCAAAGTGTGAACTCTATGCCATAAGTAACTAAGTTTTTATTGCGGTTATGGAATAAGTTGGATTTCCAAATATGGATTTTAATTCAATAAATTAGTTTTCTCTCATTTATCGTTTTGCGATTCTCTCGAAAATATTGCTTTATGATTGATTGATTGTTTTGTCAAGTTGCAAATTGGTAGAACTTCTAATCACATCTATTGCTAGTTTAGGGTTTATTATACGTAAAAAGTGATATTCCTTGAATACAAGTAGCATAATATGATTATAGTTTGTAGTGATATATTCTTATGATCATATGTGAGTCGTAACCTTTGTTAAATCGGATTAGTGCGCTTTCCACGTTCGATTGCTTTGATTGGCTGATTTCATAGAACTTAACGCATCCTTGATTAGTGCTTTTACACGTTAGGTTGTTCCTTTAGGTAGAATTCATATTAGCATCTTTTAATGTGTTTGTTGATTCTTGCGATCAAGGTATTCTAGGGCCTTTGATAAAAGTTGAGATTAAAATATCAATTCTAGTTATTGTGGTGAAACCATGCTTGTGAATGAAAACGAAATCCATGACCAATATCTTCTTATCTTTGATTTGATTTGTTTGCTTTGCTTTATTTGCTTTTATTTAGTTTATTATAATCACAAAACCCCGGGTGTTATTTATAGGGAACAAAACAATTTGACAACCTAGACCTCTGTGGGATCGATCCTTTCTTGCCCTTATCGGTTGTTAATTGTTTTTGGTTTCACGGATTTCAACCTCAACAATACGAAAACTACCAATTCCATGGGTATAATCAAAACCAATTCATTGGTTATGACCAATATTCCATGGAATCAAACGAGCAACTCCAAGAACTTCGTGACGGTATTGCTAGCTTTGCGAAGAGGCATTGATCAATACAAGGAAGATATGGATAATTCTTATGTGCATATGGTTTGTGATGAATATTTGATTGATGCTAATGTTGAAAAAGGCCAATCCTTGGGCACTTTCGTTGATAATTGTGTAGTTAACTCAACTCTTGATCTTAGTAATGATCATTCACCTATTCAAAAGGATGAGTTAGAGATTAGCACCACTAAATTCAGCGAGGACCAATCTTATGTTGACTATGATAGTGACGGTGATTATGATACATTGCTTGGAACAACTCATGGTGACATCACCGAGGAGTCTTTTTGGGATCAAGATGAAGATGAAGAGGAATATGTCGACACTTGTGTAGATTACTCAAGCATTGATCTTAATAATGATCAAGAGCCTATTCAAAGGGTGGAGCTTGAGGATGATGCATTTTCGAGTGTTCTAAAAAAGTTTCTTATAATAAAATTTGGATCCGCAAAAGAGTATGTGCCTTACAACAAGGAGGAATATGTTGAGAATGAAACCGTTATGACCAATATTGTGGAAGACCTAATTGAGCTTGCAAATGATTGTAATGATAATGTTTATGTCAATACTTTGGTTCGAAGAATGGTTGCAAGGTTTGATAGAGGACCATGATATACAAGAGGTGAATAATTCACTTTGAGTTTTTCAAGGATGAAGAGGATTCCAGTGATACAAGAGATTGTGCAAGGTTTATCTAACCCTTTGCCTATTGTTTCTTCTCCTTTACCTCTTATTGGTTTGAATGTATGTGCTTCGAGAGTATTGTTGAATGACTTTATTTCTCGTTTTCCGCCATTAGAGAAACTTGATTCTCATATTATGCAGGTTATGGAACAAGAAACCGTGGAAGTACCCGACTTCTATATTCTTTATACACTTCCAAGTGTGGACAAGAATAAGTGTGGGGAAGCTTTATCGGTTCATAGCTTCGTCGCTTTTTATATTACTAATATTTGTGCGAAGCTAATGTTTGAAAAACAAAGTTCTATGGAAGGATCCCCAACTTTTCGGATTATTGGTGTATGGGGAATGAATCTTACAAGAAGCTAAGTCAGTCAGTCGGCCGACTAAAACAAGCGCTTAGTGGGAGGCAACCCACCGGTTTTTGTATCTTTATCCTTATCTTTTATTTCTATGCATTTGCTTTTATCTTTATTTTATTTATTTTTGCATATCATTTATGGAATTTCCACCTTGAACTTTCTTTGGACGATTCTAATTTACATTGAGGACAATGTAAAGTTTAAGTGTGGGGAGCATTTATATGTTTGTATAGTTTATTTATGCCTTTTTTAAAAAAAAATGAGAAAAATAGAAAAAACCAAGAAAATTTGTGCTTTTCGAATCAGAAATCTAGAAACTTGTGCCTTTAGGATGACACCATTAGTGGATGGAACCATTTTGAATGCGGGAGTTGAGGAACCGATTAACTAAAAGGGAAGAATATAGCTCGAAATCACAAATTAACATGATAGTTGTTACCATATCTCGAATATCACCATATCACATTCTATTTTTATTTTTCCATATTTTTATCTATTGTTCTCTAAGTGCTTTGGTGGGTCACTAAACATCGACGTGTTATTCTTGCTAGGATGAAATAGAGTGATTGAGTTACTAAAAAAAAAAGAAAAATTGAACAAGAAAAGAAAAAAAAAATGAAAAATTTATGAAAAAAAAAAAAAAAAAAAAAAAGGACCGATCAATTAGACCAAAACGGAATAAAAAGACACTTGGGAATAGCAGTATGTGAAACGTAGTCCCTGTCTCTCTAAACAAAGGCAACTATCATATACGTGACAAAGGGAAGCATGCGCTTGGATCCAAAAGATCTAATCTAAAAAAAAGAGAAATTGGATCCCCTTTGATCCGATCAAAAAAAAAAAGAGAAGAAATTATTCTAGGGACACCTAGGGTTTAAAGGCTTGTTATTTATGCTAAAATTTAGCCTCACTTACACGGAGTTGTTGTATTTTATTGTTTTGTTTGATTTGCTCGAGGACTAGCAAAGCTAAGTGTGGGGGAATTTGATAGGTGTGAATACACCGTATTTAATATCTAGTATTTATGCTTTCTTTGCGTAGTTTTCTTGTAAATTGTGTATCTTATGTTTACTTTTTTGAGTTTATTAGGTACTTGGAGTCGCACGGAGGAAAGAGCGGAAATCACCCAAATTGAGTCAAAGGGCAAATTGTCATTTCATGGGCAAACACTATATCATGGTTAAGGGGCAACTCTTTTGGGAGGAATACTAAACGCAGTCCAGTCCAGTTAAAGGGGGTCACACTGGGTTAGCCCTTATCATGACCCTCAATAACCAACCCAATACTTCTAAAACCTAAATCGAGAAGAAGAGCTCTTTCTCAATCATTCTCTTCTTCCACCAAACTAAAATCAAGGTCATATGGCTGTGACGCTAGATCGAAATGAGATTCGAGGAGAAGCAATTGAGATACAACAATAGAGATGGGAATATCTTTTGTGATGTAGGGCTTTCTTGTGATTCGATATGGACTGGGAAAAGAGGAAGAGTTGATGAATTTCATTTGGAGTTAGGGTTTGTTGAGAAGAAATGGAGAAATTAGGGGTTTGAGGAGATTGAGTTGTGAATTTAAGCTTTGTTGGAATTATGAAGAATGGGTATTTTACTCAGTTGGAGTTATGACGTAGAAAGTTGTTACAAGGTTCTTGGAAGAAGATGATAATGGTGAAATTTTTCGAATGAAGTAAGAGATGGAGAGCAAGGCATTGGTGGTGATTGTCTAGAAATAGCCGATTTCGGTGAATGAAGAGAGCTTGGCAAATTTGAGCTTGAGATGGTGGAGACATTACGGCACAAGGATGAGTTGCGATGGGAAGTGAAAAGCCAAATGCAGACGGGGAAGGTTGGGATTTGCATAGATGTATGCCTAGGGTTTACAGCCGGGTGAGGTGTCTACACCGGTGATGTAGTTATGAAGGGCTGAGATGGTGGATAATGATGGGTTGCCATCGCGAGCAGCTGACCTTACGGAAAGGTATAGCCATTATGGCTGGTCACAATGATTGTGCTACAACAAAGACCAGTGACTTAGACCTTGACCGGTCAACGAGTTAACGACAGATTAGTCAACAGATTAACTATAACGGAATCTTGACGGAATATTCCATCAATGAGGTGTATTTTCGGTGGTCGGCGGCGACATTTTCCTAGAAGTTCAAGTACCGCAATCCCAGTTTTTCGGCGAGCGCTTTTGGGACAGAAATTTCTACACGGGGTTTCTCTCTCGTGGGCCGGGTGAATTTCCAACTAATGGACTTTGAAGACAAAACCTAGTTTTGGAAGGAGTTGAGCTATAAAAGAGAAGACTTTTCTCAAAACAAAGGAAAATATCTTTTATTCTTTGGCCTCTACTTTATTCTAGGGTTGAGAAACATGAGACTTCTCTTTCTTCTTGCTATGAACTCCTATGCCATAAGTAACTAAGTTTTTATTACTGGTTATGGAATAAGTTGGATTTCCAAATATGGATTTTAATTCAATAAATTAGTTTTCTCTCATATTTATCGTTTGCAATTCTCTGAAAATATTGCTTTATGATTGATTGATTGTTTTGTCAAGTTGCAAATTGGTAGAACTTCTAATCACATCTATTGCTAGTTTAGGGTTTATTATACGTAAAAGTGATATTCCTTGAATACAAGTAGCATAATATGATTATAGTTTGTAGTGATATATTCTTATGATCATATGTGAGTCGTAACCTTTATTAAATCGGATTAGTGCGCTTTCCACTAGTACACATCTACACCTCACGTTACAAGAACCGCATCTTTTAATGTGTTTGTTGATGACATGAGGAGATTTGCGGGATTCCGATCAAGCCTTTGATAAAAGTTGAGATTAAAATATCTCTAGTTATTGTGGTGAAAAAATATAGCTGATTTGTTTGCTTTGCTTTATTTGCTTTTATTTGACCCGGTGTTATTTATAGGGAAGAAACAATTTGACTACCTAGATCCTCTGTGGGATCGATCCTTTCTTGCCCTTGCTATATTTATATTTTGAGTAGTAAGAAAGTGTAATTTATTTTGATCGGGGGACTCATCGCATCCCATTCCATACAACAATCCAAGATTGAAGATGATTCAAATGATGTCGCTTGGAACTAATTCCTTGAAGACTTGATAGTAGCATGTTGGCGACGGAACGCCTCTCGGCTCGTCTACTTCACTCAACGACTCTAGGAAGATCTTGCACATACAAGCTTTCCAAGCATGTCATCATCGCAATCGAAAAGGAAAGAATAGGTCTATGAGCTAAAGAGTCGGAATAAATACAATTTTGTGCCAGTCAATGCTCAAGAGTTTAAAAAATATTTCAATTACAACTCAGCAGTCCAGACACTAAGCAACTTAAAGTCAAAACCTCTTACAATTGAGCGCGATGGAGTTCGGTAATTTCGAAACATTTTTCTGGAGTCAGAACCTTATCACACATTCTAGAGAAGATCGGTGGTACTGTTGGATGGCTACATGCGCAAAAAAGAAAGCAACACCTACCTTGGATTCTCCTGGCTCGCCTTGCTGCTGATTATAACTATTGGAGATTGCTTTGTTGCCGTTGACGCTCACTCTACCGCCACTAACAAAGAAATTCATTCACACCGAGCTAAATATCCGAGTTTGATCAACTACTCATGGATATTACACTCACAGCTAAAATACGAAGACAAAATGAATTTACCTTGTCGCTGACAATTGGCACGCTTATGATCGAGCTGCTGACAGTGACGAAGAGGAGCCGGCTGCCGCACACGAAAGCACGAAGCCGGACGAGAAACAAAAATAGAAGAGGGTCGATACCCATTTTCATACGAACGGAGTTTCTAGAGTTTGAACACAAGAAAGATTTCTTCTTGCTCCATGAACGGAATAGATGGCCGGGCGAACCACACTCGTACCCCATAGCCGAGCTAGCAACACGCTACTACGAAAGCCATTGGTCGCACGATCCCGCTGCTGAAGGTCGATTTGGATTTCCCTAGTAATATCTACCTGCTTCGTCTTTTCAATTTTATCTTTCGTCTGTCACCATCTAGTGCTTACCCCGCAACAATGTCAATGTTACGTGCTAAGCAGGGGACTTAATGTTGATGGTGGTTTTTAGCTTAGGGCGAAAACTGTAAAAGTCTGTCTACCTGACCCGGCATCAGAATTAGTAGACCTTGATATATCTATATTCCGCAGTGAATTTGGAGAATATATCAAAATATGATGAGTGCCTATGCCTCTCTTCATATTATATCGAAACTCAAGCTCCTAGATGAATTGTTCACTAGTATATAACCTAATGAGTATTTAAGCTCCTAGCCGCTTTGCCTAGTATTTTCCTATGCAATGTTCCCACCGAACTCTCAATATTGGCATGACATGACGATTAGTGTTCACTCGCAAGGAGTAGCATGAATCTTCCGAAGTGTCAGTATTGAGACTTGCATGAAAACACTCACACAGGCTACATCACCCTTTGACAAAGAGATCAGCGTTTTCACGCACCTTTTAATTAAAAGTTAGCGCGATCGAACGCGTTTAAAATCCTTAAGGGAAATCTAGATTGTCCATATCGGTCTTAAGAAACGATCACGTCCATACAATTTGGTCACGCAATTCAACAAGCCTAGCCTACTCCTGGCAGAATTAGGCAATCATCACGACGACCACCGGCGGGCCCACAAGCATCCCATCCGAGTGAATCCCATCTAGTACATCTGCAGTGCTTTGAACGATTGACCCTAATGTGGGTGATCGCGTTGTTGGTCAAACGAGCTAAGACCTGCAAAAACGGTCTCAAAATCCATCACATCCGTCCAACTTAGCCGGCCTAGTTGGACGGCGTAGATCGCATCTCGAACGATCAAAGAGGTGCCAATGTGTTCGTCGGTGGCCCAACTTTATTCCCAGTCGATCGACTTACTCATAGCAAGTCAATGACGCGACAAACCATTCGATCGAACTAGGGCGGACGCGGCTGCTTTAAAACCCTAATTGGTGCTTGCGGCAGTATGTTACTATCGTAAATCGATCATGACCACCCATCTTCGCCAGCCAAATCGAGTGGCTTAGATCTAATTTTAGATGGTCCAAGAGGTGTCAGCGTGCACACCAGCGACCCGTATTTGCACGTGGCCGATCGGCCTTCTCAAACCAGTGCCCAGCGCTTTCATTCGATCAGCCAAAATATGGTTGGCCGCACGGCTTCCAAACCCTAATTTGGATCAACGACAGCAAGCCGTTACCGCAAAAACATCTCGTCCGTCCAACTTCGCTAGCTTGGTCGGGCGACTTAGATCGGATAATAGGTGATTGATAGGATGCTGCTATGAGCACCGGCCACCCCCCTCCCGTAAGGAGCGATCGGCTGAGCTACAACACGCCCGTGCGATCCCAAACGATCGCCCAAAGATGGCCCTTCGCGCTGCTTCAACAACAGTCATTAACTGCCGCAAATTGTCTCGGCCACTCAACTTGGCTAGCCAATTTGAGCGATCCAGATCCAATCTAGATCAATCGGTAGGATTTTAGAATTACTACCATCCGCCACTCGCCTACAGGGAGTGATCGACCAAGTAGTATCTCACCCCTAAGGCTACCAAACGATCGCCCAAAGGTGTACAATAACGCTCTTCTTTTAATACGATCGACTCGCGACTAATTTAGGCGATCTTTAAAACTACGATGCTTTATACGCATCGGTTATAAACAATGCTTCATAAACATTGATTTCACAAATAACTTTATTATTTAACCTAAAAGCGGTATGTGTTGCTTTTAGCGGCGAGTCTCACGACTTGACCCATTCACTCGAGACATCAAACATGTCACAAGGCGGGGATGCTCACTGGGGTATTGGTCTGGCGGTTTACAGCGTGCGGCATGCAACGCGCCCATTACGAGAAAGTGTCAGGAAAGGATGGACAGTTAACAGTAACGAGAGTAGTGGGTGAAAGTGTGCCTAGTCTTCCCTCATAACGGAAACACGATGATCACCACCTTCCGCACGACTCCACTTCTCCACTACTTAACTTCCTCCACTTCCTATGAGATCAGGCTGCGCTCAATGACTTAAATAAATAGGTTTTCAACCTATTTCAAAAGAACAAGTGTTATTAACACAAGTATCCAGAAACCATTTTCTGATACAAGTCATAAAACAGCCACACTTTCATAATTCAACATTCTGATCTCAAACACCTTCTTCGCTTCCCTCCCTAAGATCAACCCTTCTCCTTTACCTTGTGACCGAATTGAATCTGGAATGGCCATTTCTTGGTTTAGGCCAGAGTCTTACAGATTGATCTCTCGAATCTAAAAGTACTCCCGTGCAGTACATTTGTTTAGGGTTTGAATTCGTTTCTCATCAACACACCCAAATTTACCAAAAACAGCAGAATCAGTTTTTACCCCAAAACAGCCCCATCTATTCAATTTGTATTCATTGTAGAGGTTGTAATTTTCTAAACTCCTCATAACCCAAAATAAACCTTGCGTGCAGAGGATGAATAGATATGGACAACCTTGTCTCAATTCTCTCTCACTCAGAAAGAAGCCTTAAGCGCCACCATTGACCATAACTTAGAAAGAAGCAATGGTGATACATTGCATTATCAAATTGTGATTCTTACCTACTACGCCAAATATTTTTGAGCAATGACTCAAAATTCTCCAACATACCCTATCATATGCTTTACTAATAGGGTTATTTGGTTTTTGGTACTTAAGTTTTGTCCATAATTAGTGTTTGGTCTAACATTTGTCCAGCTTTGTATTTGATACTTGGAAATAACGTTGACTGCCGTTGACTTGACTTTAGTTTATTTTATAAATAAATATTACTGAGTTTACAACTTTACCCTTGGAGTGGGTATAGATCCAACGACTTTTAATAAAAACGTTAATTGTGTGGTCACGATGTCATATTCCCTTTACACTATCTCTTTGCTATTTTTCTTGTTCCGATCGTCCATCTATTATTTCTTGTTCTGGTCGTCCATCTATTGAAACATCAGTGTTAACCTATCACAGAATCTATCAAAAAAGTGACCTAAAAAATCATCCATTGCTTAAGTAATTCCTAGTAACCCCCAAATCTTGGATCAAACCACCATAATGCATCTCAATCACACTTATTTCATCCTTTATCCCAAGCTCAATTACACAATTGCATACAAATTAACCAAATCATTTTTTTGCCCTAATTCCAATTTTCTTTAAACCAAATCGAAAATCGCCCCCAAAAAGTTAGATTTTCTCTCAAAAATTGCAAACCCATGCTTCCTGATTCTTCAAGGATTCCAAAAATACCTCTAATCTTTTTGTTCATCAACAACAGTTAATGGCAAAAGAATGAAGAACTCGTCCTCAGTAATCTCAACTTGAATTTGTACCCACTTTGTCAAATTTCAAGTTCAAACTCAAACCCACCTTCTCATTATAGACTCTTCAAAACACCTCTTTCATTTACATCATTGACCCATAAAATCAAATGTTTGCTTACCAATTTGCTAACAGATAGAGAGCAGGGGAATAATTTTCGATAAGCAGAGATATGTTTGCTTATCAAAGAGAATGGTTTTAGCAACCGTCAATTTGTATATCATGGGAGAGACGGAGAAATCACCAAGATATTGATAACGAGTGAGAGGCGGATTTTCAATCCGGCGACAACGAGTTCTTTATTGTATATGATTTGTTTTGGTAGTGGAGATAATTGCATGAGATGAGGGTCAAATTTGTGTTGGTTTTCTTCGATTATTAGATGGGTATAGTTTAAATTTGGGGTTTGGCATGGATTGATTGTTGGGGGTCTTGTATGTAGTTCTACGAATGGATCTATGGGTTAGAAAAGTTGTGATTGTTCTCAATGGTGAGAACAATTCTTTGGTGTGTTTGATTTTGTCTCGCGATATGAAGAGAAACACCAAACCGATTGAATAAAGGTGTCGGTGGTGGTAGAGTAGTTCAATAGGTGTAGGTGGCGGTGTTGATGAATTTGTTAGGGTGTAGATATAGTTTTAGGTTATTGGGCTAACCCCTAACTGCTAGATCGAACTGCTAGATCGGCCAAAAAGTGTTGCAAATCAAGAAAAAGTGTGGGAAAAAAAATTAACACTAATTACGGATACTTCTCTATCCTAGCAATTGCTCGCATGAGTCCAACTATCGGCGATATTGAAACGCTTGAATGATTCGGCGCTCAAAAGTGGTCCCAAACATTGAAACGATTGGTAGCTCGAGTTTAATATTCTAAGAATCCTTTTCTTATTTTAGGTTAACTTTAAAAAAGAGATATTTTGAATTTGGAACAGTCATCCTCCGGGGGTGTAGATTTTTCTTTTGTCCTCCTTAATTTGTGACTGTTGGATTGATTTATTAAACGGGAGAGATGACGTGATATATTGACTTCCCAAGGAGGACGGCATTAAAGTTAACCAAAACCTGATATGTAGGTCCTCTCTGCACATATTCATACGGACGTGGAGGACAAATAACTTTTTGAATTTTGACTTTTCTTATGAGCTCGGAACTGTTCAGCGCTAGGCGTTGTTTGGTTCAGCGACTCGCTGCTAGATTCGCCATCCCATAGGACTTAGGAGGTTGCCCTAGCTGACGTGGATGGCCAATCTATCAGCTAGATATCTAGCCCATATGACTTAGCCTTACGTAAATATTATGTGGGTTCAGGGTACAATAGTAAAATTGTTTAATCTGTTACTGAAAAGTTAGATTTAATCGAGTCAACTTAAGTCAACGTTATTTCCAAGTACCAAATGCAAAGCTGGACAAATGTTAGACCAAACACTAACTCTGGACAAAACCTAAGTACCAAAAACTAAATAACCCATGCTAATATCAATTCCTAAAGAAGAAAAACTTTTATAAAACTGCACTGATTTATAAAATGAAATAATTCTTATGCAGCAGTGATGTTGTCTAGAATTAATCTAACAGGGATAAAAACAGACTAGAATTTACCAACAAGACTATCCAAGTAAGGTTTTATTCTTTGAGTCATGATCACCTTATGTACAATATTGCAAAGTGCAATAGGTCTATAATCCACAGGATTATTAAGACACTTAACTCTTGGAATTAAGACAACATTAGTGTGTTTCATACCTCTTGTAGTATTTCCAGTCTAAAAACATACTTTGATTTCTTTAGCAGCATCCTCACCAATCAGTTCCCAACACCTCTTATAAAAAGCGGTGGCAGCCTGTCAGTCCTGGTGATTTCAATGAGCCCATCTTCACTATGACATTCCAAATGTCTTGAGAGAAAGGTAGCAACGACTGGACTATTTTATTCACTCTCGATCTGGATGGTGGCGCTGAATTGAATAGCTTACGAATGGACATCCAGTTCTTTACTGAAAAGTTTTGAAAAATGATTAACAAGATAAGCAGAAATGCCAGTTTGCTCAGAAACCCATATGTTGTTCGGAAGCTACTGTCATATATCCATAGTGCTAATAATGGCTTAAGATGATTCTAAATTAGTTTGCTTTTAAAGTGAAAAGATGAGGGTACCTAAATACACCACAATATTTTTATTCCAACCTATAAGTACGATACTGTAGTTGCAGGATTTCCCACACTACACCCCTCACTCAAATCTGTTTAATCAATCCATTTGAAGATGAACAATGATATGTTTTATTCATTGTTTTCTTGAAAGGTTTACAAAGAAATGTAGAACAAAGCTAAAGAAATTACAATCATTCTTTACTTTCTCTCTCCTAATGACTTGTTTCACAATTCAAAAGGACCTCTCCCACAACGAGACTTACTCGACCCTTTATATAGGGTATTACATAGTGGATGATAGCTATCTTGTCCCTTATTTTCGGAAACGTCTCGCGAATGCTCGCGAATATACTGCTTGTTTGCCTTCGCGACACTCTTAAATCTCGCCAAGTCTTTCACACTTTCTTCATGTTCTAACTATCGTCATTTATTACGTCGTTTATTTACCTCCATGCGACTCCTTCGCGATGCGATTTGTTTATTAATCTCGCGAAGTATTAGTGTTGCGATATTCGGTCCTACATCTTGCCTCTTCTCATGTCTTCTCTGCGAAGAAGAGAATGTCATGAGAACCAATGTTTTAAAGTGCATAAATCGCTTATCTTTATCTTGCGATTGTTCATTTTCACTTGTTTATTTATGTACGGAATTTATTACTGGGTGTTTCTTCTTCCACTCTTTTCTTGACACGTCTCTTTCAACCGATTATTCTTAACCATTCACGTCCCATCTCTCATTAAATGCATTTGTTTTCTCGAGAACTCTCTTCTCTATATATAGTTTTCTACTTTTTCTCTTCTTCTCTTTTATTTTCCCTCTCGCAACTTTTCTTTACCTTTCTCCTTCCGCAATTTGCGTTCACACTCGTGCTTCCTTTTCAATTCTTCACTTTTCCCTTCATCCCTATACTCTAATAATGGCTTCACTTGGTCGTACATACGCTCCTCATTTTCGATGTTCAAAAGAAATTACGGAAAAGGGTTTCACTTTATCTACCATTCCACATCAAGAATCCTCATCTATGCTTTCGCAAAATTGTTTTCTCGATCATCAATGTGATGATCGAGAAAATTATAGTCTCGCTAGGTCAACTCCTCGCAGAGGCTCCCCATTCCTTTATATAATCCCGAAATGCCATTATTTTATGAGATTCTTGCTCACGAGAAATTCTCGCGGGCTATTTATCAATTGAACGGCGATTGTATTCGCCTGATGCTTGAATTCGCCTCTCGTGGTGCCGGTAAAGGATCTTTATATCCTGACAATGTTAGAGATCCTCAATTTGCGAATTTACCAATAATTGCCGAGAAGTATACCGTGGATAATTTCTTTGCAAATTATTCAGTCATAACTATGAGAAACGATAAATCTCGCTGGGGTGTTCGATTGAAGAAAAATGATAATGTTGATGCTGACAAACTGCTTATGCAAGACATTGACTGGCATTCGGGTAAAAATAATACCCCTCGCTACTCCAAAGATGAAAAATGGTGGGTTGTACCTCTCTTTCTGAGTGGACCTTATATCGCAGGCTCACATGCACTCCCAGCCAACCTCGCGAATTATCATCCTTGGGAGTTTAAGTGGCCTGAGAAGACAAAAGAGGTATATACATATCATTCGTTTTAAATTTGCTTCGCTATGTCTTCCATTTCTTTCCTTCATTAACTTTTTAGAGAATTTTTAGGTCACTAGAATGAGAAAGAAATACAAAGAGAATCCTCAGCCAAATATCCTAGCGATACTTCGATCACTCACGGATGAAGTAAGAAACATTTTCTTTTGTTATTTTAAACAATATTGTTGCCTCTGTTTCTTATCTTTATTCGTGTGTGAAGATTGGTGTTGAAGTAGTTGAAACTGCAAAGATTAATGATGGAAAAGCCGAAGTTGCGAGGGCTAAAGGCAAGAATAAGGCCATTTCTCGCAAGGACAAATCTTCTGGCCCATCCTCCAAAAGACGGAGACTCCAACCTCCTTCACATTCTAACTCCCAATCTAGCGAGAATTCGGAAGATGAAAATGAGATTGGCACCTCTTCTGCTAAGGGAAATCATTCAGATACTTCTGCTATGGCGCTTTTATCTAATGTCTTTACCGATTCTATGCAAGGTTTTGGCGATAGCAACTTGTCTGCTACTTGCGAAACTATCGCTAAGATCTGTGATGCCCCATTGTTGGAGGATATCGAGTCTTTTCGCGGAGTTTCTCGAACAATAACACCCAGCCTTTTAAACGCTCTCAATGCTTTGGTATGTTCATACCTCTTTACCTCTTTGTGACTCCGCTCTTATCTTTAATTATTTCTCTATTTTCTTTTACTGATCTGGGAGAGCTGCTTTTGTTGCTGCCTCAGACCTTGAGAGAAGACGCAACAACCTTGAAAAGAAGAACTTGCAATTGAACAAGAGGATTCGAGAACTAGAAGTTGGGGCTGCGTCATCTCGCGAGAAGGATGAACGGATTAAACAACTGGAGGCTGAGCTTACTTCTCAACAAAATAGAGTATCTACTCTTGAAAGTGCAAATCAGCAGCTTTATGGTATAGCAATCTTTATTCCTCAGATTTCTTTTATTTTATCATTTACTTTTTTTTTTTGCCTGACTTACTATTTTCGCAGACATATATAATCTCTCTGAAGAGTCCATTCTTCTTCATTCATTTCCAGAGCCCATGGATAATGATGTACTCCTTGCTCGCCTCAATGAATCTCTAAGTAGTTCTTCAAATGATGCTAACCTTCTTTCATTAAAGGATCTTCAATCCAAACATCATCTCTTACAAATCGAGCATAGATCTAGTTTAAGTTTGGCTAATCTTTTTAAACGAAAGTACGTTGACTCCAAGAAGAAAACCAAAACTTTAAGGAAGAAATTTAGTGATCTCATAGATGAGAAAGATCGCATTACTAACAGAGGTGCACAGGCATTAGCAAAATTTCAAAAATCTCTCCTTGATGTGCAAGTTGAGCGAGACGAACTCCTTCGTCAGAATACCATGCTTAGCGAGCGAGAAGACCAAATTCGTTCACTTTTTGTCATAAATAATGATGATGAATTTGCCTGGGCTGCGAAGGTTTTAGATAACGCTAGAAATAACTTAGGTGTTGATGTTAGTCTTCGCACCGAGCAAACTACCTTAATCAAGGATATGATCTTTGAAAGAGAAGGTTGTTTGTCATACTTCTTCACTTTTTCTGTTCTTATTCTTTTTGTATTATTAACATTAATTCATTTCCTCATGTTTTTAATCGAAAAGAGATTTTGAGACTAGAATTGGGGAGCTTGAAACCGAAAAAGAACAACTCGCGATGGATCTCTCTCTCCGAGAATAAATATTCTAAACTGAACTGACAATTCCAAACTACAAGTGGCGAATTTTAATAATGATCTTTGTTCGTTTTCGCAATCAAGCTACAGAGATAGTTTGTAATGATCACAACATTCCTCTTCATTCATATCCTTTTCTTGTTGAAGAAGTTCCCGAGAACTTGCCCGTCTCAGATGTTTCTGATAGTGAAGCTAATGAGGAAGAAGAAGAATCTGACGCCGAGAGTGATGGAACCTCAGAATCAGATGAAGAAGAAGAACCAACAAAGAAATAATTTCTCTTTCTTCTTTGATTTCTTGTAATATCTGTATACATGCATCTTCGACTATTGAATGTAAATTTCAACTTTTGCTTCCTTTGTTCAGATATATTAATCAAACAACCCTTCTTTGTAATTATAACTTCACACTTGCCTCCGTCCATAAGATATAATCAACTTCGCAAGTTAAATATAATCATTCTCGCGAGTTAAATATAATCATTCTTGCCTCTGTCCATAAGACGCGAGTTAAATATAATCATTCTCGCGAGATATAAATAAATATATATATATATTTTTTTTTTTTTTTTTTTTTTAAAATAAACATTATCACTGCGACAAGATCGCTAGATATCTTCATGGATTTAGAAATCTATTGATCTTGCCTTATCATTATTTGTGTGGTCTTATTATGCCTTCCTAAGTAAAGGTCTTATTTTTCCACCCCTCATTGCGACAAGATCGCAGCCGTCTTTACACTTTCATATAATGACCCATTGACCTTGTCTTATCATTTCTTTAGTATTTTTGCCTCTGTAGACATTATATTTGCGATAAGATGGCAGGTTTAAATGTTCTTGCGACCATAAAATCCTAAGACATTGTCGTCTTTGCGACGAAATCGCAGGACGTTCTTACATTTTCATGTAAAAACCCATTGATCTCGTCTTACCCTCACATTAGTATTATTGCCTCTGCAGGATCATTGCACAAATATGACAAGCCTAAATTCTCTTGCGAGAATAAAGCCTCATGACATTTGCGTCTTTTGACACTTATCAGCTCCCTAATGGAGGGTGCCGCCCTTATCTTCTCCCTGGTTGCCCCTTCAAGGAGGCGTACATCGGCCATACAAGACTAGCTCCTCCCATCCCGGTCTTAACAACAACCGGTTGTTTTCGCAGCCTCTTATCCCTTATACCTATATGGTTTATGGTTACGAGACTCGCACCCTAAGTGGAGTTTTCTTTAGGCCGAGTACAGCATGTGCCAAGACTTGTCAAGAGTGGTAAGGAAGTTCCATGCTCCCCGCACTCTTGACTCAACCGTTTACCTCGGCGCCTTGGTCATACTCGACTCCTTGGAAGAGACCCTCGGGCGTCCAACCGAGGGTATAACCTTATATGAAATCCAAGGTATCTCCCTGAGGATAGGCTTTCATGGGCCCCAAATCTCCATGACCCAGGTTTCGGGAGCGGTGTAACCTTCCACCGAGCCATGTTAAGAGATACCCCCTTATATGACGTACTTTAGGTCTCACATTTGCCTCTTGCGAAATATCATTCGCGAACTAGGGTGTACGCCATAAAGGTTTGTCCCATTCACTCACTCATTCATTTTATCAATTTATTCAATCATTTGTCTGCGAAGTTATCGCACAATCTCAATTCCATTATTCAATAGATTTGTATACATTCTTCATGGCGAGATTCTCGCGCAATTTTTCCGCAACCATCATCTCTCGCTTCTTATCCTTATCATGCTTTCATCACTAAATTGTTATCTTTTCTCACAATTATTCATTTTTTACACCTTTTATTCTTACTTCCTTCTCGCCTCCGCATCAGTCCACCATTTCAATGTCTCCTTTGCATCATGATACTCGGTTGCTTTTGTGCATTCACTTGCAAACATCTCTTCTTCTTTTGTTTCTATGGCATCTACCATTAGTCTTTCTTTTCTTTGTTCATCCTGTACATTCTTCCTCCAACCTTTCTTTTTCTTTGTTCTCTCGCAGTGACTTTCTACATCCACCTCATAACACTTTTGCCCCTCTATCCAATCTCCTTTTATAATTCCGACACCGCTAGGATGTGGAAATTTTATGCACTGATGGTATGTCGATGCTATCCCCAAAATTTGATGAAGCCATGGTCTTCCAATCAATGCATTGTAGGGAGATTCCACATCAACTACACAAAACAAAATATCAGTCGATAACCCTTGCAAGGGTATCCTCATGTGCACTTCTCCTTTGGGCTTGTTCGCGGTACCGTTGAAACCATATATTTTGTATGTTGAAGGGATCAAGTCTTCATCTCTTCCTCCCATAGTTTTGTAAGTATGGTAGAAAAGAATGTTGACTGAACTGCCAGTATCAATCAATATTCTATTGATTGCCCAACAATTTTCCGCTTCATCATCTTCGCCATCAATGGGTTTTGGATTAATTTCCAGCTTCACAACCAGTGGGCTATCATGTATTTCTCTTCCTTTGGGTACTTCTTCAGCCGAGAAAGAAATAATCTGCAGTTGCCACTCCTTTAGCTGCGATGTCTTCGCAACATTCATCACTTCTTTATCATCAGCATCCCTCGCGAAAACTCTACTAAGTACATTGTCATGAAAATCTTCAATAGTGCGGTATGAGTGTACGATAGAGTTGCAAAACAAATTTTTAGCCTTTGTCCCAACTTCTATAACAAATGTTTCCTTTCCCTTTGCCGGTGGGGGTGGCAAATGTTGAACTTTCTCTTCTTCTTTTAAAAAGTGATTTAGCTTTCCTTGATCAATCATTCTTAGGATAATTCTCTTGATGTTTCTGCAGTCATTTGTTAGGTGCCCATGAAAGCGGTGGTAAGAACGAACTCGTGACTTCTATCTCCGGTGGTGGTTCACTTCCCATGTTCCATGGTGCAGGTATGTTTTCCATCAAAAGAATTGCTTCCCATATTTTTTCCACATTGGCGTTCAATGGCGGCATTTTAATTTCCTCCCACACTACTCGTGACTTCGTTTGTCCTCTATGATAATTTCGCCTCTACGGCCTCCGTAGGTCTCTTGCGAATTATTCCTTTGACCTCCATAGGTTTCTTGTGGTTGATCAAGCCTTTGAATTTTATTATTTCCGCCACGGTTGTAGAAATTTCTTTCTCTTTCAAACTCTTCCTGATCGCGACTTCCCATAGCCACTAACTTTGGTTCTATATCAACTGCTTTTCTTTCCTGTTGACCTTGTGATGTGCTCGCCACTGTGTGTACAAGTTGAGGTAATAAACTTCCATTCGCGATGCTAGAATTTGTGTTCGCCACATGGATAAGATTCCATCTCGTTCGTCTTTCTTCTAAAGCGATATATTCTTCTGGAGTTCTCGTAATTCAGTCATTGTAATCGTATTCTTGACTCTAAAAAACGAACATACAATAGATTGGTTGCGAACATAGCATTTATGAATGACAATATGAGGTATCTTTCATCTACCCTTCCAGCCATCTCGCTGCACATCGTCTTCCATCTGACAGTTAGATGTCTCAAACTCTCGCCAACTCTTTGTTTTAGCCCAAATACATCTTCAATACCAGGTCGCGAAGAGTTGTTACTTATATACGCCCCCAAGAATATAGCCTGTAAATGATTGAATGATGTGATCGTATTCCTTGGTAAACCCTCAAACCATTTCAATGCTTCTCCTGTTAAACTTGACGCAAAATATTTGCATAATATAGCGTCATGGTTTTCCCATTGTAACATACATCTCACATAAGCCTTGATGTGTTGTACTGCACAAGTTGATCCATTAAAAATGCTAGTTAGCGCTGGTAAGTTGCATTTTGGGGGTATTCCTCCTAACTGCACTTCTAATGTAAAAGGATTTTTCGTGACCTCCGCGATAGCTTCATCTAACCTGTCTTCTCCCCCTTCTCTTCTTTGTTCAATATACCTCTCATCTCTCTGCCAATTCTCGCGAGAATTTGTTCATTTGCCTCGTAATTTGAATTTATTGGTCGCTTTAACTCGCTTCCTCCTTCTCCGTTCGTGTCTACTTTTTTGCATTCTTTCATATTCTTCGTTAATATCTCCATTGTTGCGATTCCGCTCGCGTCTCCTCTCTCGATTATCATGATTATTTTGCCTTAATCGCTTCTTCCAATTCTCGATTTTCCATTTATGCTCTCAATCTTTTCTCTCGCGAGCTAGACGTGCTTGTTCGGTGTAATGCCTTTCAATATCATCTTCAATTTCCTTTTTTTCCTTTGTGTTTCTCTCCCATGTAGTGTTTCTCTTCTTTCTTCTTGATTTTCTTCATTAATTGGGTTATTCTGTCCTCGAGGCTGTCTATCTTCTTGATTTCCATCATCGTGATTGTTCACCAAAATATAACGATTTTCCATTAATTCTCTCTCTTCGCGAGCTCCTTCGCCATGATTTAATTCTCTTTCCAAATTTTCTTCATTAATGTTTTCTCGCAGTAATGTTCTTCTCCCATTTTCTCTACTCGATCACCGATCTCGATCTGTTACTACTTCTTGAACTTCTATTTTGCAGCCTCCTATTTTCCATCCTCGTTCGTGGTTTTGCCTTGTTAGATTCGCGCGTTCTTCTGCTTCTAACCGCCTTTCTTCGTGTATTGTCTGTCTCAGCGCTTCTAATGCCGCAATTTCTTCATTTCCACGAATTGTTTCTCCCATCTCTTCTCGATTTCTCTCTTCCTGTCTATTACTCATCAACTGTTGTATTTCTTCTCTTTCTTCCGTAGAATCGATCTCCATGTATGCACGCTCACTCTATCATAATCGATTACTCTACATTTTAGTCTTTGGTTGAATTGGTGGTTGAGTTGATGGTTGAATTGGTGGTTGAGTTGATAGTTGAATTGGTGGTTGAATTGGATCTTCTTCTCCATCTCTTGCATTTATCCTTGATGGTTCACCTACTTCATTTCTTCTTTCTCCCACTAATCTTCCACTTCTCCTTACGATCGTTGGTTGTTCTGATGCGTTCTTTCTCCTAGCCATTTCTCAATTTTAGTAAAAAATTATTCAAGATTTCTTTCTTGTTATCTCTAATTCTTCCAATTCACAAGGTTGATCTTCTTCAGTCCCTGTTTCTAGCGCATATGTAGTTGCAGGATTTCCCACACTACACCCCTCACTCAAATCTGTTTAATCAATCCATTTGAAGATGAACAATGATATGTTTATTCATTGTTTTCTTGAAAGGTTTACAAAGAAATGTAGAACAAAGCTAAAGAAATTACAATCATTCTTTACTTTCTCTCTCCTAATGACTTGTTTCACAATTCAAAAGGACCTCTCCCACAACAGACTTACTCGACCCTTTATATAGGGTATTACATAGTGGATGATGACTATCTTGTCCCTTATTTTCGGAAACGTCTCGCGAATGCTCGCGAATATACAACTGTTTGCCTTCGCGACACTCTTAAATCTCGCCAAGTCTTTCACACTTTCTTCATGTTCTAACTATCGTCATTTATTACGTCGTTTATTTACCTCCATGCGACTCCTTCGCGATGCAGTTGTTTATTAATCTCGCGAAGTATTAGTGTTGCGATATTCTGGTCCTACAGATACCAAGTGTGATCGTCTATAGACAAATTCAAGACAATACGACAACTTGATATTCACTTGATAATAGTTACGGTCCGTAACCGATTTGTTATAGGATCATTATCAAGTGATTAGGATTGACGCACAAGTGTATTTACTTTATTATAATATAAAACAATTACAATGCGGAAGTAAAGTAAATAACACAACACAAGATTTTGTTAACGAGGAAACCACAAATGCAGGAAAAACCTTGGGACCTAGTCCAGTTTTGAATACTCTCAGAATTAAGACGCTATACAAAATCTAATACCAACTTCGTATAGTTGAGACTAAGCAGACTACCCCTAGCTACTTAGTTCCCTCAGTATCCCTACGCCTTCGACTTCTAGAGTCACACACGTGAATAGCAAGTCCTTTGGATCATATTATAAATAGCAAAGTAAGAATCTGTTTGGTAACCACTCTAATTAATCTTGCTAAAGATATAGATGAGTCGTTGACAAAGGATCTTCCGTTTAATCTAATAAACTCCTTGGTCTGGTTAGATCAATCTAACTATAACTACCGAAATAGTCAAGTATAGATTCACACTCAATCAATATATATCTCAAAGAGAAATATAGAGAATGTCGATCTGACGCAACTAATCAATCAGAACTATCAAAGATCAATCGATTCTAGTTGGATCCCAGTCGATCAAGGTTTGTGCACTAAATCCATAAGATACGAAAACTAATAAGAATTCTTCTTCTCTTTCAAATCTTCTATTATCTTCAAATACCTGCACAACACCACTTGAATCTCTTGTGATCAATCACGCACATAATGGAGTCTGTTAATAATGGATTATCACAAGATATCTTTAGATCTAACAACAGTTCTAAAGATCCCGTCGATACTTTGATCTAGTATGAGTGAATCTTATATCAGAAGAGAAGATTCTCAAGAATAAACAAACTAGGTGCAATCAAAGTTGCAACAATCGTTAGTCAATCAAATCAATCGAAAACTAATAACACTGCAATTATCTAGTTTCCCACCAACGGTACTCGTAGAGCTTCTTGATCCCACAGAAGTCTTTAAACGAGCGGTCGTAAGAGATGTCAACTAATTAGGATACTTTCCTCTCCGAATAGACGGCTCCACCAGAAACAACAATAAATGAAATTTGTCTGGCTACTCGGATAGTTTGCTAGAAATGCAAACTTAGGTATTTATAGACCAAGGATGTTTGGACAACAAGGAATTTCCAAAACCGAAAATATTCTCAAGATATGCAATGAATGCCCAAATTCGGTTTTCATAATCCCAATAAATGTTGGTCCAATATTTTCGAAATCTCTCAATAGAAAATCTCCAATTAGTAAATGTACATTACTAATTTTTATTCTCTAGAGCTATGCATTAATTGCTGGTAATTAAAGCATATAAGACCAAAAATTTTAATTAAAAGATTCTCAATTTATTTCGGCACATGATCACCTTGAGTACCACGGAATATCTTTGAACAATAAATGATAAGAGTTACTGCACGTGTTCAAAGTATGTTGACATCTTTTCACTGCAAATCCTTATTTCATATTTACAGGGATTTGTATCTTGGAATCGGTTCTACTACACTTCCAAACAAGTTTAGAATTGGTTTGCCAGTATTCCAAGACTACTATGTGATTGGTCAAACCAAATCACAATGGTTAGTTTTGATCAATCTTACCAAGTCAAATACATGGGTTCAGATCGGTTATACCAATCACTAAGATCGGTTCTACCTAAACATGGTATCTACTTGTGATCGGTCACACCAGTTACTAGGATCGGTTACACCAATTACAAGGACCAGTCACACAACACTTATTATCGGTCACACCAATTACTAGGATCGGTCACACCAATTACAAGGATCGATCATACCATCTCATGGTGATTACTTAAGATCAGTTACACCAATTATCAGGACCGGTCATACCAAATCATAAGTAGGTATTGTGATCGGTTATACCAAGATACATAACCAGAGTTAAGATCGGTTCTACCAACTCACATATATTGGTCACCAAAGAATATGCAATGGCCAGACCAATATACCTATTGATTTCCCTTTCGATTCACGAAACGAGTTCATGAATGTGCTTTCTTCAAATAAATGTAAAACATTGTTTCCTAGGATGCAATCTTCACCATTAACCCATACACATAATCATAACACTATATACAAGATTATGTCGATGTCATATCTACGAAGTCCAAAAGATAGGTGTTAGAGCACTGCTGGGTCGAACTCGCATGCGTTGCTATCTAAAGCATGTTTGTCAATGTTAGTGATCAAAACTATAAGTCTTGATTTCTAGCCTATTTATAGATGTCTCGGACTAGGACATAGATTGTGTAGTTGAGCTTAGTTTTCACGGAGTTCATCATTTGAAGACGAAGAACTACTAATGGGAGCTTGTGGAACTTCTTCGACAAAAGGTATGTGGAGACTTGAACTCATCTATCACTTGGAAAGTCTATTTCTACTATCTCCTATATTGAGACATAAGTCGTGTTATGATATAGTTTTCTCTATACACATTTGAGATTTCGAGCTGAGTATATCTTGCTTACATATTTCTCGAAATATGTGTTGGTAAGCTTTCGCTTCGACCAAGTTCATCTTATATCATGAGAAAATTTCCGAGTAACATGTTACATGGTTTGTGTGATACAATCATTTGATGTAGGCTTGGAATATTTCGATAATGATTATTTCAGTATCTTAAAAATTGCTTTGATGCTAATAGTGTGTGAAAACGGCTATTATCATTATAGAAGAATGTTCCAATGATTGAAATAAAGAGTTTAGAATCTTGTAATCATCTTTGGATATAAGCATAGTGTGTTCGCACATTAGTGTATAAGTCCAAAACCGGGAACCTAAAGTATGCATACTTGTGTGTATACAAAAAGGTTGTAGGAAACTGGGTAAGTATGCGCACCCGTACGCATACTGGCGGAAGTTCACATCCGTGAATTTCTGCTGAGTTTGAAAACCAAAACCAAACTCATCCGGTTACATAAACGCGTACTGGCGGAAAGTTCACGTCCGTGAATTTCTGCTGAGTTTGATAAATAAAACAAACTCAAATCCGGTTACTTAAGTACGCATACCCGTACGCATACTTAAGTGTGTTACTTTTCTAAAATCGGTTGTACATGAACCTAAACATTTATCAATAATGAATGCAATCTTTGAAAATCGTGGCTATAATGTTCATGTATTGATTCGAGTGAATTAAACCGATTTTTCTTCAATTGTGTTCTTGTATAATTCCATGAGAATATAGCAATTGAACAACTCTTTAACTAGTTTCATTTGAGTCATTTGAACTAGTTACGGTTAAGATGAATAAGGTTGATATGAGAGTAATCGTATAGCTAACCTCGGTTAACTATTTATGAACCAACATGGTGTACACGTTTAGGTATGGTTACATAAACCTAAATGAGGGTACAATTCATATGTGTGTAACAAGCTAAGTTCGATCTAACGGTTGAAAGATATTAGCTTGGTTGAATCAGGTTTTTCATCTAACGGTGAAAATTGAATACTTTTTTATCAAGGTAACTTGGATTGCAAACCATGATTTGAAAACTATATAAAGAAGAACTCCAGCAACTGGGAAACCTAATCCCCACACCTCCTGTGTGTTACTAGTTGCATAACTAGAGTCGATTCTCCTTTAACCTTAGGTTTCTTCTTAAGACCCTGTAGGTTAACGACTTGAAGACTTCATTGGGATTGTGAAGCCAGACCCAACTATTATCTTATAGTTGCGTGATCTGATCTTGTTGTTTCTATCGTGTTTAGTACAATTGGAATAATTGACTCAAGATTTTATATCTCCGATAGGCAAGATAGAAAAGTAATCACAAACAACTTCGTCTCATCGTTTGTGATTCCACGATATCTTCTTTCGTTAGTCGATTGAGATTATTGTGAGGTGATTGATAATTCTAGGTTGTTCTTCGGGAATATAAGTCCGGGTTATCGATTGGTTCCTGTTCACCTTGATTTATCAAAAGACGGAACAAAAACTCTTGGGTATTTCTGTGGGAGACATATTTATTCAATCCTATAGACTTTTCTGTGTGAGACAGATTTGTCTATCAAGTCTTCGACTTTGGGTCGTAGCAACTTTTAGTTGTGGGTGAGATCGGCTAAGGAATCAAGTGCGTAGTATCCCTTTGGGATCGAGAGACGTAAGGAGCGCAACTGTACCTTGAATCGGTGTGAGATTGATTAGGGTTCAACTACAGTCAGTCCAAGTTAATTGGTAGTAGGCTAGTGTCTGTAGCGGCTTAATACAGTGTGGTGTTCAATCTGGACTAGGTACCGGGGTTTTTCTGCATTTGCGGTTTCCTCGTTAACAAAATTCTGGTGTCCGTGTTATTTCTTTTCCGCATTATATTTTGTTATATAATTGAAATATCACAGGTTGTGCGTTAATATCAATCAATTAGAATATCCAACCTTTGGTTGTTGATTTACATTGATTGACACTTGAACATTGGTCTTTGGTACCGTTCAAGTTGTTTCACATAATAATCATGCTCGCGGATTTCTATCTGTTTGATTTGCTGATTACATTGTGAAACAAAGATATGAAAACTCTTTGATATACTTTACTCTAGATTGAGTCATTTGTCTAGTTGATTCTCTAGAAAGTGTAATGGAGTAAGTCCTCTCAGATTGCCAAACGAATTATTGGGTGTGGTTGTTAGACCCCCGCATTTTCAATTGGTATCAGAGCATGCAAACACTATGAACCTAATAAGTTTGTGTTTGATTGATCCTTAAAATTTTGCCCTATGGGAAATTTCTTTGGAAAACTTGCTCTAGGAATCTGTAACGCACGCCAGAACTCCTTAAAGATTGTTTGAAGATTATTACGGACAGAACCTCTGGTGTGTCATGATAATCTCTATTCATCTAAGACTTTGGAAAACTTAGATGGTGAGAAACAATCTAAAGGAAAAATTAAAAACAAAGGAAGATTGAGAAAACGTTCTTTACGCTCAAAGATATGGAATCTCACTATATTAATGATAGGTGTTGTAAAACACCGTGATATCTATCTATTGTTTATGCCCTCTTTGCGAGTTTTCTTGAAAATTATGTATCTTATGTTTGCTTTTGAGTTATTTAGGTACTTTGGAGTCATTATGAGCAAAAGAAGGAGAAATCGTCCATTTGGAGCGTAAAGGTCAATTTACGGGCGAGTGATATGTGGAGCCGGCTATATTGCGCAAGAAATAGTGTAGAATGAACTATCAGTTCTCTTGAACCGACAAGCCATGCATGAGTTGGTCACTGGGTATCCCTTATCTACATTACCTGGGTGGTTATATCCAACCTTATTCCTACACTCACCCTAAAGTTCAGAGAGAAATCAATTCCCTCATCGTTGTCTATTCTCCAATTACTCCACCTGAAACCAAAAGAGCCATGGCAGCTGTTGTGAGAGAGGAATCGAAAGAGAGATAAGAGAAGATCTGGTTTGTGTGGGAGAAGAAAGATGAGTGACTGCTGCTGGTGATTTCAACGGAGTTAAACGAATAGGAGACGACAGAAACTGTTAGAGTGATGAAGAACAAGGAAGAATCCATGGTCCTGATGGAAGAATTGGTTATGGTGAAGAGTTACAGGAATGAGAAGAACAGATGGGTCTTACTGAATCAAGAAGTAACTCAAGATGTTGGTGTTAGAAACGAAGCAGATCGATAAAAGAAAGGGGTTTGTGAAGATGAAATTAGGGTTTGATTTGTGAGTTCTTCCACGAGGCCGAAATTAAGATGTGGGTTTGTTGGATTATTGAAGAACATTGATGTCATAAGACTGATTAGGAAGAAATGAAGTTCGAGATACAATTTACGGTGGGTTATTTTGCACTTGGAGCGGAATCTTGTTGATGGTGTTTTGGTTTAGCTGCAGTTCATTCGAGATGTTGCCGCTATAGGGAAGGCCGTAATGGGTTTACGGTAGTGATTTGGTCCGAGTTATTATAGCTAGAATGAAGTCGAAAGAAGGTGCAAGAAATTGCGGTGAACATGAGAAGTTGAATGACTAGGGAGCGAGTAACAATGGGTTTTGACAGTCAGTTGGTGGTTCTACTATTGCAAGTTAGAGGACGGGTATGTGCTGCTGTTGCTCATGGAATTGCAGAGAAGAACAGTGAATGAAATGGGTATCAGATACAACTATAATTAGGTCCTGGTGGTGCGGAGTTGCAGTTGTAGGCTTGGAACTGCAGTAATATCCATGGCGTGGGGAAATAGTGATGTCAACTGTCTTTGAGGAAATTACGGTGAAGCCAAGGAAGATTGCAAGGTTGGTTTGTTCTGAGAATTACAGGAAATGTGCAAAGTTATGTTGATGCTGGTGTTGTGTACTGCAATTGATGAATGAAGTGGTTACAATGAAGATGCTGCAGCAAAGAAGAAGCCTAATGCAATGAAGAGAAGAGGTTAATGCATTTGGCTGCTAAACTGTCAAGGGTGTTGTAGTTGAAGATTAGCGACTGGTGGAAACTCTGGTTTGGTGGAGGCAATGAGTGAGAAGGCCTGAATTGGAGTTGCAGCATAACAACAGCTGTAGAGAATTGAATGTATGAAACTGCATATGGTTAGCTGGTGATATATGAATTGCAGTGGCAGTTGGGAATGTGCAGGAACTGAGCTGTTGAGTGGAACTGGAGTTGTGTTTGAAATACAGTTAGGAGAGTAATATTGAAAGTCATGTGCAGATGGTGTTTGAATCTGTGGTACTGGGAAGTATGGAGTCGTTGGAAGAGATGTTTTGAGCTGAGCAAGAGTGCAAAGAGGTGGTGCTGAGAAGATGATTACAAGTGTATAGTTTCCGCAGAAGGTTGTGAAGCGCCATGTTGGTGCAACACAATTTATGGCCTGTGCAAGATTGCAATGGCTCTGGCCTTGGACACTCAGCCCATCCAGCTGAGTAAGATGCTGACTCGGTTTAACTCGGTGCTTGACCCGAGTTAACTCAGTTGACCTGAGATTTGACTGGTGACCGGGTGGACTTTGCCGGTCACCTGAGATGTTTTTCCGACTATTTCCGGTCAACTTCCGGCGTTGGTGCCTGTTTTCCGGCGACGTATTTTTGGTATAATTTCTACATGGGTTTTTCTCACATATGGGCTTGGTGGATTTTCATCTAATGGACTTTTGAAGACTAGACCTAATTTTGGAACAAGAGAGCTATTAAAGGAAGACTTCTACAACTTTTGGTATCACGTTTTATTCTGGGAGCCTTGGAGATAGCCGCTTTTACTTACGTTACTAGGGTTTGCTTTGCTTTCATCTTCTTTATTTGATTATTGATTATGATGAACTCCATAGCTATGAGTAGCTAATTTAATATTATTGGTTAAGGATAGGGCTGCACATGATCCGGTACGACCCGGTTTTCTGTTGGAACCGGTACCTCATTTTGAGGACCGGTACCTGTACTTGTACCTGGACTTGTACCTGTACCTGTAAGACCGGTCCGGTTCCACTCCGGTACCGGGTTTTTACCTGTAACATCAGAAATTTAGAACTATGACAGTATCCATCTAATCTAAGCAAAATACACCATTCATTATCACAATTTAATTCATTCATATACTCATTTACAGCATCCATATTACAACTATCAATCGCAAAAAAAAACAAATCATACATAAGTTTTTCTTCATTATGTGTTCATTACTTTCCATTCAAACTCATTCCAACATCATCTGTTTTCCATTCAAACAATCAAAATAATTCCAACATCATCTGTTTGTCTCCATACCAGAGTACCGGCTTCAATGTTTTCATGGCACCAACAATCTCCAATATGACAGACACTACAACAAATCTCAACAACAAAACACTAATTAACTGAATCAAATAAAATACCCAAGTCATCTAAATCCAAAAAAGTTCAATTAAATAAAACCGTAGTTTGGTGAATCAATTAAACAGAACCTGGTTTACTGATTCATATCAAAATTCCATTTTCACTAAATTAATTTTCGAAAGAACCCATACTTACTCCATGGAAACCATCTTCTTTACAGCAAAACTCAAACTCAATCTGCTGTCGTTAACTCTTGATTCAAATCCAATCTTCTAACCCATCAGAATTTTAGTTTCTTCTCGGCAACAGATCTTCTCATCCTTGACTTTGAATACTCCTTCAACAATCCAAACATGCAATAAACAGTTTAATTAAACATGCAATTGATTTTAAGAATCCTAATTTAATCAAACAAATTTGAAATTACCCAATATCATATGAAATTACCCGTTGTGGACTTGTTGTTGTTAATTAATGATGGTGGTGGTGGTGAAGAAGAAAGTGGTGGTGGTGAATTTGATAGAGACAGAGATAGCGAAGAAGAAGAAGAAGAAGAAGAAGTGAAGTTCTTCAGGTCCGAGAAAATAAGAAGAAGAATGAGTGATGAATAGTCGGTACAAACCTAGCATGGATGGTTGAGATTGATTTCTCAAATGATGATCAACGGTTGCTATTAAACGGAACTTTCAAGCCGGTACAAGCCGGTACTACCCCAGAACCGGTGCTTGTCCCGGTCTACACCGGTTCCCATGTTTCATTCCCGTTCCCTGTACCGGCTACACCGGTACCGGTTCGGTTCCGGTCCGGTATTTCCGGTTCCACTCCGGTACAGGTACTACTGACCGGTTCTTGTGCAGCCTTAGTTAAGGATGTAATCCGATTTCGAAAACTTGTGCTTGAGTTATGTATTAGTTTTCTCTCTTGATTATCGTTCAAATCTCTATTGTTTTTAATAATCACATGATTGATGTATTGTGATAGGACTTAAATGTTTGGTTAGTTAAGTGGCCAATTAATTGAACTTGCATCCTTGTCCATAGCTATTTTAGGGTTTTTCATCGAGCGATAACCCTGAATACAAGTAGCATGATATGATTACGGTTTGTAGTGATACACTCTCGTGATCATATGTTGAGTTTGACCATTGTCCGAATTGTTATGCCCAATGTATGACAATTGCATTGATTATCCTATTTCTGAAACTTAATGCTCCTAGGAATTGAACTTAATTAGCGCAAGGCGTTAGGTTATTCTTTAGGTAGAATTCACATACGCAGCTCTAATGTGTGTGTTGATGAACTTAGGAAATTAATAGATTATCTTGCTCTCTTGATACTCTAGGCTTTTGATGATAAAGAGATTAAATTGTAATTATAATCATATATGCAAGCACATGTTTAAGATTGAAGATGAATTCCTTGACCAATATCTTTCTCTCATTGATTATTTCTCCAATTTACTTTGCTTTTAAAATTTACTTCTATTGCTTACATAAAAATCAGAAATCCCCCCAGTTGGTTACTTTAGGAAATTGAATACATAATAACTACACTTGCCTCTCTGTGGAAACAAACTCTTTCTTATCATATACTTTAGGAAAGTGAAATTATTTTTGACGCATACGACAGCGATCAAATTTTGGCGCCGCTTCCGGGGAGGCATACGGCTAGTTATTAAGTTTTTAGTTTCATATTTTTGTTTTTGCTTATATCTTTGCTTTTTGTTTCTTGTCTCTTGTTTTCACTTGTTTTCGAGAATCGTTTTTCAGGTACTAATCCCTGGCTCCCAAGAATTGGAACTATCCAAGGTGCGGGATAACTACTCGTGAAGGAACAATACTTCAAGCAAGACTTGACGAGACGGAAGAAAAAGAGTTGGAAGTAGAAGAAGAGACTTTCCGGCAAGAAGAAGAAGAAGAAGCAATGGGTGATGCAAATCGTACACTCAAGGACTTGGCTTCTCACAAGATGGATACACAACAGTGGTGTATTCAAACAAACTCTACTTTCGAGATCAAGCCGGGGTTGCTTAGAGAATTACCAAAGTTCCATGGCATGGTGAATGAAGACCCAAACAAGCATCTTATGGACTTCCACACCATTGTCATGGCCATGATTCCAGCGGATACTAATGCGGATGGTGCAATGTTGAAAGTTTTCCAATTCTCTTTGGCGGATAGTGTTAAGGATTGGTTGTATTACTTGCCTTCCGGAAGTGTCACAACATGGAATGGGTTGAAGAAACTCTTTTTAGAGAGATATTTTCTAGCATCGAAGGCTACTCAAATTCGCAAGGAGATTTGTGGGATGAAGCAAAATGTGGGAGAATCTTTATATGAATGTTGGGAACGATACAAGAGATTGGTGGCAAGCTATCCTCACCACCGATTCAGTGACGCTATGATAATCCAATACTTCTATGAAGGACTCCAAACAAGTGATAGGAATCTTCTTGATGCTGCAGGTGGTGGTGCACTAGTGAAAAAGACGGTGCCACAAGCTAGAGAGTTGATTGAAAACATGGCAGCAAACTCCCAACAATTCTTGAGTCGTGGTTCAGATGTGCTTCTTAGGAGAGTAAATGAAGTGAGCGAGGTCGAGGAACTTCGTCAACAAATGGGTAACATGGCAGCAATGATGCAACAAGTTACAGCCACGGTGATACCAAGTTCTCCTCAAGGGTATGAAGACGCCAATGAACAAGCTAACGTGATCTTTCCAAATCATCAAAGACGGTATGATCCATATTCAAACACTTACAATCCGGGATGGAGAGATCACCCTAATTTTAGCTATGCGAACAAGCAAGGAGCGGTTCAACAACCTAATTTCAACCATCCGAGTGGATTTCAACCTCAACAACAACAATTCCAGCCGCGACAACAATTTCATCAACAACAACAACAACAACAACAATCTCAAAATCTGGGGTCAAGTATGGAAGAGTTGCTGAAATCTTGTATGCAAAGAACGGAGAGTACGGTTAAGGAGTTGCAAACCCAAGTTGGTTCTATGACTATTGAGTTGAACCAGTTGAAGGCACAAAATGGTGGGAAACTCCCTTCTCAACCTATCAACCCAAAAGAGGGTGTCAATGCAATTATGTTGAGAAGTGGTACACAACTTGTGCAACCCGAAGTTACTGATTCGGGCAAAGAGGAAGCTCTAAATGAACCTGTTTTGGAGGAGAAGAATGAAGATTCTCCCCAAACTTTTGAGGTACCTATTTCTAACTCTAAAACTCCGGTTTCTACTTATGTTCCTCCTTTACCTTTCCCTCGCAGATTTGCAAATTCCAAGAAGGCGGAACTAGAAAAGGAGATTTTAGACATTCTTAAGAAGATCATGTGAACATACAACTCATAGATGCTATCAAGCAAGTTCCAAAGTATGCAAAGGTGTTGAAGGACTTGTGTACCAATAAATAAAGGCTCAAAGGTAATGAAGTGCTAAGTGTGGGGGAGAATGCTTCGACAATCTTACAGCACAAACTCCCATTGAAATGCAAGGATCCTGGTAGCTTTGACATTCCCGTCAAAATTGGTAACATTACATTTAACAAAGCTATGTTGGATTTAGGTGCATCCGTTAATGTTATGCCTGCGTCTATGTATAATTCACTTGACTTGGGTCCTCTTAAAAAGTCTGGAATTGTGTTGCAATTAGCCGATCGCTATAATGTCTGCCCAATGGGTATTGTTGAGGATGTTCTTGTGCAGGTTAATCAATTAGTATTTCTAGCTGACTTTTGCGTGTTAGAGATGGATGAAGGTTCACCAGACTCGTCTCTTCCATTGCTACTCGAGCGTCCCTTCATGAAAACGGCGAAAACCATTATTGATGTTGACAAGGGAACGCTGACTATGGAGTTTGATGGAGAAATAATACTTTTCAACATTTTCGAGACGATGAGATATCCTAGTGATGTCCACTCTTGTTTCTCCATTGATGTGATGGACACATTGGCGCAAAAAATGTTTGAGTTGAATGGTGTTGATACTTTTGAAACCGTGCTCACTACACCCATTGATGATGGTTTGGAGTATGGTGATGAGATTAAAGAATCCATTGGTTCTCTAGACTCATTACCGGAAAAATCTGCACTTAAAAATATTTCATATGCTTCTTTACCTTGCAGTGATGAAAAACTTGTGCCTTCTATTGTTAAATCTCCAAAGTTGGAATTGAAACCTCTTCCAAATCACTTAAAGTACTTGTACTTGGGTGACAAGGAACACTTACCCGTGATTGTTTCTAATGAGCTCAGTGAATTACAGGAGCAAAAACTTCTAAGGGTGCTAAGGACGTACTAGACGGCCATAGGATGGACAATTGCCGATATCAAGGGTATAAGCCCTGCTGTTTGTATGCACAAGATCCGTTTGGAAGATGATGCAAAGCCTACAAGGGAAGCGCAACGTCGTTTGAACCCTCCTATGATGGAAGTTGTGAAAAAGGAGATACTCAAGCTTTTGGACATGGGTGTTATTTACCCTACATCCGATAGCAAGTGGGTGAGCCCGGTACAAGTGGTACCAAAGAAATCAGGTGTGACGGTGGTGGAGAATGATAAGAACGAACTTGTCCCAACTCGTGTGCAAACCGGTTGGAGGGTTTGTATTAATTACAGGATATTGAATGCCAATAATAGAAAAGATCACTTTCCCTTACCATTTATTGACCAAATGCTTGAACGTTTAGCTGGGCACTCTTACTATTGCTTCCTTGATGGCTATTCAGGTTACAATCAGATTGTGATAGCGCCGGAGGATCAAGAGAAAACCACTTTCACTTGTCCTTTCGGTACTTTTGCTTATAGAAGGATGCCTTTTGGCTTGTGTAATGCTCCAGCTACCTTTCAAATGTGTATGGTAAGTATCTTTTCAGAATATGTTGAAAACATAATCGAAGTGTTCATGGATGACTTTAGTGTCTTTGGTGATTCATTTGACCTTTGCTTGAACAATTTATCTCTAATCCTTGAACGATGTGTTGAAACAAACCTTGTCTTTGAATTGGGAGAAGTGCCATTTCATGGTAACTCATGGCATAGTTTTAGGCCATATAATATCTTCTAAAGGCTTGGAAGTCGATAAATCTAAGATAGACCTTATTCGTGCTTTAACCCCTCCCACTATGGTGAGGGAGATACGCTCTTTTCTTGGTCATGCAGGTTTTTATCGTAGTTTCATCAAGGATTTTTCCAAGATAGCATCGCCACTTTGCAACTTATTGCAAAAAGATGTGATTTTTAATTTTGATGAAAAGCGTGTGGCGGCATTCAATCGTTTGAAAGAACTTTTGATATCATCCCCTATCATTAAACCACCGGATTGGAGCAAGCCTTTTGAGATCATGTGTGATGCAAGTGACTATGCGGTTGGTGCGGTGCTTGGGCAGCGTGTGGGGAAGATACTCATGCTATTTACTATGCTTATAGGACACTCAATGAAGCCCAAAAAAACTACACAACCACTGAAAAAGAGTTGTTAGCCATTGTTTTTGCTTTGGAAAAGTTTCACTCTTATCTAATTGGTATAAAAGTTGTTGTCTTTTATGATCATGCAGCACTTAGGTACTTGCTTACAAAGAAAGATGCGAAACCGAGGCTCATACGATGGATTTTACTCTTGCAAGAATTTGATATAGAGATCAAAGACAAGAAAGGAATTGAGAACACCATTGCGGATCACTTGAGCCGTCTTGCTGTGGACAAGGAAACTATCCCATTGCGTGAAAGTTTCCCGGATGAGCAACTATTCTCAATTGCCTTAGGAGAACCATGGTACGCTGATATGTTAATTACTTAGTTTCTAAACAAATCCCAAAGAACTTGTCTCGTGCTGAGAAGGACAAACTTAAGAAGTTAGGAAACCAATACATATGGGATGATCCATACCTATGGAAACATTGTAGTGACCAAGTAATACGAAGGTGTGTTCCCGAATCAGAATTTAATCCTATCTTGTCTTTTTGCCACTCATATGCTTGTGGAGGACACTTTGGGAGCAAGAGAACCGCTCTCAAGGTACTAGAATGTGGTTTCTTTTGGACAACTTTGTTTAAGGATGCACATGCATTTTGTATTACATGTGATAGGTGCCAAAGAACATGCAATCTAGGTGCTCTAAATCAAATGCCACAAACTATTATTCAATTTGTTGAGGTTTTTGATGTATGAGTAATTGATTTTATGGGCCCTTTTGTCAATTCTAGTTGGAATTATTATATCTTGCTTGCTGTGGATTATGTCTCGAAATGGTGGAAGCTAAGGCCACCCTAACTAATGATTTTAAAGTTGTTTCAGATTTTGTGCAAGCTAATATATTTGCAAGGTTTGGCATTCCAAGGGCTATAATTAGCGATGGAGGTTCACACTTCAAAAACAGGTTCTTGCAAAGCTTGTTAAGGAAGTCAATGTGTCGCATAGGATTGCAACACCTTACCATCCACAAACAAATGGACAAGCCGAGGTTTCCAACCGAGAGGTGAAATCCATTCTAGAGAAGACGGTGATTCCAACAAGGAAAAATTGGAGTTCGCGACTCAATGATGCTTTGTGGGCTTATAAAACCACATATAAAACACCTATTGGGATGTCTCCCTTTAGGCTTGTTTATGGTAAACCTTGTCACTTACCCATGGAAATTGAGCATAAAGCGTTTTGGGCTATTAAGCAATGCAATATGGAGTTGGATGGTGCTGGAAGGCAAAGGAAGTTGCAACCTCAAGAGTTAGAAGAGATTCACAATGATGCATTTGAAAGCTCACGAATTTACACGGAAAAGATGAAAGCATTTCATGATAGTATGATCACAAAGAAACAATTTTGCATTGGGCAGAAAGTGCTTTTGTTTAATTATCGATTGCAATTATTTCCGGGTAAATTAAGGTCACGTTGGATTGGACCTTTTATTGTGACTAATGTGTTTTCTCATGGTGCAGTGAAAATTCGTAGTTTAGCTACAAGAAATGAACTTAAAGTAAATGGGCACCGGTTGAAACCATATTATGAGAACTTCTCTTCGGATGTCGTGGAAGGAGTTAACCTTGTGGAAGTGCTCCCTCTGGAGGAGTCGTAGAAAGCAAGGAGATAGTCGGGCTGACGACTTTAAACCAAGCGCTAAATGGGAGGCAACCCATAGGATGAGTATTTCTTGTCTTGATTTTACTTTTTTCTTGTCTTGTTTTTAATTTTTCTGATTTCTTGTCGCATATCATTAGAAGATTTCCCACCTTTACTTTCTTTGGACGATTCAATTTACATTGAGGAAAATGTAAAGTTTAAGTGTGGGGGAGTGGTTAAGCATTTGCATTGTAAATAAACTCCAACTTGTAGTTAGTTTAGAGTCACATAGTATACATGTCGTTAAGATTACATCGATATTCTTATAAGAGTGACTGAACTTAGAGACGACAGAGAACATGATCGGGTTTCTTACTTGTATGAGAGTTAAAGTTGGATTTAACCATGCCAGTGGCAAATGAGGTGCAGACTGAATTCGGTAGTAGAATTGTGGTCCCCTATAGTGGAGACTACCCATGTTACATAATATGAGGCACCGACCTTCAATTATTTGTACGTGTCTAAATATGTGCTTTTAGAGTGTGTGTCACCGTACGTTAATTCCGGGTAGAATGGTGAGCTACCCAACCTCCCACCAATAGAAGCACTACTTTGATCTCTTGAGTGCTATTTTGTCAATCATGATGGTGACATCGAATTGCTAACTTACATACCACTTGTATTCTTGTTCGCAGTTAGCACCATCCACTTTATTTCTCTCTACACCAACAGGTCCATAGAAATACCATCATCATCAGCAAGAGGAGCATCACAAATTCGAAGGAAAGTTGAAGACGTTCAAGGTTTACAAAAAACGGTACAGAAATGAGCAGATTTCAGATTCAAGTAAAGCAACAAGACAAGGAGAAGAATTTTTACAAGTTGAAGACTTTATGTACAAGAGCAAAGATTATCAAGGATGAGAGTTCAAGAAGTTTATGATATCGAGACATACAAGTTGTGAAGAATCAAGCGGTAAAGTACTTACACCATGGCCTTTGTACTTGCATTTTTATTTTACCTTATTTGTATTTTATTTTCTCTTGTCTTATAAAAAAAAAGACAAGAGAAAATTTCTTTAGGTTCATTACTAGTTTTATTGTTTTGTTTCGTTTTGTATTTGTTTTACTTTTCTTGTCTCATAAAAAAAAAAGAAAAAAAAAAGAGACAAGAAAAGTGTGTTGTATTATATTTTTGGTTTGTTTGTAGTTTTGTTCTTTCAATAAAGCCAATGGAAAGAAGAAATATCTATAATGAAGTTTCAAGCAATAAGAAATTAGAGGAAAGAATCACATTGTCAAGATTCTACGAAGTTCAAGAGTTATCATCAAGAGTTGAAGACCGAAGACGAAGATGAAGACACCGATTGAAGACCGAAGGCGTTTCTATGGATGTTGTGAGAGTGGTGCTAACTGCACGTCGAACGGATAACGAGGTAAGTAAGCATATTCCCACCTTCGTTAAGTGGTTGATTTCCTTTCTTAGAGATCGTCAGAAAAATGGGTTTTCAAAAATGATAAAAGATGTGGGTTTTCAAAACGATTCGGAGGGTTTTGCCTTCCTACCATTCAACGTGTCGCATGATTCTCTCTTCATTCCTACCTGGACACATGTGTGACCCATAAAAAGCTATTTATTATTGAGAACAACTTCATAAAACCCTTTTTTGTGAGGCAGAGTCAAGACTTTTGATCACTCCGAACCCGAATTTCTTTAGAGAAGGGATGGTTATTTCTCTCTCAACTTTTAAGGATGAGATTGTGTTCATATATATGTCTAATTTCTTATGACTAGTGTGCAGAATTTATATGTCTTCTTAGCGCATTGGATGCTATCATTTCGGAGAACTAATAAGTTGGTAAATTAGGTTTTGTGGGTATATCTCTAGTAAACCCTCACGAGACTATAACTCGTCCACTAGGGACACCTAGGGGTTTAAAGGATTGTTATACGTGCTAAGTGTGACCGTAGCCTCGACGACACGGATTTTTATATATCCTTTAGAATTAGTTTTGTTTGATTTGCTTGAGGACTAGCAAAGTCTAAGTGTGGGGGAATTTGATAGGTGTTGTAAAACATCGTGATATCTATCTATTGTTTATGCCCTCTTTGCGAGTTTTCTTGAAAATTATGTATCTTATGTTTGCTTTTGACTTATTTAGGTACTTTGGAGTCATTATGAGCAAAAGAAGGAGAAATCGTCCATTTGGAGCGCAAAGGTCAATTCACAGGCGAGTGATATGTGGAGCCGGTTATATTGCGCAAGAAAGAGTGAAGAATGAACTGTCAGTTCTCTTGAACTGACAAGCCATGTATGAGTTGGTCACTGGGTATCCCTTATCTACTTTACCTGGGTGGTTATATCCAACCTTATTCCTACACTCACCCTAAAGTTCAGAGAGAAATCAATTCCCTCATCGTTGTCTATTCTCCATTTACTCCACCTGAAACCAAAAGAGCCATGGCGGCTGTTGTGAGAGAGGAATCGAGAGAGAGATAAGAGCAGATCTGGTTTGTGTGAGAGAAAAAACATGAGTGACTGTTGTTGGTGATTTCAACCGAGTTAAACGAAGAGGAGACGATAGAGACTGTTAGAGTGATGAAGAACAAGGAAGAATCCATGGTCCTGATGGAAGAATTGGTTGCGGTGAAGAGTTACAGGAATGAGAAGAACAGATGGGTCTTACTGAATCAAGAAGTAACTCAAGATGTTGGTGTTAGAAACGAAGCAGATCGCTAAGAGAAAGGGTTTTGTGAAGATGAAATTAGGGTTTGATTTGTGAGTTCTTCCCTGAACTGAAATTAAGATATGGGTTTGTTGGATTATTGAAGAACATTGATGCCATGAGACTGATTAGGAAGAAATGAAGTTCGAGATGCAGTTTCTGGTGGGTTATTTTGCACTTGAGCAGATGTTGTTGATGGTATTTTGGTTTAGCTACAGTTTACTGAAATGTTGCCGCTATAGGGAAGCTGTAATGGGTTTCTGGTAGTGATTTGGTCTGAGCTATTATAGCTAGAATGAAGCTGAAAGAAGGTGCAAGAAATTGCAGGTGAACATGAGAAGCTGAATGACTAGGAGCAGGTGATAATGGGTTTTTTGACAGTCAGTTGGTGGTTCTGCTATTGCAAGTTAGAGGACGGGTCTGTGCTGCTGTTGCTCATGGAATTGCAGAGAAGAACAGTGAATGAAATGGGTATCAGATGCAGCTGCAATTAGGTCCTGGTGGTGAGGAGTTGCATTTGTAGGCTTGGAACTGCATTAATATCCATGGCGTGGGGAAATAGTGATGTCACTGTGCTGCAGGGAAGTTACAGTGAAGCCAAGGAAGATTGCAAGGTTGGTTTGTTCTGAGAATTACAGGAAATGTGCAAAGTTGTGTTGATGCTGGTGTTGTGTACTGCAATTGAAGAATGAAGTGGTTACAATGAAGATGCTGCAGCAAAGAAGAAGCCTAATGCAAGGCAGAGAAGAGGTTAATGCATTTGGCTGCTAAACTGTCAAGCGTGTTGTAGTTGCAGATTAGCGACTGGTGGAAACTCTGGTTTGGTGGAGGCAATGAGTGAGAAGGCCTGAATTGGAGTTGCAGGATAACAACAACTGTAGAGAATTGAATGTATAAAGCGCATATGGTTAGTTGGTGATATATGAATTGCGGTGGCGGTTGGGAATGTGCGAGAACCGAGTTGTGTTTGAGTGGAGAGTAAATTGAAAGTCATGAGTTGTGTTTGAAATACGAAGTTAGGAGAGTTTTATTGAAAGTCATGTGAAGATGATGGTGTTTGAATTGTGAAGCGCCATGTTGGGAAGTATGGAGTCGTTGGAAGAGATGTTTTGAGCTGAGCAAGAGTGCAAAGAGGTGGTCTTTGAGAAGATGATTACAAGTGTATAGTTTTCTACATGGGTTTTTCTCACATAGGTTGATTTTCATCTAACGGACTTTTGAAGACGCCATGTTGGTGCAACACAATTTATGGCCTTGGAGATGCAAGATTGCAATGGCTCCATAGCCTTGGACATTTCGGCCCATCCGATTTGAAAACTTGTGCTTGAGTTAAGATGTTTTCTCTCTTGATTATCGTTCAAATCTCGGTTTAACTCATGATTGATGCTTGACCCGAGTTAACTCAAAATTATTATCATCCTTTGATTTGCTAGTTTTAGTATTTCTTTCATTAAGTCTAAAATCAAAATCTTTAAAAAAGTCCGAGCGAACGATACTCTACTTACCACAATTAAAACTACATCAAGAAGTCCCAACTGAGAGTGTCATAAGCTTGAGATATATCTAATTTTAGGCCAATATTACCCCCTCTTCTTGTGATACTCATTTCATTAACAAGTTCATATGCTAAGAGTACTTGTTCATGTATATTTCTTCCCTTAATGAATGCACATTGATGTGGAGATATCAGTTTGTGTATTATGTTGTTCATTCTGGTAGTAATAGTCTTGGTAATAATCTTGAAACAGAAATTGCTCAGTCCTATAGGTCTGAATTCATTTACTTTCTTGGCTCCTTTAACCTTAGGCAGTAGGATTAAAAAGTTAGAATTTAAACATGAAGGAATTTCTCGGTTGAAACCACGAATACTGGATAGCAGCTATTAAATCTTCACTAATAATATCCCAAGTCATCCTATAGAATATACCTATTAATCCATCAGGACAGGTGCTCCATCTTGATTTAATTCAAAAACAACCGTTTTTATTTCATATGCTGTAGGAATCAATTCCAAATTTTTATTATCTTCATTTGATACTAGCTGAGGAGTTGCTTCCAGTATATAGTTATAACTGGCTGAGCTGAAAATTTTGACTGAAAATAATTAATGAGCAATGTAGCAATATCAGATTGTTTAGTGACAATGCTCCCAGATTCATCTTCAAGTTCAACTATAGAATTTCTTTCTTGCCTAAGCTTGATAGAAGTATGAAAGAATTTGGTATTAGCATCACCAAATTTGATCCAATTAGTTCTTGCTTTTTGACTTAGCAGAGTGTGATAATTTTGAGCTGCTACATCTTTGATACCCCTAGCAGTTACATAATTGTTCAAGAGTTCTATATTAGCTGGATCAGCATCTGATAAAATGTTGGTTTCAGTAACTCTTTTTCAGCTTGTTTTAAAGTTGTTTTCACATCACCAAAAACCTCCCAATTCCATTTCTTCAATATGATCTTTAGTCTCTTCGGTTTATTCATAAAGATGTAAATATCATTACCATGAATATTTTCATTCCAAGAATCCTTAGCCAACTGCATAAAACTGGGATGAGTAAACCACATTTGTTGAAATCTGAAAGGAGAATTAATTGGTTTGGGGATATCTAAATCAGAAACAACCGGAAAGCTATGATCTGAAATTCCTCTTGAAGAAACATGAAATTTCCACCCATTGTGTACATTTAACCATTGAGGATTAAAGAAAGCCCTATCAAGATTACAGAGAATCCTTTTTCTGCCACATCTGCCATTTAATTAGGAAAATTGTAATCCACTTTTTGGGGCTTGGAGAATTCCACATTGATCAATCCATTTATTAAATTCAGTTAAACCTGTTGATAGAGGACTTCTACCACCCTTCTTCTCATGAAATGAAGTAATAGTATTGAAATCACCAATAATCATCCATGTTTTATTCAACTTACTAATATTAATGAGGTCAGCCCATAGTTCCCTTCTATTAACAATTAATACATCAGCATGAACACCAACTACTAATACTCCACCAATTTCCACAGTAATACATTGTCTTGTGATAGCCCTTTTTGGTTTTGGTGATCCTCGGTTATTCCGGCTATTAAGTTATGACCATATGAGGTGACTAATTCCTTCCGATGTCTGGCTAAAGACTTTAAACTTAGCACTTCTTGGGAGGTAACCCATGCTCTTGCAACACGGTAATATCTTTCCTTAACTCTTTTGCTTCAAGTGGTAACAGTTTCTCCTTGTTCATGCTTTTAATTTTATCTTTAGAACATTGAGGACAATGTTAGATTTAAGTTTGGGGGTATGGGAGAAACTTTTTAGTTACAATAAATAAACTCCAAAGCCTAGAAATTTATGCTTATTAAAGTTGGCACTAACCAATCTAAGTGGATGGGAACATCTTGGTTGTAGGAGTTGAGGAACCAATCTGATTAGATGGAAACATCTAAAGAGTCTATTCATAAAAGCACAGAGCTCAAGTGTTAGAATTGAAGAAAAAAAAACATGGTAGTTTCGCCATATCTCGTTGAATCCTTTTCACCTTCTGTTTTTATTTTTCTTTTCTTGATTGGGTGAAATAGAGTGATTGAGATACAACAACAAAAAAAAAAAAAAAAAAAAAAAGAGACCAGACCATCAGACCAACCAGAATAAATTCAATAAAGTCGACCACTGGAGCCCTTGTATATGCCAGTTGTGTTGACCTAGAGTTAGATTATCACCCTATTTGGTTCCCTTGTATATGCCAGCTGTGTTGATATTAGTCAGACCGGTATCTCAGTCGATTAGGATAGGTTCACCTTAGTCAACATCAAAACCATCTACATTTTCTCTACATCCATCTTCTTAATCTTTCCATGTGATTGGTTGACTCCGGTTATGATGTCCAGAAACTATCTGAGTAGAGCTCTGTCACTTTATATGAATTTTAGTATGCTTGAGTGCAAACTCGTGTACAACAATTGGAATTTCGCATCAGGGTACTTCCTCCTGTAGCCAATGAGAGTATGCCAACCAAGGAGATTCTTTAGTGCCTTCTAAGGTTCTGCGTAGATAGCTAGGGTATGGAGTAAAGGTTTTGTGGGTACAGCTCTGGTAAACCCTCCGGAGACAACACTCCGCCGCTACCACCTAGCGGTTTAACGGCTTGCTGCACGTGCTAAGTGTAGTCATTTTATTTTCTAGATTAGATTTGCTCTGGACTAGCAAATAATAAGTTTGGGGGTATTGATAGACACATTTTTGTGCCTGAAATGTTCTCAATTTTCTGTATCGTTAGTGCTCGATTTTGTACTTATTTTGGTATTTATTGTGTTTTTGTAGGTACATGAATAATGAACTCTGGCAAGGAAACATGGCTACGTGAGAACTATTAATGGAAGCTGACTGAATGTTAATTGATCATCCGTTAAGGGACAACCAATTTTCATGGCCCAATATGAAAGACGCACAGAAGAGGGACAGACATAGCTAATTTCTACCGGGCTAACATACGTTTCTATTGGGCTAGATCAGGTTGGGAGTCAGTGGACCAAGCTTAAAATGGAAAGTCTAACACGAATTCACGTGGAAATGACTATTGATTTCTTATGGAGGTGCTGGCATTGGCTTAAAAAGGAATGGAATCTTTGCTTATAAATAGTGAGGTAGACAATTTCCTTTTGGTCGTGGATCTCGGTGTACATAAAAATGGTAACTTGAAATGAGCACATAAATGAAGGAAATCATATATATCGGAAGTAATTGGCTTTAAGTTAAGCAAATGATACTTGGGACTGTTTTGGGTCCACTGATATTGCCTTATTATTTGGATTCACATATTCGGTATTAGTGTGTGAGTGGTAATTCACATGGAAAGGCTATATATTGGAGATCGACTTGCATGGAATAGTGAGATTTTATTTCCATTTCAGTGGGAATGTGTTGGTTTGATGATGCGGCACACTTTTATTGGTTACTTTGGTGTAATATTACACATATGGCACATCTTGATTGGGTAATGAGGTGGTGAAGAGAAGTGGAAATGGAAAGTAGGTTGGTTTGGAGTCTACATATATTACGAGACAGAGAGGGAGCACCAGGGGTCGCACTGGACATTAGAATTTATTTTTCCCTTCTCTTTTAGTTCTTTCTTCTTTTGTACTAATGGAAAGCTAAACCCAACTTTTGGGATATGGAGGAAGCCAGATTTTCATAATGAAGTGATAACTATATTTAATTCTTTTATGATTTTTGCACTTATTTTAATTGATTTATGATTTTTATTAATTAGTTGTGATCTTGTTTGATGATGTATGCTTAGACGAAAGAGCTTTTGATGCATCATGCTTATAATTTACAATTAATATTTTCGAAATCTACTTTTGGCAAAGAATCAGAGTCCATATTTTTATTATTTGAGCTATAATTGCCTAGAATTAATATTTGAACCACATGAATATGAAGTTTGGTGGAATCCTGAGTCCCAATCTCTCGTAATCCTGTTACCATCTTTTGTATATATTTATTAGATTAAGTCTAAAATCGAATCTTTACAAGTCTGAGAATCAAACCCTTTTCTTACCACTTCAAAACTACATCAATTTTTGGCGCCGCCGACGCAGACTTGTGTATAGATTTGTTTTTAGGTTTTATTTTTATTTTTATTATTTTTGTTCTTTTTTACGCCTTTTGGTATTTCTTGTTTGTTTTCAGATTTGGAACTAAGCTAAAGAAAAAGGGAGAAAGCGCTGAAAACAAAAGCGAAGCCAAAGAAGGAAAGAAAAGAGGAATCCAAAAGGAGTGACGAAGAAGATTTTGTATATTATTTTATTTTATTTTATTTAGAAACTGTAATTAAGGTTTTTATTTTTGTAATATTTTATTTTTGGACATTTTTTTTTTCTTTGGGACATTGAACATTGGACTTTATTTTTAAAACCCTAAAGAAGGGTTGGTTTAAATATAAACTGCACAGGGAAGGACGACAGTTACGATACTGTCTCGGCCCCTCGGGTTCGTACATGACATAGGAGTTGTGTCCCGAGTCGACCTCAATGGTTCATCCCCCGTCTGGAACGGGAGGTAAGAATTCTAAACACCCGCGAATCCCGTCGGCGGGTTTCTCTGGATGATTTTGTATGCATATATGTTGAGGACCTGAAATCGGATTTAATTTTCTAGTAAAGGGCAAGGCCTGGCCATATAAGATAAGGATTCGGATTTCATCACCGTTCTCTTCTTGCCCGCCTTAGGAAAACGATACCAAACGCGAACCCAAGCTTAAAATACTGACTAGAACGAGACCAATAGGGTAACGAGCTTAATAGGAAAGTCATTCGAAAAATATTGGTTACTCTTTTAAGCATACTTCGAAGTTCATGATGGTTTCTGTGAGTTGAATGCGTGACTGCGCCGCCTTGTAATGCGGTGAGGCCTTGGGTATCAAAGCTCCACGTAGCTTCCCTCGCCTCTATTCAACTTACTTTGACTCGGATTGATTCCAAGAGGGTTTGCTTAAATTGTAACGAATTCCCTTTCGAAGGATTAGAAGCTGGTCTAGAAACAATCTAAGTGGAGCCATCATGCTTTTTGTTTGCTAGAAATCGTAGGTTTGTTGTGGTCGAGTCGACCTTGTTTGTGTTTGTGTAGAATTCCCTTGCGAGTTAGGATGTCAAACTGGTATTATAACAGCCAATACAATGATTATCCAACTGAACAATATGGACATTACTCTTTTTATGACCATAGTGTGAATAGTGGTTGGGAACGCCAATCTTTTGAAGGTTATGGGTCATACCATGGTGAGCCCAATTACTATCCACATAAGCATCGGTCATTCGAGCAAGAAGATTATAGTACTAGTTCTTCGTCTCTAGAGGATACAATCAAACTTTTGAAAAGTAGTCCTTTTTATGATTCTTCTGTTCCTACCCCTTCTTTAGAAGAGTCCCTCAGGGATTTAGCTAAAACGACATATAAGTTAGCTGAGGCGAAGAATAACGTAGTTATGGACGAAAGGACTGCAACAATGACTGAATATTATTTAGAAGACATCCTCAATAGATTAACTCAAAACTTAGATCCAACACTAAGGGAACTTTCTTTGGAAGAGACCCTTGAGAGGATAGCTGAGTCGACACGTAGACTCGAGTTAGAGACGAACGAAAGTATTGCTCGAAATAACTGGAATTGCCAAAATAGTGTATCCAATAATACCCTTGAGAATGAAGATAATTATTCGCATAATCAAGATGACGAGTTTAGAATTGGTAACACTACTTGTTTAGATAAGGTTCGATCATTTTCATGTTATTATAGTGATGATCATGATGTGGATAGTGTTGATGAAGAATCTGAAGTTTTTAGGCATAGTGATCAGGAATTTGTTTCTCCAATTGAGCTTTATAATGATTGTAATATTTCTGGTTTAAATCCAAATAATTTTAATAATTATTCACCTATTCAAAAGGATGAGGATTTTGACTAGAAGTATCTCCGTTTTAGACGATGTAGAATTTCCTAGTTACAAAGCCGATAATGGTTTAGAGGAACGGGTTTATCCTGAGAATACTGTTTTAGAGTCCAAGGATTTAGAAACAATAGTCTTAGACGAAGAAGATGAACTCGTAGAGCTTTTAAATATGAGTGAGGATGCATCACCCTGAGTATAACCTAGAAGAAGCAATTGACCATTTTCGGGATTCCGATGATCTAGAAGTTAGGAAATTGTAGCTAGTCTATCTAGAGACACCCAAAACTCTAAGTTTGGGGGTGATTATCATTCTCCTTGTGCCTTACCTTTAGCTTTTACAGAGATACCTCACTTGGGACTTGACATATGTGCCTCAACCATTTTACAAGATTATCTTCATACACGTTTTCCGGAACCTAATAATGTCCAGAAAGAAGTTCAATTGTTAGAAACCCATCCTCTGGTTGATGTGGTTAACCTAGGCTACGATACCTCGATTGACTTTGTTTTCCCACCAAAAACGTTTTCTCCAATTGTGGGAACTTATGAAATTCAAACATGTCAGATATTAAGTTTCGAGACTAAACCTAATTACTTTAGGATATTAGGGTCGACATATTTGTTTAAGGAAGACCACCACTCTCTTTGTGGTCAGTTGTGTAAGTCAAATTTGATTGACTTTAAGGATCCGCAATTATTTAGGTTATTATTATGTGCTTCTAAGTTTTTATTTGAGTTTTTCCAGACTCTAGAACCTGAACATTCGGATCTAACTTTTGTGGAAATGCAACCCAGGAAAATTTGTTATCTAGACCCAGTTATAGAACCTGAACCTGAACCACAGCTAGATGTAGTTGTCTTAAACAGGAAACTAGACAAGGGTGTGCTTTATTTGTTAACTTTCTTGGCATGTTGCAGTTTCCTTTTACTTGTGATAGCCCTTTTTGGTTTTGGTGATCCTCGGTTATTCCGGCTATTAAGTTATGACCATATGAGGTGATTAATTCCTTCCGATATCTGGCTAAAGACTTTAAACTTAGCACTTCTTGGGAGGTAACCCATGCTCTTGCAACACGGTAATATCTTTCCTTAACTCTTTTGCTTCAAGTGGTAACAGTTTCTCCTTGTTCATGATTTTAATTTTATCTTTATAACATTGAGGACAATGTTAGATTTAAGTTTGGGGGTATGGGAGAAACTTTTTAGTTGCAATAAATAAACTCCAAAGCCTAGAAATTTATGCTTATTAAAGTTGGCACTAACCAATCTAAGTGGATGGGAACATCTTGGTTGTAGGAGTTGAGGAACCAATCTGATTAGATGGAAACATCTAAAGAGTCTATTCATAAAAGCATAGAGCTCAAGTGTTAGAATTGAAGAAAAAAAAACATGGTAGTTTCGCCATATCTCGTTGAATCCTTTTCACCTTTTGTTTTTATTTTTATTTTCTTGATTGGGTGAAATAGAGTGATTGAGATACAAAAAAAAAAAAAAAAAAAAAATGAAACCAGACCATCAGACCAACCGGAATAAATTCAATAAAGTCGACCACTAGAGCCCTTGTATATGCCAGTTTTGTTGACCTAGAGTTAGATTATCACCCGCTGGTTCCCTTGTATATGCCAGTTGTGTTGATATTAGTCGACCAGGTATCTCAGTCGATTAGGATAGGTTCACCTTAGTCAACATCAAAACCATCTACATTTTCTCTACATCCATCTTCTTAATCTTTCCATGTGATTGGTTGACTCCGGTTATGATGTCCGAAACTATCCGAGTAGAGCTCTGTCACTTTATATGAATTTTAGTATGCTTGAGTGCAAACTCGTGTACAACAATTGGAATTTCGCATCAGGGTACTTCCTCCTGTAGCCAATGAGAGTATGCCAACCAAGGAGATTCTTTAGTGCCTTCTAGGGTTCTGCGTATAGCTAGGGTATGGAGTAAAGGTTTTGTGGGTACAGCTCTGGTAAACCCTCAGGAGACAACACTCGCCGCTACCACCTAGCGGTTTAAACTTCTTTGCACGTGCTAAGTGTAGTCATTTTATTTTCTAGATTAGATTTGCTATGGACTAGCAAATAATAAGTTTGGGGGTATTGATAGACACATTTTTTTGCCTGAAATGTTCTCAATTTTATATATCGTTAGTGCTCGATTTTGTACTTATTTTGGTATTTATTGTGTTTTTGTAGGTACATGAATAATGAGCTCTGGCAAGGAAACATGGCTACGTGAGAACTATTAATGGCAGCTGACTCAATGTTAATTGATCAACCGTTAAGGGACAACCAATTTTCATGGCCCAATATGAAAGACGCACAGAAGAGGGACAGACATAGCTAATTTCTACCGGGCTAACATACGTTTCTATTGGGCTAGATCAGGTTGGGAGTCAGTGGACCAAGCTTAAAATGGAAAGTCTAACACGAATTCATGTGGAAATGACTATTGATTTCTTATGGAGATGCTGGCATTGGCTTAAAAAGGCATGGAATCTTTGCTTATAAATAGTGAGGTAGACAATTTCCTTTTGGTCGTGGATCTCGGTGTACATAAAAATGGTAACTTGAAATGAGCACATAAATGAAGGAAATCATATATATCGGAAGTAATTGGCTTTAAGTTAAGCAAATGATACTTGGGACTGTTTTGGGTCCACTGATATTGCCTTATTATTTGGATTCACATATTCGGTATTAGTGTGTGAGTGGTAATTCACATGGAAATGGAAAGGCTATATATTGGAGATCGACTTGCATGGAATAGTGAGATTTTATTTCCATTTCAGTGGGAATGTGTTGGTTTGATGATGCGGCACACTTTTATTGGTTACTTTGGTGTAATATTACACATATGGCACATCTTGATTGGGTAATGAGGTGGTGAAGAGAAGTGGAAATGGAAAGTAGGTTGGTTTGGAGTCTACATATATTACGAGACAGAGAGGGAGCACCAGGGGTCGCACTGGACATTAGAATTTATTTTTCCCTTCTCTTTTAGTTCTTTCTTCTTTTGTACTAATGGAGAGCTAAACCCAACTTTTGGGATATAAAGGAAGCCAGATTTTCATAATAAAGTGGTAACTATATTTAATTCTTTTATGATTTTTGCACTTATTATAATTGATTTATGATTTTTATTAATTAGTTGTGATCTTGTTTGATGATGTATGCTTAGACGAAAGAGCTTTTGATGCATCATGCTTATAATTTACAATTAATATTTTCAAAATCTACTTTTGGAAAAGAATCAGAGTCCATATTTTTATTATTTGAGCTATAATTGCCTAGAATTAATATTTGAACCACATGAATATGAAGTTTGGTGGAATCCTGAGTCCCAATCTCTCGTAATCATGTTACCATCTTTTGTATATATTTATTAGATTAAGTCTAAAATCGAATCTTTACAAGTCTGAGAATCAAACCCTTTTCTTACCACTTCAAAACTACATCACAATGTTTCTCTAGGATTTTCTCTGTAACTTTTTCAGCTTGTGAAATACAGATATCAAAACCCTTAGGTGGTTGAATTGCTTTAGGCCTCCATTATCTTTTTGGTTTAACTTGAATAAAATCTTGAGCTGAATCTTGTGAAACAAATTCTTTCTTCTTTGTTCTACATTCTGAAACATAATGACCCACATACTTACAGTGATTACAGAATTTTGGGAGTTTAGGAATTTGGATAGCTTGGTCAAATTTACCATACTTTGATTCCACCAGAATTTTACTTGGAATTGATTTGGCTAAATCAATATCTACTAGGACACTTGCATAAAAGCCATTTTCCTTTTTCAAAGTAGTTGAATCAACTTTAATTGCTATTCCAATCTTATTTCCCATTTGAAGAATGATATCTTCCTTCCAGTATTCAATGGATAAACCAGGAAAAAGTACCCAAGCAGAAACTACATAGGATTTCTGTTTTTCAGGATTAAAGTTAGGTTCCCAGGCTCTTAGCTTAAGATGTTGATCTTCAATTTCCCTGTGACCTTTCCAAATAAGATTTCTATCTTCTTCATTTTCTAGTTTAATGATAAAGTAACCTTTACCTAGAGGAATAAGTTGGATAGTACCTTTGGTGATCCATAGCTTCCTCAAAACAGCTGCAGCAACATCAAATTTCAATTTAACCAGATTCAATCTTTCGATCAAACTAAACCTCCATTCATTTAAGCAATCATCAATAACCTTATCTGGGATGAACAAAGATGGAGAATCCTAAATATCTGATGAAGGTATCTCCATGTTCTCCAATAAATTTGTTTCAGAATTTTGATGTTTAGGTAAACCAAAAGAATCAAAAACTAAATGATATTTGGGTTGTTTTCAAACATGAATTAAGTAGATCTGATATAGAATATCCTCATAATAAGTACCGCCAATCATCAATCTTACGAAAACACCTGAATTAATGAGAGGATGAAACTCAGAAAAAAAAATTTGATTATTGGAAACTGAGTTGGTCTCCGATTCACTCGCCGAGTCGCAGAACAAATTCTCAATCCAGTCGTTTCAATCTTTTCGCGCTGTAGAGTAGTTTCTTTAACAAGTTTTTCGATATTGTTAGAAAAAGACTCAGTGATATTATAGAGTTCACGTTCTCTATCGAGATATTTCTCAAGTGTTAGAGCATTGCTCAGTCAAACTCACAAGCGTTGCTATCTCAAGCTTGTTTGTCAAGTTTAGTTGCCAAAACTATAAGTCTTGATTTCTAGTCTACTTATAGCTAAGTCTCGGATTAAGATAGAAAGTGTAGTTGAGCTTTAGACTTCACGGCGTTCATCAAATGAAGACGAATAACTACTCAAGGGAACTTGTGGAACTTCATCAACAAAAGGTATGTGGATACTTGAACTCATCTATCACTCAAAAGTCTATCTACTCTATCTCCTATTTGAGACAAAAGTCGTATTGCTATATAAACTTCAATTATACACATTTGATATTTCGAGCTGAGTTTATCTCGCTTATCTATTTCTCGAAATATGTGTTGGTAAGCTTTCGCTTTAACCAAGTTCATATTTTATTCTTGACGTAAGTCAAAAGATGATCATGTGAAAATCGCCTTGTAACATCTTACATGATTTGTGTGATGCAATTATTTGGTGTAGACTCGGAATATTTCGTATTGATCATTCGATCACTTGAAAATTTCTTTGGAGCTAATAGTTGTGTGAGACATCTATTGTCGTCCTTTAAGAATGTTTCAATGATTGAAATGAGAGTTTAGAACATGTAACAATGATTGGATATAAACATAGTGTGTGTATTCACATTTGTGTAAAGTCCAAGTCCGGGAACCATGGTATCCGTACTCGTACGCGTACTGGTTGGTGAATGAAAGTCCGGGAACTAAGAATGCGTACCCGTACGCGTACTGGTGTAAGTTTAGGTTCCGTGAATTTCTGCTGGAGTTTGGAAGTGTACTAGTATGTGTACCCGTTCGCGTACTGGCGAAACCAAAGTCAGTCCGGCTACTTAAGTACGCGTACCCGTTTGCGTACTTGAGTAGGTTATGTTCTAAAATCGGTTTGTTCATGAACTAATACATTCATATATTAAGGAATGAAATCTTTTGCAAACCATGGCTATAATATTCATGAAATGATTCGAGTGAATCAAAATCGATTTTGCTTCAATTGTGTCTTGTATACTTCTATGAGAATATAAACAATTGAACAACTCTCTAACTAGTTTCATTTGAGTCATTTGAACTAGTTGTGAAGAAGATGAATAAGGTTGATATGAAAGTGTTCATATGGCTAACCTCGGTTAACTATTGTTGAACCAACTAAGTGTACACGTGTAGGTACGGTTACCTTTATCTAAATGTTGGCAGATTTCATTTGTGTATGACAAGCTAAGTTCGATCTAACGGTTGAAAGATATTAGCTTGAATCTAATCAGGTTTTCATCTAACGGTGAATATTGAATTCTTTGTTACCAAGGTAACATTGATTGCAAACCCTGATTTGGAGACTATATAAAGGAGAACTCTAGCAACTGGGAAACCTAATCCCCACACCTCATGTGTGATACTAGTTGCGACTAGAGTCGATTCTCTTTTAACCTTAGGTTTTTCTAAAACCTAGTAGGTTAACGACTTAAAGACTTCATTGGGATTGTGAAGCCATACCCAACTATTTTCTCTGTAGTTGCTGTTCTGATCTTGGTGTTTTCTGTTGTGATTGATTACTATCTTATTTAAGATTTGCTCGAGATTTATTCTCCGATAGGCAAGATTGAAAAGTAGTCACAAACACCTTCATCTCATCGTTTGTGATTCCACAATATCATGTTTCGTTAATCGATTAAGATTATTGTGAGGTGATTGATATTACTAGGTTGTTCTTCGGGAATATAAGTCCGGTTTATCAATTGCTTCTTGTTCACCTTGATTTATCAAAAGACATAACAAAACTCGTAGGTATATCTGTGGGAGACAGATTTATCTATTCAATAGACTTTTCTGTATGATACAGATTTATTTATTAAGTCTTCGACTTTGGATCTTAGCAACTCTTAGTTGTGGGTGAGATCAGCTAAGGGAATCAAGTGCGCAGAATCCGGCGTGGTTCAAGAGGCGTAAGGAACTCAACTATACCTTGATCAGTGTGAGATTGGTTAGGGCTCAACTACATTCCAGTCCGAAGTTAACTTGGAGTAGGCTAGTGTCTGTAGCGGCTTAATAAAGTGTGGTGTTCAAATCTGGACTAGGTCCGGGGTTTTTCTGCATTTGCGGTTTCCTCGTTAACTAAATTTCTGGTGTATGTGTTATTTCTTTTCCGCGTTATATTTCTATAAAATTGAAATATCACAGGTTGTGCGTAAGTTCAATCAATTAGATAATCCAACCTTTGGTTGTTGATATAAATTGATTGACACTTGAACATTGGTCCTTGGTACCGTTCAAGTTATTTCTTATTATCAATCAGGCTCGCAAATTCCTATTTGTTTGATTGCAGATTGAATTGATAAATTGAGATACAACTCTTGGATATATTTCCATTGATTGAGTCTGACTATCTAGTTGACTCTCTTGGAATTATATTGGAGTTAGTCCATACATATTGCTAAGCGAAATATTGGGTGAGGTTGTTTGACCCCCTCTTTTTCATCAAGTTCATCAGTGAGTTGAGCATATTTTCTTCAAGAGATCTAATTTAGAAGCTTGAACATCAATAATCTCAGTAGCCTTTTTTAAAGTTCCGGTGAGTTCCATCTCAGATTTTGATATAGTATCAACTGTCACATTAGAGGGAATGATATTAGAATCTGATAACATAAGTTTTCCACCTCGAGATTCAGAAGAATCTGCTAAGGAATTATCTTTTGAGGTAAGCCCAAGATATTTGACATAATCAAAAACTTTGGAAGACATTTATATATGCGTTAAAAATAGATAAACTTTTGTGCACAGAAATCATATTGCTACAAATACAGACTTATAAGGTCTTAGCGTGTTTGCCTGCTCTGATACCAATTGAAAAAGCGTGGGTATAACAACCACACCCAATAATTCGTTCGACAATCTGTACGGACTAAACTCTAATATAGTTCCGAGAGCACCAACTTAAAAGCAAGCTCTATCAAGAAATATATCAAAGAGCTTTATCTCTATTTCTCAATGCAATCAGCAAATCAAACAGATAGAAATCTATGAGCCACTTGATATGAGAAATAACTTGGACGGTACCAAAGACCAATGCCCAAGTGTCAATCAAGTTATATCCAACAAACAAGGTCGGATTTATAAACTGATTGAACTACGCACGACCTGTGATATTTCAATTATATAAACAAATATAATGCGAAAAATAAATAACACAGACACCAGAAATTTTGTTAACGAGGAAACCGAAAATGCAGAAAAACCACGGGATCTATTTCAGCTTTGAACACCACACTGTATTAAGCCGCTACAGACACTAGCTTACTACAAGTTAACTTCGGACTGTAATGTAGTTGATCTCATACTGATTAAGGTACAGTCGCGCTCCTTACACCTCTAGAACCACGCCGGATTCTGCGCACTTGATTCCCTTAGCTGATCTCGCCCACAACTAAGAGTTGCTACGACCCAAAGTCGAAGACTTATAAACAAATTTGTCTCACACAAATAAGTCTATTCTGATAGATAAATATGTCTCCCACAGAAGTACCTATGAAGTTTTGTTTCATCTTTTGATATATCAAGGTGAACAGGAACCAATTGATAATCCGGTCTTATACTCCCGAAGAGCATCCTAGAAATATCAATCACCTCACAGTAACTTAACTATATGGTGATAGAAGAAGTTACTGCGCAACCACAAAGTCTGGGGCGGAGATAAATCTCGAGTAAATCTTAGAGAAGATAGTAATCAATACGATAGAACAAGTAAGATCAGAATACACAACTACAGAGAAAATAGTTAGATCTGGCTTCACGAATCCCAGTGAAGTATTCAAGTCGTTAACCTATAATGGTTTTGGAAAAACCTAGGTTAAAGGAGAATCGACTCTAGTTTGCAACTAGGAACACACAGAAGTGTGGGGATTAGGTTTTCCAGTTGCTAGAGTTCTCACTTATATAGTCTTTCAAATCAAGGTTTGCTTTTAACCAAAGCTAAGATAGCTTAGTAACAAAGCATTCAATATTCACCGTTAGATGAAATCCTGATTTAAGATTCAAGATAAGTTTGCTTAAAACCAAAGCAATATCTCTCCACCGTTAGATAGTCTTAGCTTGTTACACACAAATGAAATATACCTTCATTTAGATATGGGTAACCGTACCTAAATGTGTATATTGAGTTGGCTCAATAACAGTTAACCGAAGTTAGCCATATGAACACTTTTGTTTTAACCATATTCATATAACACTTATAGATCAAATGTGATAATCAATCAATCATGAAGGATAATCAAATGAATCTAATTGTGTTTCAAATAGAGTTGTTCAATTGTTCACTATCTCATAGAAATATATATGAACCAATTGAAACAAAATAGGATTGATTCGTAATCGTACAAAGTACTTATACAAGAATCAATTCATGAATATTAAGCCACGGTTTGCAAATATTGCGTTCCTTAAATCATAAATGTTTTAGTTCATGAGTATGAGAATCATACATAACCGATTCTAGAACATAACCACTACGTTTGCAAACTAGGTACGCAAACAGTAGCTCTGGACCTTGGTCTGTCCAGTCGTTTGCAAACCAGTACATAAATGGCCGTCCGTCCGGTGAAACCTTTCATACTAGGGTGGTCCTGGAATTTTCGCATAATAGGTACACATACAAGGTTCATGGACCTGAATCATGCCAAAACAGTTTGCATACTAAGTACGGATACTGTGCCATATCCAGACATAGGTATTTGTTCTAAACTACCAATTCAATCATTGAAACATCCTTAGAAGACGACAATGGCTGTCTCGCACAAACCATTAGCTTATAAGTAATTTTCAAGTGATCGAATGATCAATACGAAACATTCCAAGTCGACATCAAATGATTGTCTCACACAAATCATGTAAGATGTTTCAAGGAAATTTTCACATGATCATCTTTTGACTTAATATATATTTAGTTTCCAACAAATAACTTTTCTCCAACTAAACTCGTCAAGAATATGATGAACATAGTTAAAGCAAAAAGCTTCCAACACATATTTCGAGAAATAGATAAGCGAGATAAACTCGGATCGAAATATCAAATGTGTATAATGTAAAAGTCTATATAGCTATACGACTTAGTCTCTTTAGAAGATTGTAGTAGCAGGATTTCCCACACTACACCCCTTACTCGATTTTGCTTAATTAATCCATTGGAAGATGTAAGATCAAGAACATTTATTGATTGAATTCATGAAGTGTTTACACAGGAAAATAGAATTACACTTAGAAGTTAAAACGCTCTTAAACTTTCTCTCTCTTAATGACTTGCCTAACAATTCCAAAAAGATCTCTCCTTACAGACTCATTGAGCCCTTTATATAGGGTAATACATAGTGGATATTTGACTAAGCTCCCCTTTATTTTCGGGAATGTCTTGCGAAGTGTCGCAGATGCACAAACATTGACTCTCGCGACACTTCTTAATCCTCGCCAGGTCTCACGTCTTCTTTATATTTTGCCTGTCGTTATTCATTGCGTCGTTTATTTTAGCTCCCTGCGACTCCCTCGCGACGCCGTCGTTCATTAATCTCGCGAGCCTTGTACGTTGCGATATTATGATCCTACAAAGATAGAATATAATAGAATTCGAGTGAGAGATAAGTTTTAGTCTCCACATACCTTTTGTTGATGAAGTTCCTCCAAGATCCCCCTCAGTAGATCTTCGTCTTCAATTGGTGAACGCTGTGAAGTATAAATCTCAACTACACTTCTATCCTAATCCAAGACATAGCTATAAGTAGACTATAAATCAAGTATATAGTTTTGATCAACTAAACTTGACAAACAAGCTTGAGATAGCAACGCTTGCGAGTTCGACCGAGCAGTGCTCTAACAGTAACATTAACATTAGCAGCAACAACTGTAACATTATTCATCTATAGAATCATTATCAACATTCAACAAATATTATATGCAATTATTGAAGAACAAACACACACACACACACACACAGAGAACAATAATATGCAATGATCCCTTACATATATTATTTTGATGTTTCCTGCTTTAGCAACTGCAACGGCTGAGTTCAGTTTCTTCCGATAACATGAAACAGTCAATCAAAATCAAAATTAAACAATTAGATACGAAACTAATTAGATACCAAGCCAAACTAGCTAGCAGAAATAATCGACAACAAATCATAGATGCAACAATTTTTTTTCAGAAATAAAAAATCAAAATTAAAATCGTAACAAATCAAAATCAAAATCAAAATCGTAACAAATCAAAACCAAAATCGTCACAGATTAGAGTAAATAGAAGAGGAAATTCATGTTTAACTGTTCAATCTTGCTTTGAATCTTCAAACTCAGTAAATCGTTTGAATCAAGATTAAACCTAAACTGAATGATTTCTGTGACGATTTTTGATGTTCTTCAAACTACAAATGATCTAAATGATTAACTTTCTCTGATTTTCCTTTATCTTTTTGTAGATCGATGGTTTTGTTCAGTTTTTTTTTTCAGTTTCTTTTCAGATCTCAGGTGAAGAAGAATGGAGATATATCAAGCGGAGTCTATCGTTTGAAGAAGTTCGAGTTGAAAGAGATGCTTGGATGGAGCAAGTATAATCTCTTAGATAATCTTCATACCTATCGGTGATCAAATAAATAACTTGTCTAAAGAGAATTTTGATTTATCGCAAGAGCAAATCTCATTAAGTAATGACTTATCTCGCCTCTCTTATGCTTTGACTAAAACTAATTTGGAGTTGGAAACTTTATCGAGATGAGAATCGAACTCTTTCTCAAGAGAAAGGTTCTGTTGAATAAGATGGCGAGCTACTCTTGGCGAGTATAATGCTTGTCAAAAGTTATTTGAAGAACACAAGCAAGCTAATCATTCTTTGAAAAGCCAACTTGAAGAAATTACTCGAGAGAGATAAACTTATTCGGGGGTAGAATAACGTTGAGTGTAAAAGCGAAGCAATTCCAAGAACAATGTGTCCAATTAGAAAAATCCAACTCTACTCTGGCGACCGAAAACTCCATACTTGTTTCTAATGAAAAGAACTTGCGATCTCGATTGAAAGGCTTAGTGGGAGATTCATTTGATGATGTCATGGACCGCTTGGGGAATAATTTCGCAGCTTTAATTCAACATCTTACTTCTCAAAAGGAAGGTAGTCAAATTATTTGACTATCTTAATTTATGTGTTTATTCCATGAATGCTTTATTACCCGAAGATGCCAATAATGTTCGATAAGAATTTTCTACGATCTTGTGTATTTGTTATGCAGACTATGAGAGAAAGCTTCGCTCCACTATCTCCACCCTCAGTCCGATTATTCTAGAATTCGCAAGGAAAACGGACTACTCTCCGCGTCTCTTGCTCGTTCTCGCGACCGTGCAGAGCGAAGATTTGATTATATGTCTTATTGTAAGGACATTGATAGTAAGAATCGCCAGAAGGCATTGCTTCGCCAATTCTCTCCTAAAGCGGAAATTCTTGTGAATAATATTTTGCTTTCCAAGTCTCTTGATCCTATCCACGTCGATCCTTTGGAAGTAAGTGATGATGAAGTTCCCAATGCTCCGGATAGTGATTATGAATATGAAAGTGGCGAAGATCTCTACGATAAGGAAGTCGTTGATGAAGATAGAAAAATTTCGATGAAAATCCAGCAATTGGCGAGAACAAAGGTGAAGAAAACATTTCGAAGAAAATCCATCAGCCGGCGGATGTGAAGGCGATAAAGGCGCAGAAAAGCCTCAACCCTCCTACGTAGATGCGAGAGAGTTAAATTCTCTTTGTAATTTGTTAGAATTCCTTTTTGTTCGAGTGACTTAACTCTTTTGATTGAGTAATTTCCATATTTCTTTCTTCCTTTCTTAAGTAAGATCACCTTGCGAGCATGTTCGCTCATTGAATCTTTTATTAAGTAAATCCATCCCAATCAGGGATTTGATTTTAATTCTTCTCCTGCGACAAAGTCGCAGCCGCCTTACATTTTCATGCAATGGCCCATTGACCTTGCCTTATCATTTTTGTGTGGTCTTCCAAGTCGAGACCTCCCTAATTAGAGGTCTTCCCCCTGCCACCTTTCATTGCGACAAAATCGCAGGACGTCTTTACACTTGCATGTAAAGACCCATTGATCTTGCCTTATCATTTTCCAAGTATTTTTGCCTCTGCAGGATATTTTAGTTGCGACAATATGATAGGCCTATATATCCTTGCGAACACATAGCCCCATGACATTGCCGTCGTGCGACGAAATCGCAGGACGTCCGTACACTTTCATGTAAAGACCCATTGATCTCGCCTTACCCTCGCGTTAGTATTATTGCCTCTGCAGGATCATTGCACAAATATGACGAGCCTAAATTCTCTTGCGAGAACGAGCCTCATGACATTTGCGTCTGTTTTGACACCCCCTAATGGAGAGCGTCGCCCTTATCATCTCCCCGGTTGCCCCTTCAAGGAGGCGAAACATCGGCCATACAAGACTAGCTCCTCCCATCCTGGGTCTTAACAACAACCGGTTGTTTTATGACCTCTTATCCCTTATACCTATATGGTTTATGGTTACGAGACTGCACCCTAAGTGGAGTTTTCTTGGGCGAGTGCAACATATGCCAAGACTTGCCAAGAATGGCAGGGTAGGTTCATCCATCCCGGGCACTCTGGCTCAACCGTGTACCCGGCGCCTTGAGCATACACCGACTCTAAGAAGAGACCCTCGGTCGCCCAACTGTGGTATAACCTACATATATAGTTGGGAATCCAAGGTACCTCTTCCGGATAGGCTTTCATGGGCCCCAAATTTCCATGACTCGGGCTTCGGGAGCGGTGTAACCTTCCCCCGAGCCATGTCGAGAGATACCCCCTTATATGACGCACTTTAGGTCTTACATTTGCCTCTTACGAAATGTTATTCGCGAACTAGGGTGTACGCCATAAAGGTTCGTCCCATTCACTCACTCAATCATTTTTGTCAATTCATTCAATCATTCATTTTTGATTATCTCTTCTCATTATCTTTGCGAAATTATCGCATGTCTTCATTCTTTCATTCATTTCTTCATTTCTGTCATTTCTTTCATTCATTCTCATAATATCATATCATTTGCGATTTGCTGCTGTTGTTGTCTCTTGCAAAGTATATGATTTGCTTGCGAAGCTATCATCCTTGAAATGTATGAACGTCGCATAAAATATAAATATCTCGCAGCAAAAGGAATTATGGGAAATGAGATTTGAACCCTTGACCTGCCTCTTGCATATTCTCGCACCATACCAACTGTTCTAACCTTCTTTTGCGAAGTATCTCTGCGAAATAATCAGCAACTCTCTTTTGTGCGAACTAACCAAAGACTGTGCAAAGTAAACATCTGTATGCGAAAAAATCTTTTGCGAACAGGGAGACTCGAACCCCTGGTCTTAAGCATCCTTTCTTCTCCACTGACCATTTGTACTACTCACCGTGTGCGAAAGAAATATATGGTGCTGTGAATTTACTTCATTTCTTCGCCTCTAGGATTTCGAAATTTTGCGAAAAACTAAGCTTGGTGGGATTCGATCTTGCATTTTCAAGCGCATTTGCCACCCCCTGAACCATCGTGCTGACTTGTGTTTCGTTGTTGCGGTAAACTTCGCACCATTTATTCTTTTATATTTGCTTATTACATCTCCACCTCCAATGAGTTTGTCTTCTCTTTGTAAGTATACTTTTTTTTTTTTTTTTTTTTTTTTTTGTCTTCTGTAAGTATATTTGCCCATTAGAAAGAATGAGTTATTGAAGAGAAAAGTCTTCGCTGTGGCTGTTCGCCTAACTTTTAACCTTCGCCTAGTATTCCGATGAAGTGAGTTGTTGCGAACCGAATTGATGTTGCTTGACTTTCCGTGCGAGTTAAGCAAATCGCCTTCGAGTTTTGTTTAAACATTTCAAGCCCTCCAATTTATTTTAACGTTTACGTTTCGTGTCTTAGCTCGACTTCCTATTTCCTTGCTCGTGACACTTCAAGCACAATAAACCCTCGTTCTATTCTCTAACCGATTCTTCATTGTTCTTATCCCTCCTCCTTCGATCGATCGATAATATTGCTTTGAGTTATTACTTGTTGGTTTCACGTGCAAAGTTGAACCGCAAGTTTCATGTGCATGAAGCGCATGGGAGAAATTATTTGTCGGTTTTTGATCCTTTAATCTTGTATTGAATTTGAAATGGACTTTAGTTGCTTGTTGTTTGGTTCTTCGAGAATCTGTTACTCATTGATGACGATGCACGCTTGGACATTAGTTTCTTCGTGAATCATCATAGGTTCACCATCGCCGATGACAAGGTGATTGTATGGTTGATCCTCTTTTTCTCGCTTTGGTTATGTTGCTCGCAGACTTTATTTCATCAAGAACAATATCGTAACTATACTCCTTCTTCTACGATAAAATAAGTTACGGTTGATAAATATGTTTTCTCATCTTCTGACGCCTCCAATCTTCTTCGAAGTGGGATTTCATCTTCGCCTGTTGAGTCTTAACCCATGGGATTTCAAATCTAAAGGAAAGTCCATTTTACTTCTTCTTCACTGCTTGCCGATGAGAGATGTGCAGACTTCAAGAAGAGTTTTGTCTTCGCAGAGAGGAACTTCGTCTTCGCAGAGAGGAGCTTTGTCTTCGCAGGGAGTAGCTTTTTATGTGCAGACTTTATTTTCGCGTATGTAGAATTGATAACCTTTGCTTGGAGAGCTTTTATTTTTCATGAAGTTATTTTGCCAGTCGAGTCCTAACCGGAGTAGATTTCTTTTTTGCCCACTGCGAATATCTTTCGAAGTATCATTGATGAGGTGCACTTTGTTGGATTGAGAGTTCTTCGCCTGTAGAGCTGTTGCTTTCCTTCTTCGCTAATGACCACAAAGCTAACCTTCGCTGGAATCCTAACTTTCGAATGCTGTCAACGATGCGAGAGAAGAGTCAGGAATTCCTACGGTGGTCTGATGGTTGGGCTCGTAAACAACGATCTTCTTTGTCATTATGGAACCGAATTTAGGGAATGTCGAATTTATTTCGGTTGGGACGAAAATGTTTGCATCTTCGTGAGTCATTTTATTTCTTCGCAGGATCTTATTTCTTCATAGGTTAACTTCTCGCCTTTCTATGTTGTTTTCCTCCATGGACATCACTACTTCCTCATCTTGCTTGGTTGTTTTCCATGTTGATGAACCGGGATCTTTGCATTCTTTCTTCATTTTCTTTGTTGGAGTTGTTAGCTTCTTGGAATTCTTATGCTTGCTTAGGTATTCATTACTTCTCGTAAAATCTTCTCAACTTTGCTAAATAATCCCTTTACTCGGTTCATTTATCCTCTGCGAATACATCCCCCTTGAATACTGTTGAAAACACTCTCCATATCTCAGTTTCTCTCTTGGAACGAGATGACTTGTTGACATGCTGCCCTGGACTGTTCCAATTCTTGACCGAGTTTATTGATTCCTTGGAGCTAATTCTTCACTGGTGATGCGGCAAGCTTTTCTCCACGAGATGGAATAGCTTCGCAGAAGTATAAGCCAAATAACTCTTCATTCCTCTTTTCCACTGAGTTGTCTTCGCCTAAGTTGATGCTGTTGGCGAGCAATGAATTTTTCTTCTCCTGAGTTGTTGTCTTCGTCTTCATGATGTAATTCATCGCAACGCTGTTTAAAGCTCTACCTCATCTTGCACCCAAGTTGTTCCTTGCATCGCGTGCGTTTGGATCTCGTCATTCCTTTACTCTTTCTTCTTGCTCCTTGCAACCATCCAATTTCATTTTGTTACAGAGTTTTCCCCATCTCGACTCCCAACATTTCTACATTGGTCTGAAACTTCCATTTTCGCCTTTGTAAACCATGAAATCCATAGTATGACGAGAATTTGCGTAACTTTATTTTCTGAGAGAATTTTTGTTTTGCGAGTAGTATTTCACTTTGTTGCTTTCTTTTAGATCTCAAAATTTCCAGATCCGAGCATTAATACACAAGAAAAGATGAAGAGATTTGTCTCCTTTGGAGCAATTAGTTGATAATTCCATTTCTTCCTTTCTGTAACTGAATTTCTCTGAACGTTTGATGAATTTTTGATGTTGTTCGTTGTTGAGTGGATGAAATTTCGGTGAAACCTCCATATTTGCTCTCCTAACTTAAAGATTCAGAAAAGAAAATTGCATACAGTGGCCAATTTTTTCTAAACTTTCTTTTTACCAACAAGATTAGGTCCCTGTTTCTAGCGCATATGTAGTAGCAGGATTTCCCACACTACACCCCTTACTCGATTTTGCTTAATTAATCCATTGGAAGATGTAAGATCAAGAACATTTATTGATTGAATTCATGAAGTGTTTACACAGGAAAATAGAATTACACTTAGAAGTTAAAACGCTCTTAAAATTTCTCTCTCTTAATGACTTGCCTAACAATTCCAAAAAGATCTCTCCCTTACGAGACTCATTGAGCCCTTTATATAGGGTAATACATAGTGGATGATGACTAAGCTCCCCTTTATTTCGGGGAATGTCTTGCGAAGTGTCGCAGATGCACAAACATTGACTCTCGCGACACTTCTTAATCCTCGCCGGAGTCTCACGTCTTCTTTATATTTTGCCTGTCGTTATTCATTGCGTCGTTTATTTTAGCTCCCTGCGACTCCCTCGCGACGCCGTCGTTCATTAATCTCTCGAGCCTTGTACGTTGCGATATTATGATCCTACAAAGATAGAATATAATAGAATTCTGAGTGAGAGATAAGTTTTAGTCTCCACATACCTTTTGTTGATGAAGTTCCTCCAAGATCCCCCTCAGTAGATCTTCGTCTTCAATTGGTGAGTATTGTGAAGTATAAATCTCAACTACACTTCTATCATAATCCAAGACATAGCTATAAGTAGACTATAAATCAAGTATATAGTTTTGATCAACTAAACTTGACAAACAAGCTTGAGATAGCAACGCTTGCGAGTTCGACCGAGCAGTGCTCTAACAGTAACATTAACATTAACAGCAACAACTGTAACATTATTCATCTATAGAATCATTATCAACATTCAACAAATATTATATGCAATTATTGAAGAACAAACACACACACACACACACACAGAGAACAATAATATGCAATGATCCCTTACATATATTATTTTGATGTTTCCTGCTTTAGCAACTGCAACGGCTGAGTTCAGTTTCTTCCGATAACATGAAACAGTCAATCAAAATCAAAATTAAACAATTAGATACGAAACTAATTAGATACCAAGCCAAACTAGCTAGCAGAAATAATCGACAACAAATCATAGATGCAACAAATTTTTTTCAGAAATAAAAAATCAAAATTAAAATCGTAACAAATCAAAATCAAAATCAAAATCGTAACAAATCAAAACCAAAATCGTCACAGATTAGAGTAAATAGAAGAGGAAATTCGTGTTTAACTGTTCAATCTTGCTTTGAATCTTCAAACTCAGTAAATCGTTTGAATCAAGATTAAACCTAAACTGAATGATTTCTGTGACGATTTTTGATGTTCTTCAAACTACAAATGATCTAAATGATTAACTTTCTCTGATTTTCCTTTATCTTTTTGTAGATCGATGGTTTTGTTCAGTTTTTTTTTTCGGTTTCTTTTCAGATCTCAGGTGAAGAAGAAAGCAGGAAAGAGAGAAGAACGTGAAATGATTAGAAACCGCTAGGGCAGTAAATAAGGAGTAACGTTATAATATATGCAGAGTATAATAGTAATATGCTATTTCGGAATTTTTAGGGAGGGTATAATTGGGCCGACCGACCGAATGGCCCGAAGGGAGGGAGTCCCTTTTATGGCCTTTTTTTTTTTTTTTTTTTTTTTTGTAAAATGAAACCTAGCGCAAATGTGCAATTTGATAAAAAAGATTGGAAATCTTTGCTGTCCATGGTTAGTCTTTTTCACTAGACAAAATTATCCCTCACTTTTAGTCTAATTATTATGTGTATCCTATTTATTCAGGGGTATTACTGGCAAGCAAACTAGAATATAACATATCAAAAAATCCGTGCCTTAAAATTTTACAAATTTTATCTCGTTGGAAAGATTTTAAAGAGATCTGCATGATGAGTACAAAAAACAATATAAAATTTAGAGTTTTTACGAAAACATTCGGAGGTGTTTATCCTTTTAGGCACAATTTTTGAAAATTGAATGCATAACCATGCAAACCACCACAAAGGATGCATAACACATTATGCAGTCATATTTTGGTTTATGGATCAACTAATAAAACGATGTACTCCCTCCGTTTTAGGAAAGTGATACTTTCAATTTGGCCTATTTAAAAAAAATGTCGGGGATCACAAATTTTCTTTTCTAGTCCCATTACAGCGGCGTTTCGTTTTTCTTCGGTTGGTCCTCCCACCGTAGCAGCGGTGTTCTAGTTATCGTGGGGAGGGTATATTTGTTGGGTGCAAAATATAAGGGTATTTAATTAATGTACCCTAAATTATATTGGTACACACATAAAACACCGTAGAAAACCTGGCATTTTTAGGGGCGAACCCAAAAGAATTAGGGGCGACACTAAAAGACAAAAAAGGTCACCCAAACGTAAATCTAAGCTACCCCTTATCTTCGATTTTTCGAAATGGCCAATATGCCCTTATATAATCGGTAGCCAACACCATAATCGGTAGGTTAAAGGTGAATCAGTAGGTTAAATTGAAACTATACCTATCGATTATTGTGTAGATACTTCGGCTAATAATCCCTTTTATAATCGGTAGCTTATCCAACTTGTAAGACTACCGATTATAAGGATCCCCATATTCAACCTTGGCCAAATTCCATAGGTTTTGAGGGTGCGAGAGCCAACCATAACCACTTGGCTTGAAAGTGTGGATGTAGCTATAATCGGAAGCCTAATAGGTTACATACACTACCGATTATAAGTGGCCCCAAAATGAGTTTTTTCTAAAATCCTGCATGTAATGAATTTTGAAATCTACCATAATCGGTAAGGTATATAATTATATAACCCACCGATTATAACGAGCCCCAGATCCAACCTTTGCCATATTTCATAGGTTTTGAGTGTACACAGCCAGCCATAACCACTTGGTTCGTGTTTTGGATGCAGCGTTAATCGGGAGTTAAATATATTACCAAACCATCAGATTATGGGTTGCCCCAAAATGAGTTTTTTCTAAAATCCTTCATGTAAGGGAATTTGAAATATACCATAATCGGTAGAGTTAACAACTTAACAACCTACCGATTATAAGGAGCCCGAGATCGAACCCTTGCCAAATTCCATTGGTTTTGAGTGTACATAGCCGGGCATAACCATGTGGTTCGTGATTTGGATGTAGCCATAATCGTAATCCAAATAGGTTCCACAACCTACCGATTATACAGTTGCCCCAAATTTAGTTTTTCTAAAATCCTTCATGTGATGAATTTTGAAATCTACCATAATCGGTAGAGTTTATTACTTATTACCGTCCGATTATACGAAGCCCCAAATCCAACATGTGCCAAAATCCATAGGTTTAGAGGGTACGAGCCGAGGCATAACCATGTGATCGTGATTTGGATGTAGCCATAATCGTAAGCCAAATTAGTTCCAAAACCTCCGATTATAGGTTGCCCCAAAATGAGTTTTTTTTCTAAAATCCTTCATGTGATGAATTTTGAAATCTACCATAATCGGTAGAGTTTAAAACTTATAACACTACCGATTATAAGTGGCCCCGGATTCAACCTTTGCCAAAAACTATAATATTCGGTAGCCAAAACAATAATCGGTAGTTTCACAAAATAATCGGAAGCAAACTCTTGTAATCGGTAAATTTGGGGTCTATATATTAGTGTTCGGAATTTTTTTTTGACTCATTGTGAGATAACTCCCGATTGAGTGAGAGAAGAAGAAGAAAAAAAGAAGAAGAAGTGGGTATATGTTGCCAACTACCGATTGTTGCCAACTTCCATAAACATGGATGGGTACGAAGAATGACGTGAAGTTGTTGAAGTTCAAGGTTCACTACCGTTTAGAGATGACGATTTGGGGTATATGTTGAATGATCCAAACTTTGATGGAGATGAAACCCTAGACGACGCTTTCATGGAAGAAAATGGAGAATCACCCGAGATCGAAGCTAACGATTCATCAAACATACAGTTATGTTGTTAACAAACTCTAATACCCATGTTATCCATGTTATGTGCGTTTGTGTGTGTTTTGAACGTGAAAATTCGATTTCTGCATGCATTGAATGACATGAACGACATATATTCGGTAGTTAAATTATTACAAAATCTACGATTATCCACAATCAGATATATTTTGATGTATTAATATGCCGAATATTAAAAAAATCCCCAAATTGAAAGCTTCAATTTCTCACAATCGGAAGTTGTATACATAAATAAACTTCTGATTATATAACGTCGCCCCAAATACGAATTTCTCCAAAAAATGAAATATTCGTAAATCTTGATATTTAATAATCGGTTGGTTTATGAATTTATAGTCCCTCCGATTATTGAAGCTTTTTATACAGAAGAATTGTTCATTTGTGTATGTCGTTAATCGGTAGACTATATTCGCACATGACTACCGATTTCTCATAATCGGTTATGTTGTATATTATTAGATTACCGATTGCATTACAATCGGTTACTTATTATCTAAACTTACTTCCGATTTCTAATGCATAACTTGTTGTTGTTGTGCGTAGGCCGTTGTAGCGGTTGATGACGATTATTATTTGAGGCCTGATACTTCCCTACACTATGCAAACGATTTGGTATGGTCATGAATTATCTTTTCTTTTTCCAATCATGTATGTTATATGGTTATGCTTATTATTTTTGTTTTGTTATATGCGCATTTAGATATTTGGATGTAAGAAGGAGGCCAAGGAATGGCTTATGAACAAGGCAAAAGAGAAGATGTGTGTGGTAGTTCAGAACCGTTGCGTTAAGAAGATTCGGTTTGAAATGATATGTGAGCGAGGTGGGGAGAAGAAGAGTCACGAGGGAAAGAATAATAAGTATGTAAGGAAGACGGAGAGAAAGAAATACCGAATTCATACAAATAAGATTGGATGTCCATTTAAGATTGTCTTCTATAAGCCCGATGGTAAGGAAGGTAAAGATTGGAAAATGTCTAAAGTTACTAATGGTTGTCACAACCACGATGATCCGGATACTCTTATTGGACATGTAATGGTTACGAAGTTAAAACCACATGAAATGGAGACGGTGAGGTCTATGTGTATCCAAAAGGCGAGTGCGATCTTAAGTAAAATAAAGGCGGACGACCCCGACAACTTGTCTTCTTTGTCTACAATTAAGTCGGCCCTAGCTACGATCAAAAGGACGGAATGGGATGGTAGAACGGTCATGCAACAATCGCAGTGGTTAGCTGAGTTACACGACTACACGTTGAGAACGGAAGAAAATGATGGTAAAGTGGTACGTATTTTCTTGTCACATCCCGAAATGATAAAATTGGCTCAGTGTTTTCATCAAATTTTGTTGATAGATGCAACTTACAAGACAAATAAATATAACATGCCGTTGTTGAACATTGCTTGTCACACTTCGGACAAAAACACGTTTACGATTGCATGGGGTTTAATGGATCATGAGAACAACGTGATTTTCATTTGGATGTTGGAAACGTTGAGGTCCATTTACAATGGCGATGATTTTCCAAGGGTTATTGTAACGGATAACGATCAAGCCTTAATGCATGCAATAGCGGTAGTGTTTCCTGAAGCCCGAAACTTGCAATATACGTGGCACATTCAAGGCAACCTCAAACACAATTGTCATCACCATTTTCAAGCTAAAAAACCAAGGAAGGGTACCAAGAGGTCGGAGGAAGAGGATGAGCGCATTAGTAAATTAACCGCGGAACAACGAGAGGAAGAGAAGAGGTTATTTGATGAAAAATGGAAGTAAGATGGAATAATTTGGATTATTGGTGAGTGGATCCTATTGTTACAAAGAGTTCGACATAGCGTGATAAGAGGGGTGTGGAGAATGCGGATCATCTTAGTAGACTTGTTATGTCTCAAGAGGAACTTCCATTACATGGACCGCTTTCCGGAGAACAACTTTTCTCCATGGAAGAATCAACACCCTTGGTATCGGATATAGTGAATTACTTGGTGACAAGGAAAGTACCTAATACAATGTCCAACTTCCAAAAGATGAAACTTAAGAAGGTAGCTAAGCAATATGTGTGGGATGAACCATACTTATGGAAATATGGCATTGATCAAATAATGCGAAGGTGCGTGCCTAATTAGAATTTCAATCCATTCTCTCCTTTTGCCACACTTTTTGCATGTGGTGGTCACTTTGGTTCTGCTCTCAAAAGTGGATTTTAAACTTGTTTGAAGATTCATATGTTTTTGTAAATCGTGTGATAGATGTCAACGAACGGGCAATCTAGGTGCATGTTGAGATTTTTGATGTGTGGGTATTGATTTTATGGGCCCCTTTTGTCAATTCTAATGGAAACTTTTATAACTTCTTACTTAGTAGATTATGTTTCGAAATGGGTGGAAGCTAGAGCCACCAAGACTAATGACTCTCAAGTTGTTTGTGATTTTGTTCCGCATGGAACACCAAGAGTGGTGATAAGCGATGGAGCTCACATTTCAAGAGGGTGCTCTCCTAGTACAACATAACACACAAAATTGTACGCCTTATCATCCACAAAATAGTGGACAAGCGGAAATTTCAAATCGTGAGATCAAGTCCATTCTTGAGAAAACGAGTGAATACCACAAGGAAAGATTGGAGCTTTAAGCTCAATGATGCACTTTGGGCGTATAGAACGGCGTATAAGACACCGCATTGGTATGTCTCCATATAGGTTGGTTTATGGTAAGGCTTGAGGTTGAACTTGAACATCATTGGGCGATAAAGAAATTCAACGTATGATGAAGCGGGGAAACAAAGAAGTTACAAAGTTACTACGAGTTACAAAAAAAGACCAAGCTTTTTCATGACAAGATGATTTCTCGTAAAAGCTTCATCGTGGGACAAAAAGTCTTTTATATCATTCTCGCCTTAAACTATTTCACGGAAAGTTACGGTCGTTGGATTGGACCATATGTTGTTACTAATGTTTTCCTCATGGTGCAAGTCTTAGAGACAATTCGGTTTCCAAAGTCCAGCGGCCATAGATTGAAGCCATACTATGAGAACATCGCTTATGTGAATTTGGATGAACTTTCATTTGGAGATGCACTCCCTCACGGAGTAATATGCGGCAAAGAGCTAAGTCGACTTTAAAACAAGCGCTTAATGGGAGGCGGTTTTTTGTATTTCTTATCTTTTTGCTTTTTGTTTATTTCTTTTTCTTGTTTCTTATCATGTTAAAATTTCCCACCTTGACTTTACTAGGAGGATTCAATTACATTGAGGACAATGTAAGGTTTAAGTGTGGGGGAGTGGTTAAGCATGTTTTTAAAACAAAAATTACAAAAAAATTTAAAAATTTAAAAACAAAAAAAAAGTTTTACATAAAAACTCCAACTTTTAAAGATTTTAGAGTCACTAGCATATTTCTAGGTATGTTTACATAGAGATTTTGACCGACATAATTGAATTTGGAAATGTTAGAGAACTACATTGGTTCTTGCTTGTTAGAGTTTTAAATAATGGATTTAATCATCTCGGTGATCGAGGGAGAAATCGTTATTAGAGTTGCTGATCAATCATTAGTGGAGACTACCCGTATTCATATTGAAGAAATTTTCTATCTACTAAAGAGCTTCTTTTGAGTGTGTGAAGTAAATTAGGGTAGAGATGGTGAGCAATAGAAGCACTACTCTTTGATCTCTTGAGTGCTAATTTTGTCAATCATAAGGGTGACGTCGCAGCCTTCTTGTAGTTCGATTTGCGGTTAGCACCATTCTCTCTCTCAACAACAACGGATCCATAGAAACACATTCATCATCAACAAGGAGCGACATCAAAATCTCAAGGAAAGTTGGAAAAGTTTAAGGTTTACAACAAACGAGAAAAAAAAAAAGAGCAAATTTCAAATACAAGTAAAGCAACATACAAATGAGCGGATTTTACATATATGTTGAAGACTTACAATACAATGAGCATAATTATACATACAAGTATGAAGACTTATTCATAAAAGCGAAGAAAATTAAAAAGGTGAGAAATTTTTGAAAGTTTATGATTTCAAGGCGATACAAGTTGTGAAGAATCAAGTGGTGAAAAGCCCGGCCCGGGGGCTTAGTCTAGCGAGCTATGGGCTCGGCGGTGCGGTTTATGTTGAGTTGATTGCGGTTGGGTTAGCCCGAGGTGCCTGGACCCGGGTTGGGTTGAGTTAGGCTCGGTGGTGTAAGCCCGGCTCGGGGGTGTGTAGAGTGGGCTTGGTTGTGTGTAGACCCAAATTATGAAAATGAAAATCGATTCAACTCGGTGAATCGCTAAGGTCGGATTAGCGATTTGGGGAGAATGGGCTCTCCACTGTCTCACTCAAAGTTGTAGACCGAGGCCAGCCGGGAGCTCAAGCTTGCATTCCAAGTCTGCAAAGCACGGGGCGATTCGATCAACGGTCCTAACACTCGATTCTTATGCATTGTCTTTGCTCTTTGTCCTTCCCACAGCAACTTAGTGTAGCTCAAAGAGAAAGTTCGGTGAAGGACAAATACGGGGAGAAAGTTCGTGAAGATGCAAATAAGAGAGAACAACTAAATTACACTAACAAGGTTAAAAATTAACATGCAAACAATTAAACTTACAATGCTAAATTCAGATGCAATACTACAAATTCTGAGATGCAATTTATAAGAAAATTAAACTAAGTTATACTCAAAGGAAAAGAGTATCTGAGATATTTTGTGCGTCTGAATTTTGTTTTGTAGTGAAAAGGAATTCCTACTTATGCAGGGTGATAACTTAAATATTTGTAACTTGAGCATTAGTTATCTAATCAAGTATAACTAATCAAAGGAATTAGCCTATAATTCTAAATATGCGGCATACCTAACCCAAGTAACTTCAAATTGAGTTTAAACACGTTTGGGAATCGAGGGTTTCATTGAAACCCTGACAATTAAATTAAAACATCAAAATAAAGTAACAAAGAACAAAAATTAAACCTAATTGGACGGCTCATTCAAAAATTCCCAAACCCTAATTGAATTAAAAATAGGAATTAAATGCAAAGTAATTAAGTCGCCATGCATGGAGTTGTTGTGACCTAAGCCTAGTTCTCATCTATCTCTAATAGCTTCTAGGTGTATGGAGAAGCTAAGGGAAGATAGCTCCTAGAGAATGAAGAGTTGTTGGTGTTCTTTGGTCGGGGAATGGGTGGAGTTGCGAGAAGATGGGTTTTGCGAGAGAAAGAGAAGAGGAGAAGAGAAATGAGTATCGATAGGGTATAGGGTATGGGTGCTTGTTGTGAGGCACGAGCAATGGCGGGGATGATAACGGCGCACCGGCGTTGGATGAAGTTAATGGAGATCTCTAGTCGAGGATGGTTGGCGGTCTCAGTGTTGCAATTTAGTGATACAGTTGGATAAATCTCGGCTCGGAAGTGAACATGAATGTCTTCCTTGTTGGGAAAGATTTCTTCATAATGCTCGGGCATTCAGAGCTTTATTTATTACCTAAAAACACAAAATTAATTAATACAAATATTTATTCTTGAAAACAAAGAAAACACGAGAATCGGGATAATAAAGATTTCTAAGCGCAAAAGATTTGCCAATAAAGGTGTATAAATATGCAATGGACAATAAATCATAAATTCCCTATGATGAAAGAATTTCTTCTAAGGGGCATTGTTCATAAAGTTTCAAAATGGACAATAAATCACATGATGGAACAATTGAAGTTGTATAAATCTTATGATGATGAGAATACGGTTTGTGTTTGCAAGGATATGATAGGTATTGGTCTCCCATGTCGTCATAAAATGGGTAGGTACGTCGATGTGATTGACATCAATGATATTCATCCATTTTGGAAGAAATTAAATTTCACTCCAAGCACCCCCGTAGTCGATGGTCCGTCATTCATGGAGTCGGAATTGTGTGCAAGAATAGCCGAGCGTTATGCTACGAAAAATGGCGCCAAGAAGCAAATATTGATGCATGATTTGGAGCAAGCTCTTCACCCTCGTTTAAGGGAGGTTGATGAACCTATTAAGCAAAAGGGGGCGGGTAGGCCAAACACCGAAGTGTCGAGGACCATTGAAAGAAAAGAATTAAAGGAGTATTTGTCTAATAAAAGAATATTGTGTAGGCATGAGCGTTCGGAAGCCGAATTTTAAGATGAGCCGCAACCCAAGAAAAGAGGTCGTCCAAGAAAAGATCAAAATGGACCAACCACCCAACAAGTGAGTCTAAAGGTCTCTACGAAGCCTTCTCAATTAAGTCAAGCCGAGGCGGTGGAAGAAGTTGTGTTAGTGGAGACCCAAACTAGCTCCGTAGTTATTGATCAAATGAGCGACTCGCAACAAACACAATCAACGAAAATGGTGACTATAAGAGAGAAGTATGGTACTCTTCGTTGTCCTAGGGATTTTCATGGAAGACCAACACGATCAAGGTATACGATTATAGAAGAGTATATGAAACAACTCCCTCCACTCATTGTTCCATTTGTTTTGTCCACCGACGAGGTTGATGGGGATGGCAATTGTGGGTTTCACGTCGCCTTGGAAAAAATTGGTTACTTTGGAGAGGCGGTGAACGAAGATGTCACCCAATGGCAAAATTTAAGAACTAAGATGGTGGTACAACTAATAAAGGACAAGGATTTCTATATGGAGATGATGAAGGAAGGAGATAGGCACGACAAAGAACTAGAGTTCAAAGACTTAGTTGCGCGTGTAAAGTGCCGAAAGGGATTGAAGACAATCGGATCCAAGTATTGGATGACAATGCCTAAATGTGGATATCTCTTAGCGGACGCTTTGAATTGCGTGGTACATTTATTTGTTCCTCCTAGGTATGGACATTCTTTTACGTTTACACCTACAAGGACGGTTTGCGATGAATCGGTTAAAGATAGAAGAATTGTTATGGCATTTGTGAATGAGATGCATTTTATCGGTTTAAGAGTAAAGAGGGATTGCCCATTACCTCCGTTGGGTGGTTGGAGTGATTACTTCCCAACAAATCATTGTAACGATTGGTTGAAACAATATGAGACCAACATGTTGGATTGGGATCGCGTCATGAAGGAGGATTTCCCGGAAGGCCTCTTTGGAATTGGTTCTCTCGGATGATGAAGATAAATGATCGTTATGTTTGAAAGATGTATTTTGGAAAGCCCTATTTGTACATGTTTTTTTTTGGAATTTTGTGGAAAATACTGTGAAGTATAAAGCTATAATCGGTGGTTATATTTTTAATATATCAACCGATTATACAAGCTTTTGTAAACAGACTCAATCAATATTATAATCGGTTGTTAACTTTTTGAATTTATCTTCCGATTGTAAGGCTGACAAAACAACTGAATTTTTTTTCCCATAATCGGTAGATTACATATTACATAAACATCTGATTGTCACCAAACTCTGACAAAAAATAAACTGTAAATTTTTCCCAGAATCGGTAGACAACATATTGCATAAGCTTCCGATTGTCACCAAAGTCTGACAAAAAAGCAGAAAATCTTCCCAGAATCGGTAGACAACATATTGCATAAACTTCCGATTGTCACCAAAGTCTGACAAAAAGCTGAAAATCTTCCCAGAATCGGTAGACAATATAAAATAATAACTTCCGATTGTAACCATCAATCAACATTTATACTGTTGCGACGGACTTCAGGAATTCATAACTTCCATCATAAGTGAATTCTTCACCCTTTTCCACTAAGTACTGGCTTTTTGCGAGTGTCTCCTACATAAACAAACATAAAATAATGTCAACTTCGTTTTAGTAAGAAAGATTAGACACCCGGTGTTATTTAAAAAGAATAATCGAGCGTTATACTTACAAATTGTTGGATCGACAAGCTTAAGTGGCTAGTGTTAAACATCTTCTTTTGTATCGTTATGTAATCATTTACCCCTTTTTGGACAAGTCGGAAACGATCATGAACTTGTTGGAGTGATCTTTGATTTGGATTTCCATACTCTCGCACAAATTGGCTACATACCCTCGCCCAAAAGACTTCGGGTGTTAACCTTCCTGCTATGACATCTTCACGTCTTGTTTCACGATACCATGTTTTCACAATGACCAAATCTTCAGCTGCGTCAAACGTTGACATGCTTGTAAGTTGAGATATATAATGAATTCACAAGAGTAGACGATGGAAAATCTATTTGTAGAATACACGATGCTATATATGTGTTGTTTGGTGCATAAATAAGAAGAGTTTACCCTCCTTATATAGATGAGAGTCCCAACGTTTTTTTTTTTTGAAAATATGGCCGTTGATGCGTACTTTACAAGACTGCATGCGAAATTACGTACAATTATTACACACAATCGGTAGGAAATGTTTGAACAAAGCACCCGATTATGCGTAATCGGTAAATATTTATTGTTATATACTTAGATTATAGGATGTTTTGTCAACGAGTTCTCGGTTTCATTAGAGTAGTATAATCGGAGGTTTATCAATATGTATTATCAACCGAGGTGTGTGTGGTTTTCGAGGCACGACTAGTTTCTTTTGAACGAACTAGCCGTTGGAGTATAATCGGTAGTTAGATCAACAATTAAAACTTCCGATTTTCATAAATATTTTGAAATTCATAATAATATCACCTACACATCATCATAATTTTACATTGAACTCCCGCAATTATATTACAAGGTATTGTCATTAGCGTCGCGGACGTGTTGGACGAGTCCTAAACGGATTAAATCTTTCCATCGCCCTAAGGATTCTAAAATGAGCTTCATAACGGAAGCTGGATCTTTTCCATCTCCGCCATTCCCCGAGAGATCGTTCTATAACTTCATCATTGGTTTCACCCCTCAATCGATATTGATTCACAAGATAAGTTAAATGGACGAATTCTTCGACGAAACATTTATTGAACCAACTCGGCGAGAAAAGATCGGCGGAGTGATGGTTGTTTAGTTCTACGGTGTCATTGAGAATTTTTCGTGAATTTTCCCCAAATAACTCATACTCATTATGCCTCCTTGCCTACGTTCTTCTCCTCGTCTCGGATAGAATTGAACATAACGCCTCATAAAGATAAATCTTCTTCAATCGTGAACTCCGTAGGATTAATGAATGGTTGGGCCATTATGTTGAAGATGATGTTGGAGAGAGTTTAAAGGTATTTGTGTTCTATAGAGAGTAAAAGATACAATCCTTATATAGAGTTTAGAGTTCCAACGGCTCTATTTTGTTGGGGCAACTGTATAATCGGTAGTCAAATGAAGTTTTTTTTTACTTCCGATTATACAGTTGCCCCAAATTTTGTTTTTGCAGAAATCTCAATTTTTTCAAATTTGAGACCTATATTAATCGGTAGTTAATAAGACTTCCGATTATGCAGTTGCCCCAATTTTGTTTTTGCAGAAATGTCATTTTTTTCGAATTGGGAAACTAGAATAATCGGTAGTTAATATGACTTCCGATTATAAAGTTGCCCCAAATTTCTTCCTTGACGAAATCACCAATTTTGGGAATTTATGAGTTACTATAATCGGTAGTCTCGTGAGGTTGTTTTTCCTACCGATTATTATAGAAGCAAGATACGCGTTAGGCACAAAATCGATATTAATCGGTAGTATAATATCGTTACTAAGCTTCCGATTGCTTTATAATAATCGGGCACAAAATAGCTTCCGATTATGTAAGGGCATTAACGTATTCTCCGCGTTTTTGGTCATCCCTTAACGGTGTATATGGGTTGGGAATAAAAAAGTCACCCCTAATTCTTTTGGGGTCGCCCCTAAGAATGCCAGGGTAAAAAGGAGATTATGCTTCAAAAAAAAAAAAAAAAAAAAAAAAAAGTACCATGTTTAAAGTTTAGACAATGTCGGGGAACCGACATGAGGGGTTCATCTCATCACATCTCTTTGTTTGTGTAAATGGCCTAGGCCCGCCCATGATTCAGACCGCTCATGATTATATTATGTGGTCTCAAAAGAGGGAGAGAGGGACGAGAGGGGTACCGGGAACGCCATTTGATTAGCGCCATGTGCAGTTAAGTATGGGGTACCTCTCAACAAATCTGATTCTTTTACTAGCTACACTTTAAATCCAAAGAAGAATATAATTTGCACCCACGAGCCATCCATTTCCAAAGATTACTAAGCAAAGAGAATGACACCATAAAATGAATCAATCAAACCTTTGCTAGTTTGCTTTTATTGATGTTTACACTTAGCTTCAAACTCGAGTATGAATCCGTAGTTAGTTGAGATATCTTCCGGAAAACGGGTCATATGACCACAACCCATAAAGTGTGGGAGCAATGGACTTGTAAAATATAGGTCTGGGTAAAAAAAGACACGAGAAATATTAGCCATATATACCCTTTGTTTTAAACTTTATTCTTTTTCTTATCCTTTTCTCTCTCTTATATATTTTCTCTCTCTACAATTAAAATTAATCGCGAAAAATATCTTAACTTCCGAAATATAAGTCGGATTTTAATAAAATTTATATTTTTGGAAAGGGCTCGAAAATCTCTACAAAACAAGATCCATTGTTGATATGAAATTCGAAAAAAAAAAATTTATTTTCAACCAGGCCGAGTATACATTATGCACCCAGGTGCAACCTGGACAAAACTTATTTCTTATAAAAATATGCATTATGCACCCAGGTGTAACTTGGCCAAAAATTATTTCATATAAATATGCATTATGCACCCAGGTGCAACCTGGCCAAAATCAAATTCATATAAGAATATGCGTTGTGCACCCAAATGCAACCTGACCAAAGTTTATATCCTATAAAAATATGCATTATGCACCCAGGTGCACCTGGCAAAACATTTTCCCTATAAGAATCAAAAAAGTATACATTATGTACTCGGGTGCAACCATCCAGAATCTATTTCGGGTCAGAATTATACATTATGCACTCAGGTGTATATTGTGTGTTTCGTGGATAGATCTAGGTTTATCCTAGTAATCACTAATCACCTGCAATATATTAGACACAACCAAAATCATTAGTTCATTTCTCAAGTAATAAAATCCACCCTATTACATAATGTGTAATTCCATTACATCGTCATTATCAACCAAAAACTTAAAAGAACAAAAAATTCAAAAAGAAAATATATATTATGCACCCGGGTGCAACCAAGCCGATACATATTTCTCGTCGAGATATACATTATGCACTTAGGAGCATCCTGTATAGCTTTGTCCAAAACCCCATCCAATTAGCGGCTCGAAACCATACATTTCGTTACCAAATTTCACATCGACCAAGTACCCCCTTCGTGATTAAATGAATCTTTATTGTTCCCACTATGTTCTCTGTCTTCCGTCATCCGAAACTAGTAGTACTAGCTCGCTATGTTGGTTGTCTTTACGCACTGTTTCTTCAGAATTGGTTCAGGCATTTATGCAAATACCTTGTGTGCCTCTTGCTGGTGATGGTGGACTGAGTTTAGTTTGATTCTTTAACCTGAAAGCAACTCATGCTCTACTGAATTTCATTCAATTACATAACTGCGTCCATTTAGATTAATGAGAAAAAAAACCAACCAACAATCACAAACATCAATAACACATGTCATGATTCAGTCGATGCAAGGGTTGTATCTTGTTTCAATGATGGTAATGGAAACCAATTCATGAATTCAAAATTTCACATAATCTGAAATGTTAACTTCGGATAAGATTCTCCTCCTCCTTCTTCTCAAATTGAGATCTCAAAATCAAGCTTATTCTCCTAACACGCCACTAATAACCATTACTTATGATCATATACCCATTATAACACACTGTATCACACAATTTCAGAAAAATTTAAATTCACAAAACTAAAATTCATAAATTAGTGAATGAATTAAAGTGAGTCCATGAACCCCAAGCAGAAGAGTAAGGTTCACGATATTATAAGAGAAGATATTTCAATCCACTACCAGATCCACCTCTTACACAATTAAATTAATTGAATATAAGGAATTACATGGTTCTTCTTCTGTTTAAAGCTTAATAGGAACTGACATGGAGAGATATGAGAGATCGAGAAACTGATGATGGCAATCGTGGTAGAGGAGGGTAGTTCAGGCAAGTAATAGTTATTAAAATATATGAACTTGGGTTAAATATCCAGTTTAGGATATTTAATCAGTATATTTCAGGATTTAAGATATTTGAAATGTAGCCATATTTTACATGTCTTATAGACCCAGGAATTCAAATCTAGGGCCTATTTAACCAAAAAATTACTACAAATTCAGCACATTTCCCCTGTTCTTGGCCGGATATTTGCACTTACACCAGAATCATAGCCATGAGGAGAAACAAAAACGATGAGTCTCTTTGCGAGAAATCAATGAAAACAGCTATAAACATCATTAAGCTTTCATCACTCGCTCTAGCTCAAAAGAGTCTATCCAGAACAACAACCACAACCGAACGACGTCCATCCACGATGGAAATATTATCTGTACATCCTGATCCACGTCGGGTTCATCAATCTGCTACTGCAGATCCTATAACAACTCATGAACAAAGATTTCAAGAGCCCGAAACCGGACTGAAGCCAACTTCAAAATACCTATTAGAAACTTCAAATGAAGAGAAAGGATTTTCATCCTCTTCCTATGTGATGGTGCAGCCAAAGTCCTCCAGGGACGTCGACGGTATGGCTTCCGATTACATAAGAAGGGTTCAAGAAAAAAACAGGAATGACGCAAAAATCACAATGACGAAACTAGATCCATATCTATTGCCACCACCTCCTCGTCCACTGACTTAAAAGGTAGAAGTAACACTCTTTCTGTAGAGGCATCTTCAGTAGGGAAATAATAAAGCTCCCGGTTTAAGGTAATCCTAATTTAGCAATCAAAATAAAATGAAATGCAACACTCTTTATGTCTGATGCATGTAATTGTACTGAAAAAGTAATATCATGTCAAGTATGTTGGAAATCTTGGGTCATATCTGCCAATTAAACCTAAATTTAATTCAATTTCCAATAATCAACATTCAACCAACTAATACGGATATGCAAAAAGTCCCTTAGAGCAACCACAGTGGGCGAGTAAAACTATAAATATGGTCCACAAAGCAGACACAGTCGATCGGACTAAAGAGCAAAACCCGGACTAAAACCAAATCTCAGAGTATATTTGGTCCGGGACCAAAACCAAAACCAAATATAGTCAAGCGGACATTAAAAGTGTGCCTGATACTGAGCGCAGGTATAATGTCCGTTTATAGCGGGGCGTAAGTATAAAATCCGTATGATGGTGGGGCGAAGATATAATGTGAGCCTGATGAGAGGCGAACATTTAATGTGAGTTTGAATGGGGTGGGGTATAATGTGTGCTTGACCAAATTTTACTCGATCACCGTAGTGTACCACCATGGACTAAACCCAAAATTTTGACTATCTTTTGATTTTTGGTCTTTGGTTTTAGTCGCACCATTGCAGTTGCTCTTAGGGCCTAGGCGAGGCACTATCTTCGGAGTCCAGACTTCAGTGGGTAAGTCTTAATTGATTAGCCAATACTGCGTACCCTAGTTAGTAAGTTCGCGAATGATTCGCGAATCATTCGCGAATTTTTCCGTATCACGAATTTTACCGTCTTATTCGCGTACGTTTGCAACTCCGAACCCAAGTCGCGTATTATGTGGCATTTTCCGGATTATTCGCGAATCGTTCACGAATTTTACGTATCCCGAATAATACGTCCGCTTAATTCGCCATAAATTCTTTAGCTTTTACGTTTTCAAAGGCCCAACTATTGGGCTTTACTGCCTCCCGAGCATACACGACTCAATATTAGACGTTGTTGTAATTTTTATGAAACAAAAATGACTGAAGAGATTTGAAGGTGAAGGTGAGAGAGATCTCTAACTCACTAACCAAGCATCTAAACTACTATACCACGTCCTCTTGGATGACTAATGTTGTATAAATTATTAATATCATCATATTAAGTTTATTTTTTCTTTAAATATCTCACACATATGCATAAAAATTGGTCTATGACCTTATAAATACAAATTGTTTGTTATATAAAGATACCGAATTTTCAGAGCCGAAATCACATTTATAAATCGAATTATACACGTACGTATGCGTTAAATTCTCGACGAATCACGTCCCATTGACCGAATTTTGGACCGATTCTGGGTTCACAAAACCGTATAATACTCGTACGTTTGTCGTTCCGTACGTTTGCCGAATTCCGAATTGCTAACTAGGCTGCGGACTACATTAGTAAGGAGACCTCCAGACGATATCTTAATTAAGAGATTAGTTCACATACCGCAGGCTCTCTGAAATCAGTTCACAGTGTCGCAGTAGCGTATGTCTGGGCAGGGCACTCACTACCAGGCAAAATATAATACTGTTGGTGGTTGCACAATTAGGTGAACAAGAGTAACAGTAAGACACATCAGCTGTCGCCTGTCGCATTACTCAAAGGAGTCTCATTGCATAAGTGGCTTCAATCATACTACGTACACATAGACATCAATGCTAAAAACAGTAAGATAAGATACACGAGTGAATGAATGTACGATAACTGACCGATTTTTTGGATTGCTGGTCCCAGGATAGGGTTTTGGTACTATTCCATTGTCCCCCCTTCTTGGAGGTTGTTGGATTACAGATTCTAGCAGTAGTTATCTAGCTAGGTCTAGACTCTTCAGTTCTTACACTTCATTCTTTAGAGTCACTTGGTTGCCTCAATGAAAACCAAAAATTAGGTCATGTACTACACTACTGTCTACTGATTCCTTCTACCCTACCTTAAAAAGATGGAAAAAACAAACAAACAAGCAAAAGCAGATAGATGAAACACACAGCATCCATTATTGAAAAGAATCCCCATAACCAAACTACCCATTAACCCATACCTATTTGTGTGTCTCCACTTAGTCAGCTATCCACTATCTCTATTCCTCTGGCTAGAGTTTATTTATAATTTATAATAATGTACAATTATACAAATGCCAAAACGTTAATGTAGCAGCATCACTCTGTCTGCTATTGATTTACAAGTTACAATTATATCACTTTGGGCAAGACAGGGTTACTACTTATTACTAGAATGGGCTATCCTCATAGAAATCCATACATTTCAACTTTGACGGACAAACATACAAAGTTTAAGTTTTGGTAACTGGACGGACAAAATCGGCTGTCCTTCCATGTTTTATAAGTTCCGATTTTTTATTCCAAGTTTACCCCTTAACTATAGTTAATAGGGCCAACTATAGTTACTCTTTAAATCCGGTTTGTAATATGGGTCTCTGTAGTTTTTATAACCCGAATCAAATACGGATACTGTACATGTAAGTTATGTTTTTTCACTCTAACCTTGTTATATTTTACGCTCCTTCTTCTTCTCTGTTTTATTTTTTCTTCGTCACTCACTCTATTACTCCCATTTCTGGTTCTTCTTCTTATTGTACTCTATCGTCTCAGAATTTATTTAACTTCAAAACCAATCAAAAGCCAACACTTTCTGAAATCATGACTGCTGAAAAACAGATGCATATGAAGTATTAGAAGTTGCTCTTAAAGTTTTTTTTTTTATCATGGCAATATAAATTTCAAAGAGAAACAATAGGTTCCGATCGCAGTCCTATAAAATAAATTCGGTAGAGAGCAGTAGATGATCGTATAAAATAAGTTGGGTTTTCTTGTCCATGTGGCGTATAAATTAAAATGAGTAATTGGTCCCGGCGGTCGTATATAATAAAATGGGTACCTTGATTTCAATTACACACATCTGATATGTTCGGTAGCTACATATAAAAGTTACAAGAACCCAGGACATATTTATGTTCTTTGAATTTTATATTTCAAAGAGAGAAAAGAGACTTCACATACCTACATTATTAACAACCATTTATGCATGTAAAACAAAAGCATCATGACGTTTAGAATGAGACTCCAACTTATCATTAGCCGTAGCATCGGATAGGATCATTGCAACCTTTCGAGTTGATCACCTCGAAAACCAAAGCGACCACCCTTTACTAAATCTTGCTAATGATACTCCTCTGCTATGTAAAACTTCTTTGCTGACAAACTCTCGGTAACAGTCTTTTTACCTATAATCTTTAGCTGAATCCTCATTTCCTCATTTCTTTGCCTTCGCAAACCTGAGGCCCCGGTACTTCTCACCAGTGATTTCGCAAAACCCGAGGCAACGTGTGCTTCTCATCACCGAGTGCAATTTCTAAAAGCTCCATCCAGGTTACCTTGATTTGATGCGGTGCCCATTTTCAAAACTAGCTCGGTTTGATCTCTAAAGCCCTTGCAAGGATATGTAAAGTGCGTACTTAGATAAACTTATTTCATATACTTGCTAATGTGTGTAAAATGAATTTTTTGACAAGTAATTTGCGGCATAAATGAGCAAAGTAGAGCAACATTGATCATTGTGCGATTGGCAGACTCAATAGGCGAGCTTCAATATGACTATAAATAGTAACGAAACAAACTGCATATGTTTTTAATTTCAAGATTAACCAAAATGTTACACTTTGTCTATTAATTAACTTATCTTTTTTAAAAATTTACGAATACTCACCTCCTTACTAATTTCTCTCCAAATTTGCTATGTGGTATCTAACAATCAAGCATGATTTTTGCATGAGAAAATATCTACTAAATATTTATCAGGATGAAGTTGTTCCTTAGCCTGTACTGCTTTAAAGATGTATGGACGTGATAAAAAAAATTAAAAAAATCAACATTGGATTAAGGCATTCATCTCCTACTTATCTTTTTAGATTGAGCCTTTTCACATATATAAGCTTTTGAATTTCTTAGCTCATTACGCTTGCTCAAAAGAAGTTTACCAACTACACAGGAAACTTAAAACCTATCCGCAAGATAAAGATTAAAGTTATTTCAAAGTCTTGAAATCTATAAATGCGGAGTATGTTAATATAGTAGATGGTGTATCCAGATCCAAGATTTGTGACTGCTGGACAAACTAGAAACTACGAACAAAGAGGGAAATATATATGAGATGGATGAAAGATAGCTTCATAACATGTAGTAGAACTACAATGATTTTGTAGGCTATACGACTAACTTTATAATAAGAACTCGTCCTTCACATTTTTATGGATACTATGTATTCAATTAAAGTTCGAGCTCCAGAGGTAGTAGTGTAATGTATATATCATCCAATCATGAACTAAAATTAAAATGAGAAATCAATGTAAGTACATCTTTGCAAAGTCAACAATTTTCCATCAAGTAAATAAAAGCGATAACCACCTCCTCATTCAATCTAGTTTGACATTCCCCTAAGCCATATTCTTGTTTGAGTTGGTATCATGGTGAAACCTAAAATATGTGCAGTAAATCAAAATCGGTCTTTTCTAATAAAATTCTTTCTCATTAACACCCATATCTGAAGGGTATTGAGATGGAGATGAAAAAGTTTATTACGCGAAGAAAACTATATTAATTATGATCTTTACACATGCCTAACAAGAACAAATTCACAAGGGACTCTAATTGTCTTCTGCAATACAAAAAACAAGTAAACAATGGATTTGTTCAAGCTCAATCTATAGCAAGGGCACATAGTGATTGTTGTGATATTTTTGTTTTTGGTTCTGTTCACCTTTCAAGCCCTATGTGTGACCCTCTTTTGAACAACCCAAACAACCCAATTAGATTCATGAAAATAAAGAACGAGCATTTTTGGTCAATCACTGGGGGATCTCACTTCATTCACCTACATCTTAAATTAAAACATGAACTAGGGTTTAATAACAAATACATAGAAGTGCTGTGATAAAGTAAACAAACTTCACATAAGCATAATCATATCATAAAAAGAACATTAATTATATTTAGCTCACCAATTCGGTTTCCCATCCATCGTAGAAGATAAAACCCAAACGAAGAAGAAAAAAAATGTTAGCGAAGAAGAAAGGAATAAATTGGGGCAGGGAATTTGGTTCGGTTTACGGGTATGAATTATGAAGTTCTCACAGTGGGTTTGGTTAAGAAACTTAAGGGACTATAACGTAATTTCATACCGATTTTATGCCCACCAACTCAACTGATTTGATTCTGTCCGTATGTGTAGGAAAACTCAAACCTTGGCCTTCTGCCCATCAAACTAGAAACGCTTGGATTTCTTTGAGGATAGCCCTACTAGAATGAGTGAAATCAAAAGAATTTTGGGCAAGACAAGGAAAATATTAATTAATTTTATAATAGGAAGACAAATAGTCAACAGTCAAAAGGATTTGAATTATAAAACTTGTAAGTTCTAGGAGGCATCTCTAACTATGCCAGAATTATTCTAAATCCAAAAAAAAAAAAAAAAAAAACAGAAAAAAAAAAACAGAAAACAACTAACCACCAATTTGATTTGTTCTTTCTCTCTGAAAATTAGATCTTTGTTTTTACAGTAGAATGAATTCTATAATATAATTCCATCAAGCAACTCTAATTACGTTTCCACCATTCAAATCAAGATCCCCATCACTACTGCTACTAAAACTATTACTATTACTCTTCTGCTGATTATAAGAAGCAGAGTGCCTTGAGGAATTCGATATTGTTTGTTGTTGTTGACTCGAAGATGATACAGAAGTACTCCCCAGATTAAGCGATAAAACAGTAGATTGATGATGTAGTAGATGATTATCATCCACCTTATGTTTTGATTTCTTAGAATCTATACTGAGATTTCCCATCCTCGACGATGGAGGGATCGGAAACACCGGTATAGGACGGATAATATTGGACCGATGCTTGTTGAGACTTGTTAAATCATCGACAGATGATGAGGCTGAAATCCCAAGATTCAATTGAAAAGATGATGCTGATGATGATGAAAATCCTAATTCACCATTTGAATACGAAGGTGAAATAGGAATATGATTCTGATTTTCACCTGTTGATTCTTCTTCTTCAGTGGTAATGTCAAATAAACTGGATCTTCGTCTTCTTCTGTTCAAATTGCTTCTCCTCAAAAAATACTTCTGAGCATGACTGGCTACCTGTGTTGGTGTTCTCGTTTTCACGAAGTTTCTTGAAATTCCTCTCCAATCACCTTTTCCTACTTTTTGTAACCCTAACAAAAATAATCTATGTTCTTCTTCTGTCCATGGTACTCCTACGATTAATTATCATCAAACAAAACCTAAATATCAGTAAACCAAATGAAAACAGATCTATTATACACAAAACAAATCCATTGAAGAAAAAAATTGAAATTCAACATACCTCGTTTACGATCGCGATCTCGAACACCGTTAGAGTTATGAACAACATCATCAGAAGCGTAACCAGAAGAAGGATCATGATCATGAGCACTGGTATTCGTATTGATGTTAGCAGTATTGACATTTACGGGCTCTTGAATCTGTTGATATTGAGATAGATTATTCATACTAACACACTTACGAATCATCGGATTCGAAGAACCTTCGGTAACACGAACACCAAACAACATAAACCCCTTATTATTATTGTTGTTATTACCAGCATCATCATGTGTATTGCTGTTACCATTGACATTAACATCACCGCAAGTTTTGGAATTATGACCATTGTTCCCGCACTGAGAACAGTTCCGAGACATCATCATGATTATCTCGGTGATAAAAAAAAAAAAAAAAAAAAACCGATTATACAGAGAGCAGAGATATCTCCTCTCTGTTTAAAAGTTGAGAAGATTGAAATCCGGTGATCTGGTTTGGTTTCCAATCTCTTATCAAGTGTGAGAAATCTGAAAGTCTATAAAATAAACGAGAGTCTGATTGAAGAAGAAGACTCTGTAGAAAGAGTCTAAGGGCGTGTTGGAAGGGGATTGAAGAAGAAAATATTTTGTTTTATGAAGTGAAAGGATGGTGAAGTTGGGAAAGATAGGGTTTTTATTGGTTGGTTTTATTGCATCTATTTTTTAAATTAAAAAAAAAAGTTTTAGATGGAAAAAGTATTTCTTGCTTTCTGGCGCATCAAATATTATGTCAATGTGTCTTTCATGGATCTCTACCGATCTATATTACGATGCCTTAAGTCGGCTCTTATCAGAAGTTAATAATCTGAGATTTGCATAGTTATAGTTAGGAAAGAGGATTTTCGCCGTATATTATTCGGTGGAGATTTGCCGCGTTTGTAAGTATTGACATCTAATCCACTCAACTCGGTGAGAGATGCGCCATTCTTTCTAATTATATGGGAGGGGATGTTCGGGTTGGTAACGCTCACGTGTCCGAGACTAAGTCTTAAACATTTATTGGGAGTTATATAAAGAAAATGGATGAATATGATTCGGGAAGATACTGAGAATATACATACAAATTGTTACAAATTAATTTGGTCTAATTTAATTATCATATATATTTCGTATAAGTATCTTTAGCCCGACTCAATTCGGTCTTTATCTTGCTAAATCTTGGTGTGTTTCTCTATTTATAATTGGTACCAAGTAGGCATAAGTTTACTAGAAAAGAAGTTGGAGTGGAATGAGTTCAATTATTGATCTATGAGGCCGGCTTTTAGGTTCCCATCAATAGCCAAATCTATACGAGTGTCTCTTTAAGTCTTTTGTCCACAATAATAATTCATATTCAGGCGTCATACTGTATGTGCTAATCACGTCTTTGTTGTTAAGCATTAGAAAATCGAAATAGGTACAGCTGATAATTTATTATAATCAAAGAATTTGATTCCTTATTAGGTTTTAATGACTAGATGTGATGATTTGATTGGATTGGATTTTGGATCATCTTTCGATCTAAGGAAGAGATTTCTGTTGATGGTTTTTAATAAGTCTAGAATTTGTTAATAGCAAACCAAAATGCATGGGTATGACTAAGGTTTTTAAATCGTGAATCGTTTTATTTTTTAGAATCGAATCGTATATTGAATCTTGAATCGAAGATTCGTAGTCAATTAATATCTCTAAAAATTAATTTACATATAAATATACCTGGCGAGATTGGGGTATACCCAAACTAATTGGGGTATACCCAATAAGACAAAATAGGGTCATTTTGAAGTAAAAGAAGCCACCCCTTAGCAATATATTTTTCTAAATGGCTAATATACCCTTGTTTAATTAACACTAAAAAATCGATTAGCTTAATTAATTGAGTTTAGATTGATTAATTGAGTGGATTAAAACTTATGAATTGAAATTTTGTTTTTGATTGAACTTATTTGGGAAGATTTTTATGAAAAAAATTTGTTTTGAGAAAAGCAACGGAAATGAAAGGACCCAAACACTTCTAAAAAGGGGATTGTTGTATGAAATCATACTCAAAATTAGATCAAAAATCAACACTTTCAGGTTCGAAAGTATAAAAAGTCAAGCAAGGTCGACGAATGAAGATCAAACTTTGGCCAATGATCTTCATTCGTCGATCTTGCCGACTTTATTTTTTTGACACACGGAGAGACGACAAAAAAATTTATTAGCCGGCAAGGTCTTCAAAAATACCCGCCGATCGTTGAAAAAACATTGGTCGACAAGGTATTTAAAAATACCCTTTAATTGTTTTTTGGCCTGCAAGGTATTTTAGAAATACCATTAAAATTTTGTATTTGGCCGGCAAGGTATTCAAAAATACCCTTCCATTTGTTGAAAAAATTTACAGGTCATGCCATGGTCATTATGAAAAGTCGGCAAGATATGCATGTTACGACCTTAGGCCAAAAACACGAGAAATCATAATTTTCGATTTCTAACCTAATATAACAATCAAATCACACAACACAATGATGGGTTTGAGTTTAAACATCATTTATAGTCTTCTTTTTCACGGTAGAGTCAACAATTTTTTTGGAAAATCAAAGTTCAAGATTTTCGTTTGATGTAAGAAATGGAAGAAGATGAAGGGGAAGAGCGAGAGAGATTAGAGAAGAGAGATTAGGGAAGATTATGAGTTTTTTAGTTTTTAATTTTAGGGTTTAATTTTAAGTTAATTAGTTCAAGGGTATTGAAGTAAAATCAACCTATTTTGTCTTATTGGGTATACCCCAATTAGTTTGGGTATACCCCAATCTCGTCAGGTAAATATATACCATTTATTTATAAAAGAATATTATATCTTAGGTTTTTAGTTAGTAATTGGTAAGAGTGTGTCTACCAAAATAATTGATTACGTAAAACATCTTAAAATTTTGACCTTTGATTGTATAAGTAGTATAAAACGTTGATTATTATCACCAACAAACGAGTTGGTACAGTGGTAGAGGCCGGATTTTCGTAGGCTTGATGTCTCAAGTTCGAATTTTTTCGTAACATCAACTCTACCTAACTTGGTTAAATAGTCAAAATCAAAATCGTAAGTCAACGGGAGAATAACATGATTCCTAAGAGAAACAATGTGAACGATTTAAATCGATTTCGTAATATTTGAACCGAATCGTCCGATTCAACTCGTGAATCGGACGATTTCCACAACCATGGGTATGACAAAAACAACATACTTAGAACCGTAAAAGATCGAAAAGCTTGACAAGGAAAATATTTTTTTTTTCTAGAAACCGATTTACTATAAATATGAGAGGACCGATTATATGAAGAAAAAAACAGTCTTAGTAATATGTATCAACCATTTGATATGTTGTCATTTCGAGAAAATGATGCTTTAATACTGAGTAATCTGCCCAAAATATACGTTGGTGAAATGAAACGCAACGTCGCGCTTGAAAACTTACATAACCAAGGATATGATTTTTGTTTTTATTACTGTTATTTTCATAAGAAAATATAAGTGGAGAAGACGCTTAAAACAAAGTTGCAGATTTCCAAAAAGGATTGGCACCATTTGGCAGAGTTTAGATTACAACAGTGTTCATCCCTAAGTGATTATAGAGAGTACTCAAGTTAGGACCCTTTCGATGAAAAACTTGCTGACTAGTTTAGATTTTTTTTATATATTTACACTAGAATAGTAGTCGGTTTGTTTTTCTACCTTTCAATAAGAGCTAAACTTCGTAAATCAGAAGAGACCTTGTTAATGTCTACATGATTAATCAGACTTGTGCTTCAGTAGAAATTTAAGGAGAACCTTCCTTGAACCTCTCTCTCATACAATTCATTTATAAAATTTAGAGTTTAAGAGTCCTCGACTTCAAAATTTACATTTTTTTTCTAAAGCTCTTTAGCCCACTCCATAGCTAGTGTGACTCCATTCTACTATTGCTTCTGCAATTTGGGTATCCTCTAGCTCCAATCAGCACCCTGAAATGGACACAACAATTAAAATGATGTTAGTTCTCGTAACTGTTAAATTAGAGTCATGTATAACACATATACTTATCTTAAGCCAAATTTTTCTCTATGACGGTATTTAATTTATCAATTAATCATGTCTGATATCTCTATTGAAGTAAAGATTATTGAGAAAGTCCTCCTGATTATGAATGACCCTGATATAAGTGCATAAGTTTTTTTTTTTTTTTTCTGTCAACAATATTAATAGTACTTGGGAATGTTTTTCTGAATTATTTTGTCAAACTAGCTTTCCATATGAACCAACATGTAGTAGTATAGGTTGGTGCCCAGTTGTTGTATATATATATATATATGTTTATATTGGAACCAAATGTTTTACAGAGTACGAAAATTATCAACACTCCAAATATCTGGTTATTGACTACAAGAAGCAAATATCATACGTATACGGCAAAAGGATAGTATATGAATATATGAGAGATTGCCTCATCGCCACATTTATGGTATTTACAAATACGGTCAACTTAATAAAGAATGCTATTCATTTTAGCATTGGTAGAGAAAATTCCATGGGCACATTCCAAAGGGTCATATGGATTGTGAGAAAAGTTTTCAGCTTCCAAGTATTTTCCCGATATCAAAATTCTGAACTTCGTTTCTGTAGTTGTTATCCATCTTGTGTTGGTATAGAATTGACTATGAACTTGCCTTTGTCAGTAAGACTCTATATCACGTGATCCTCCTGAAGATTATAATGGGTGCTCATGATGACTTTGTTTTCATCTTGACTAAACCATTCGTCAATTTTTTAGCTTCCCAATTACCACTGGCAGTGAGTAATTCATAAGTTATATCAGATACGAAGCGTGGAGGTTTGGGTAGAGTAATGTTATTGTCTTTAATCCACTTTTCCTCCTAAATATTTACCTTCTTACCATCACCGATCTTCCGTAGATTAAATGTTTCGGATTCCTCCCGAAATTCCAGATTCAAGAGTCAATGTATTTACGTATTATATTTATCTTTAGAACATCTATATCCTTAAAGAATTTGGCCTTCATAACTGTGGACCATAGAGAATTTTAATCTTGCACATATCTCCAGGAAATCTTATTAATCATAACACTGTTGAAAATTTATATATTCATGAAGCCTGGACCCTCTAATTTGATATAGAAACTGAAGTGCAAGCCTTGATATAGATGCCTTTTGGATTATCAAGTTCCCTTTCTAGAAAAAATCACTTTGTAGTATGTTTAACTCATTGCAAGCATGCTTTGGAAGTTGAGAACAATTCATCTAGTAGATACTTGAGGTGGAAGTGTCAATTGGTATCATAATATCTTAGATACTTGTGTTTAATGTGAGTAATTTGCGTATCCATATAATTGTGTATGTTATAGGCCATCAATTCATCGGTATTCTTACTGAAGAAAATGTCAGACTTATTGAGCTTGATAAGTTGTTTAGAAGAAGAGATGAAGTCTTCAATGAGATTAACCAGGTTCTTGCATTGCTCCACATTAGCATTATAGAACACCCTGCAATTATCTACAAAGAGGACATGGCTAATTGGAGAAGCCTCATTGCAGATTTTGGTACCATACTAATATTAATACTTTCAGCATTAACATACTTCTAGAGAGAGCTTCCATACAAAAAAAAGGAAAAGGTAACGGATAGGAACCCCTTGCCTTAATCCTTTAGTAGGGTTGAAGAATCTTCCAAGGACGTTGTTAACAAGAACAACAAGATTGGTGATAAATATACATTGGTGGTTTAATTTGCATCATGTTTCACAGAAAACCATTTTTAATTTGCCTCACAACTAGCATAAATTTCTAATCAATTCTATTAAGGGCCTTAACCTGTTTAACCATGTCAATTTGATACCCGTAACTCCAATAACTCTCTTCTTTCCTCCATTAGTTTTCATGTGATTGATAACCTCATGATCAATGACTATATTATCAAAGATCTGGTTTCCAGGGATAAAAGAAGATAAATACGGGAATATGAGTTTCGCAAGGAAAGATAAAAAAAAATAGCAAAAAATTTAGAGATGGCTTTGTAGGTATTGCAGAGAGAGATAAACTCTATAGTGAGAAGCATAGGTTGTGGAATCAATACATGTATGAAGTTTATTTATGTAAGCAAAAAGTCATAAAATAGAAAAAGAAAAAAGAAAAAAGAAAAAAAAAGACAACCAAACATAAAAAGATCTTAAGACCAATTAAAAATCTCGAACCTAAAATGAAAGAAAAACCAAGATTTAATCTTGTTGCGATATTATCATTCAGTTTGATAGAAATCATCTAGAGAAGTGAGAGAAGAAAGAAATTACACACCCTTTTTACATTTTGGATGGTTACAACAACAAAAATACCCTGAACATAGAAGAAATTTTTTATGAATATTTTTTCATTCAACTCGTTTTGGGAATATTTGGTTCAAATCGATTATTCTTTTTGCTTCCAGAAATTCAAAAATTATTTATTGTTATTTTGTAATTATAGTTGTTCCATTCGTGTGTTGTGCACTTTTGAAATGTGTACCTCACATTTAGACATGTTTTACTTATTTATTTGAAAAATAAGATTTTATTATTTATTTATTTATTTGAAAAATAAGAAATTATATTAAATTGTAAAGGGGAACCACAAATCCCTTAAAGCAAGAGCTGGAATTCGTGATAAAACATTCATTCACTTTCGAATCCAGTGAGAGACTAGGTGAATGAATGATTTTTGGAGAGTTTGGCTAACCTAAATGTTACTCCGTCCGTCCCAAATTAGACGAGTTAGTTGTAGTTTGCACAATTCTTAAGACAAGGAGAAAAGGGAATATGTTTAAGTATTTTTTAAAATTACACCCTTATGGATAATAACTAGTAAAACTTAGAAATGATTTATCTCTAAAATTATATTGTTAAAAAGCATTTTAAAACACATGGCTACAAATTATACATATCTCTTATAGTAAAAATAATCAATTAAAAAGGTAGTTTTAGAAATATCCCCTTGATTAGAGAGATAACTCATCTATTTATGGGACAAAATTTAAAACCAACTAGTTCATCTAATTTGGGACGGCGTATATCATTCCAAGAACAAAAAAATAACTTCTAGCTGAACTAACATTAGAATCAAACATGCACATTTCTCTTGCAAAGGGTAAAAACAACATCATGCATTCTAATGTAGATTGGAGAAACTTAGAAACGATAGCAAATTTCCAAATGATTGGGAGTGCCATTTCCAAATGTTACTCAACAAGCTCTTGCCAGGACATGCTCAGATCATAGTCCCCTTGCTCTTATTTGTGATGGTGTCAAAGGAGGTTCAGTCCATTTTCGTTGTGAATCTTTCTGGTATGCACATTCTAATTTTTTTACTTTCATTCAAAATACTTGGTTTTCTTTCACTGTGACAGGTAATGCAGGTTTTGTGATGTGCAAAAAGCTTCAACTATTAAAGCCACTGCTCAAGCCATGGGCTAAGTAGGAGTTTGGAGATATGGAGAGGAAGCTAGAAAAACTAGAAGATATCTTTGTCAAGCTAGATGCAGAGGAAGATCTTCATGATGGGCTCAGTGAAGATCAATGGAATGAAAGATTGAAATCTCGACACGACTACTGCAATTTAACTATTGCAAAAGCTGAAAAATGGAGAAGTCGATCCAGAGCTAATCATATTTCTTTGAATGAGAATAATACACAATATTTCCATAGACTTGCTTTGAGAGAAGAAGAAGGAATTTCATAGGTGCCATTAAGGTTGACGGGGAGATGACTTATGACGCTGAAGAAGTTAAAAATGGTACTGTGATTTTTTTTCAAAATATCTTTGAATCTCAAGCTACCAGAACTGTTTCTCTGGAACTAATGCAGTTCAATAGTATCTCAGAAGACATGAGTGTTTGGTTAGAGTTAAACTTCTGGGTCAGAACAAGGCACCTGGCCCAGATGGTTTTGCAATAAGCTTATATTCTTTTTGCTAGGAGGTGCTCAAGGGTGATATCATGAGAATTTTTCAAGAGTTGCAGCATAGGAACTTTCTTGATTGGAGATTGAAAAACACATTCATTGCTCTAATTCCTAAGAAAGTCACAATTGAAGAAATTAAAGATTTGAGACCAATTAGCTTGGTTCATGGGGTGTATATAATTATTTCAAAAGTGTTAGCTGAGAGGCTTAAGAAAGCTCTTCCTTTTGTTATTTCTTCAAAGCAAACATCATTTATCAAAAAACGGCAGATTCTGGATGGTATTTTAGTGGCTAATGAGCTTATTGATTCTAGAATTAGAAGTGGTAAATCTGGTTTATTAATTAAGGTTGATTTTGAGAAGGCTTTTGATCATGTTAATTGGGACTTCTTAGATGAAATTTTGGGGAAAATGGGGTTTGGAATGCAGTGGAGAAAATGGGTAACATGTTGTGTAGAATATGTGAGATTTTCTGTGTTAATAAATGGCCCTGCAGCTAGATATTTCAAAAGCAAAAAAGGGATTAGGCAGGGTGATCCCTTGTCACCTTTTCTGTTTCTTCTTGTAGGTGAAGCATTATCTTACATGATAAGGCAAACTCAAGAACAAGGACTCATCTCTGGATTTCAAGCTATTGCTGGTGGTAAAGTGTTTAGTCATTTGCAATTCGCAGACGACACACTTATATTCTTGGATGCAAATATTGATCAGGTACAACAACTCAGGCTCATTCTTTTGTCTTTTGAGATGCTCACTGGTCTTAAAATCAACTTTGATAAAAGTCAGATTTATGGAGTGGGATATAATGGTGATTTGAATCAGTTTTCTAGTTTGTTGGGCTGTTATATTGGTTTTCTTCCCACTACTTATTTGGGTCTTCCTTTGGGTGATAAATATAAAGGGATTACAAAATAGGATAAGGTGATTGATAAATTTATTTTGTATCTTCCTGGTTGGAAAAAACGTCTCTTAAGCAGAGCATGTAAAATAACTCTAATAAACAGTGTTCTAGCCAGCCTTCCAACTTATTATATGTCTCTCTTCGAAATACCAGTTTCTGTTGCTAAGAGACTAGAGAAGTTAATGAGAGATTTTTTATGCGATGACAAAGGAAGAAAAAAATGCATCTAGTTAAATGGTCTGTGCTATATAGAAGAAAGAAATACGGAGGTTTGGGGATCAAATGTTTAAGGAAGATAAATCGGGATTTGTTGACAAAATAGCTTTGGAGATTCGCAAGAGAAGATGATGTCTTGTGGAGAAATCTTATTGCTGAAAAATATGGGAAAGATGGTGTTGAATGGTTATCCAAAACTCCAAATAGTTCTTATGGTAGAGCTGTATGGAAGGGAATCATGAATTGCAAGCATATTTTCATTAAGAACATCAAATTCAAGGTTAACAGGGAAAAAAGGTGAGATTTTTGTTGGATAATTGGTTATTATCTGCTCCTTTATGTCAGGTATTTTCAAATTTATACCAACTTTCAAGAAAGAAAAATAGTTTTGTATCTGATTGTTATGATGCAGATTCTAATGGTTCTAAATGGTCTTTGGGTCTACATAGAATATTGAATGCAAATGTCAGAACTGAATTTGATTGGCTACAGACAGAACTAAATGGAGTTGTATTAAATCAGGAGGAGGATGTCTTGGAGTGGTCTCTTACTAGTAAAAAGAACTATACTATCAAATCAACTTATGACAAACTAGTTAACTCATACATGGATATTGCAGCTCATAACATTTTCAAGCTCATTTGGAGATTGAAGGTACCCCCAAAAATTGGTTTCTTCCTATGGACCATTGCTCACTCAAGATTACCTACTAGAGACATGCTTCGCAGAAGAGGTGTTGATGTTCCTTCTACTTGTCCTTTTTGCAACGAAATTGAAACTTTGGATCATATATTTATCCATTGTTCTTTTGCTCGGAAAATTTGGGTGTTCTTCATTGAAAAGTTAAAATGTTTTTTCACTATGAATTCAGATGTTATTTCTTTGCTCTCATCTTGGAATCTTTCTCATTTAAGCAAAGTGCAGTCGCAGATTTGGAGTGTTATCCCTGCAGTAATTCTTTGGAGTATATGGAAGGAGAAAAACTCAAGAGTTTTCGAGGGCAAGGTGAATTCGGCAATTGCAGTCATTAACAAAGCTCAATACGAGATGTATACATGGTGTTTAGTCTTCAAAGAGTTTAAAAATGCCTCTTATGCTGATGTTATAAGGAACTGGCCGAGAGCTTATTTCCATCCTCCTTAACTCAGAGAAGTTGAGGTTTGGAGTTAGGAAATCATTTTTTTTTTTTGTTGTTTTGGATTTTCTTGCTTCAAGATATCTTGTTCTTCTTGTATCTTCCGGGTGGTATAAACCTCTTATACCCTCGTTTTTTTGATCAATAATATCTTTCTTTACCGATCAAAAAAAAAGAAACAATAGCAAATAAAGTGTAACGTATTTTATATGTTAGTGGAAATGACAACATTATTATATCAAATTTAACAAACATTTTTATGTCATCTCATAAAACAACCCCAATATGCCCATAAACACCAAAATAAAAGAAAGTTGAAAAAGGATGGTGGTGGGAGGCTGGGAGCAAGAGACGTATAGTCATCCGACCTTTACTTAACACAGTATACATCATCTCGTCTCCTCTCCTCTCTATAATTGCTTAATGAGCAAGATTTCATTGTCACGTACATATTGACTTGTTCCCTGGCTATCTGATGAATCTTTATATCTACATTTCTTATCTTTTTCATCGTGGATGCATGAGTGTAGTACGATTAAGGAGATAATACAATAGGATTTGTTAAAGGCAGCCCACAAAGTCCCTACCACCACCAACATTTCCTTTTATCTCGTTGTTTTAGTTTCTACTTTTTATTTATCAAGTTTTATAGTCAAATTAATTTTTGTGTTTAGTTCCTTTTCATCTTTTAACCTTTTTTTTTTCCGTAATCAAAAATGCCTATGCACATGTCATTTTTCCTTTACATGTCCCTGTTTACTTCAACTGTTTTTCTACTTCAATAGTTTTTTTCCTTCGAAAGTTTATTTTTTTCCTTTGAAAGTTAATATTAATTGATTTATATCTTTTTAAATCTTATCTTATCGTTCATGTCAGTTAAGTTCATAAGTTGTAAAAGTGGTCAAGTTCAAAGCACCTATTAGCTAGGGTTTTATGGATTTAACAAGAGTAGGTTGGATTCGAGGAAGATGGTTCATTATTTTTGTTCTTTTCACTTTATATGTACTTCTCTACTAGCAAGTCAAAGATAGGTTATTAGGTTCCATGTTATTGTAACATGCACTCGTGCTATGCATTTGTTGCAAACTATAATCAGAAAACTCTTTGAAATTGTTAATCAATCTTATACTAGATTTATTAAAATAATAAAAATACTCGCAAGATTGGGTTATTACTAGTTGTGTTTGGACTATAATATTTCTCTTGTTTGAATTAGTGGCGACATTTTTGCTTGTTGTATTTTCTCTTTAACTGGACAATTTTAATTGTTAGTATTTTTTCATGCCCGATATTCATATTCTCACTTTAATTGCCGGAGTACATCAAAGTTGTGTAGAAGCTGATAGAGTTTTCCCTTAAGATGGAAACACTATAATAGGTTCGTTTAAAGTAAGATGTTCTAACGATCTAATAACAATATAAAGAACAAAGAAGAAACAAGTAACGACAGACAAAAGATTTAGTTTACAAAAGATTTCAGCAAATCTTTGAAAAACTCTTAAAAGTGTGTATAGCTCATATGAACTAGTCACTCAAAACTCTCTCACAATATGAACCCTAGCAGCCCTTTTTTTTCTCACAAACAAGATACTTGATTAACTCTCAAAAAAGAAGATACTTATACTCCTAAGGCCTAGTTTATGGGTTACTAGGGCCCATTTATGGGTTATACAAACCCAGGGACGGAGCCAGAAATTCTGTTTAGGGGGGACAAATCTATATATTAAAAGTCATGACCCGAATACGGTTAAGCGGCCGAATGCCGCAAAAAGAATTTCACCTTCCCTCGACTGTATACTGGATTGCAAACATATATTTGTTAAATTGAATCATGTTTTGAATTTAAATTAGTAAATATATATATAGAGAGCAAAGAAGCCCACTTGTATTTACTTTACTATCTCATATTAGCCCTTTTGATTCTAGAATTTTCTAGTAGTGTGAAGCTTTCTTTTTTTTCTGAATCACATTTAATTAATTGGAAACAAAGAGTTTTGAAAGGTTACAATTGAGAAAATAAAACACAAAAAAGCCAACTACATATGCTATTTGTTATACAAATTTAACAGATTCTATAATACTCCACATTTGGTTGCTCTACTCTAGCCAGAAAACTAGGCCTTCCAACATAGATTTGTCTTTGCCCTGCAGCCAGTCTAGCACCTTTTTTTGCTGCTGTGTCTGCAGCAAAATTTATTTCCCTGTAGCTGTGTAAGAATTGGATATACTGAATGTGTTTCATTGCCTTCTGCCATCTCATTCTCACAAACCAGGGCATCTTATTGTTTTCAAATTCAGTTATGACTGTTTTGGAAACTGAATTTAAAATTACCTTCTGCACCCCCCATTCAACTGCCAGTTCCACTGCACTTATGACTGCATACACTTCTGCTAAGTAATTTGTAGCAACACCAATTCCACCAGTTATAACCCCCAACACTTGACTCAAATGATCTCTAATTACTACACCAAAACCAACAAATCCTGGGTTTCCAATTGATGCACCATCACAGAAAAACATAATAAAAACCAGGACAAGGTGGACTCCATAAGCAAATTTTAATACTTTGAAACTTGATTTTTCTTGGCTCAAGTTTAAAGTACAGGATTACCTGAGTATCAATGTCAGAACTCCACTTGTTGCTTTTCATTCTGAGGCTTCCTTCATGAATTGTTTTTTTAATTCTTGCCTTGAAACTTTGAATATTTGGCTTTATCTGCTCAAACCACATCTTGTTTTTTTGGAACCAGAGATCTTTTACAATTGCACAAGCTGCAATAATCCAGCATTCTTTGATGAAAGGACTTTTATCTTTTGCACTGCTCCACACATCTTCAAAGGATTTTGGAATTTGAAAGTTGAACACAGAGCACATCCAATTCCAAATCTGCTTACTGAACTTACAGTCCCATAACAAATGTTGCATATTATCTTGCTCTTCTTCACAAATGCAACACCTGGAAGCTAATTCAAAACCCCTTTCTACCATTACAAAGTCATCAACATATATTCCTTGGATGATTTTCCATATGTTGCTTGCTATAAAAGGATGCAAAAATGAATTCCAAATCTTTTTGTAGCATTGCAAAGGCTGTTCTTTGTTTCTTATTAAGTTGATTGCAGAAGAAGTAGTGAAATTACCTTTGATTTCTCCTTTCCATACCAAAATATCATCACCAACACCAATTTCAGGTAGAGTGTAATGTGCAATAATTTGTTTTAGCTCCTCAGGTAAATTCCATTTTCCTTCTAGAATTAAGTCTGAAACTTTTAGGTTGATAACTTGATATGCTTTTTGACATACTCTGTAAATCCAACCTCTTCAATCATAGGAGCACTGCTAAGCCATGAATCAAACCAGAAAGATATTTTCTGCCCATTTCCAAGGCACCATCTTATGTTTTCTTTCAAGTGATTCCAAGCCCCTTTCAGTCCTGGCCAAATAGATGAAAGTTGCCAGTTGCACTTCCATTGATGCTGTTTGTCTTGAAATTTAGCCTTAATAAATAAGGCCCATTCTGCTTCTGAATTTATTACTCTCCATAAGATCTTCATGAGAAGGGCTTTATTGAGAATTTCCAATCTTTGTATTCCTAGACCCCCTTCACTGTAACGAGAACACACTTTCTTCCATGAAAGAGTCTTATATTTTCTGATATCACCATCTCCAGACCACAAAAAATTTCTGATAATTTTTTCACAAATTTTTATCACTGATTTTGGCCATTGATAAATTGACATGCTGTAAATTGGAACACTGCAAAGAACTGACTTAATCAGGACAAGTATGTCATTAAAAGAAAGCAGTTTGCCTTTCCAGCTAGCCAACTTCTTTTGCATCATCTCCACCATAGGCCAGACTGTAGCAATTTTTACTCTTCCAGAATGTAAGATGACCCCCAAATATTTGTCAGGTAAACAACTCACTTCCATTTGCATCATTTCTTTAATTTGCATCATTCTTGATGTTGTTGTTCCATCCACAAACAGTTTACTCTTACTTTTGTTTATCACTTGACCTGAACTGTCTTGATATACTTCCAAAAGATTCATCAGATTTTGAATACTCTTTTTTGCTCCATTGCAGAAGATAAATACATCATCTGCAAAAAACATATGAGAAGGATGAATTCCATTCCTTATGACCATAGGACTAATCTTACCCTCCATTACCAACTTTGTAATATTTCTAATCAGAACATCCTCCATCAAAACAAAGAGTAATGGAGATAGAGGGTCTCTTTGCCTTAACCCTCTACCCACTGAGAAGAAACCATTGGCCCTCCATTTATCATAACTGAAATTCTTGAAAATTAAAAAGAATGCCTAGCCATTCACACCATGTATCTGAGAATCCATATTTCTTTAGAAATTGAAAAAGAAACTTCCAGCTCACAGAATCATAAGCTTGAGATATATCCAGTTTGAGACCAATATTGCCATTTCTTCTTTTCTTTTTCATTTCATTGACCATTTCAGAAGCTAAAATAATTTGATCTTGTATGTTTCTTCCTTTGATGTATGCAGCTTGCTGAGGTGAAATTAGCTTATGCATGAGACTTGACATTCTTGATGCAATGATTTTAGTAAAGATTTTGAAGCTGACATTGCTTAGTCCAATTGGCCTATATTGCTGAGGACATCTTGCACCTTCAACTTTTGGAAGCAGCACAAGGAAATTAGAGTTTAATCCTTTTGGAATAAATCTTCTTTTCCAGCAAAATTGGACTGCATTGACCACATCATTCTGAATTATCATCCAACATGCCCTGTAAAAGCTACCTGAAAAGCCATCAGGACCTGGAGAGCTATCTGGATCCATTTCAAATACAATTTGTTTAATTTCTTCCATAGATGGGACAACATCCAACATAGCTTGATCATCAGTTGTTATTAATTTTGGAATTACTTCAAGCAATGCTTCTAAAATATACACTTCCTTGAATTTGAATTTTCCTTCAAAAAATTTTATAAGCACTTCTGCAATGTTACCTTGATCTGTAATGATTTCATTGTTACTATTCTCCAATTCACAGATTGAGTTTATTGCTTGCCTTACCTTGAGCTTGGTATGAAAGAAATTAGTGTTTGCTGACCCTTATTTAACCCACTTGGTTCTAGCTTTAAGTTTGAGCATTGTACTCAACTGCACTTCTTTTGCATTTAACTTATTTTCAGCTTTTACTAAGTTTTCCAATAACTCCTCATTAAATGGATTTTCATCAGATACCTTCATTGCTTCTTGAACTTCTTTTGCAGCTTCCTTGATTTGTTCATTTACATTACCAAACACTTTCCAGTTCCATTCCACCAACACCTTTTTTAACTTTTTTAATTTGCTTTGGAACACAAAAGCTGGATCTCCTTCTACCTTTTCAGTCCAACACTTAGTAACAACTTCCATAAATTTAGGATGCTCAATCCAAATTTTTTGAAACTTTTGTGGGACATTTTTTGGTGTAGGACAGCTTACACAACCACCTAAAAGAGGAGAATGATCATAAGCTATTCTCAAATCAACTTTATAACTCCAGCCTGCATACTTTTGAATCCACAAGTTATTAATCACTTCCCTGTCAAGATTACATAAGATTCTTTTAGTACCATGTTGACAGTTAGACCAACTATACTCACAACCAGATTTTGAAGCTTGCTGTAATTCACATTTGTCAAGATAATTATTGAATTCAAGCATATTTCTTATATTAGGAGCTCTCCCTCCAGATTTTTCTTCTGCAGTTAGAAATGCATTAAAATCACCAATGGCCAACCAAGGAAGATTTAATTCACTTATTACCTCCATCTCAGGCCATAAATTTCTTCTGTGCACTGCACCAACATAAGCATGAATACCAGATACCAGATTGCCTCCAATGTTGACTGTAATCATTTGAGTTGACATTGAAACCACAGTTGGTGTAGGAAGATGTTTGTTCCAGAATAACCAAATGTTTCCTTTTGTTATTTAACAGTGAATTATGAATTACCATGTTATGCATCCCAGGTAAATTCAACTTATTGCAAAATACTTCATTGCAGCTTATTTTAGGCTCTGCTATGAAAACTACTGAAGGTTGAAATTGATTTATTAAAGACCTTAATTTCTCTTGAGCCCTAGGTCTTCCCAGGCCCCTGAGGTTCCAGAAAAAATCTCTCATTGTAAAGATTGGAGGTCCCTAGTACCAACTTTTCCTTGATTCTTTCTGAAATTATATTTGTTGTTAACTTGCTGAGATTTTATCTTAGCTGGAGCTTCTTTTTGTTGCATTACTGGAGTTGGCTTTGTACCTGAAGTTAAAGGTTTTTGAATTATTTTTGACCAAGTTGTTGTTAGAATCCTTTCCTCTGAAATTGACCCATCTTTGCCATTGATAAAGTTGATAACACTCTTTTCAACTGCATTATCCTCAGCTACTTGTTGTATTATTGCTGGAGGTAAATTTTTATTACCTTCATTTACTTGAATATCTACTTCCTCCCCTATCACAGAATTAAGAGCTTCAAATCTACCAGAAGATAGATTAACTTGTTGAGGATGACTTTCTGATACTGGAGTAAAACAAATATCAAATTTGACTTGTTCTTGTTGAGCTTATGTTCTAGGTGATGGATTACCATTTGAATGTTTTCCTTTATCCTTTACCTTCTCAGGAGAAATTGGCTTAAAATTAGTTGTAGCAGTTACATGTTTTGCTTGACTTGTGCCTGAATCTGTTTCAGCTGCTGATTTCACTCTACATTCAGTTTGTAAATGACCAACAAAACCTCCAAACTTAGTTTTAATCCAAAGTTTATGTTGAATTTGCTTTGCTAAGTCAATTTTAATAAGTACTCTAGCATATAAACCATTTTCAAAATTTAGAGTAGCTTCATCTACCTTAACTGGTTCTCCCAAAGCTTTACTGATTGTAAATAGAGTCTGCTCATCCCAATATTCCAAGCTCGGTCCAGGATAATGAACCCAAACCATTGCTGAAGATGTTCGATGTAATTCTGGGCGAAAATCTGGTATCCAATTTCGAATCCATAAAGTTTGATTATAAACCTCCCACACTCCAGATTTGATATAACTTTGATCTCTTTCATTATCTAGTTTTATGGTGAAGAAACCCTTTCCTAATGGACTGATCTTACATTGACCTATTAATTTCCATTGAGATTTCATATTTGATACATCATCAGAAAATTTCATTCGAAGCAAATCTAAACGACCAATTAATGAAAATTTCCATGCATCACATCTTTCATCCGTTCCATTTACTAAATCAATTGATGGACTATCTTCAGCAGAGATATTAAGATCCACCACAGATGGATCCATTTCTATATTTTGATTATTTTCCATAAAATTTAAGATAAAACTTCAACTAATAGTAAAACAATCAACTAGAATCGATAAACACCAATCATTTGATGTTTTCATATTAAGTTTCACCTGAATTAATGATGAAGATCGATAAGTCAACGCTGGAAAATGAGGAGAAAGAAGAACGAGTTGATCGCCCGATTTGCAGAGCGCGACTCGGCCGATCCCTTCCCGAGAAATTTTCTAGCTTTTCCTGAAGCTTTCATCAATTATTAATTACTATTTTTTACAAGTTATCAATTTGTAAAATCATACATTATACAAATTTTTCAACATTTTTGTCCCCCTAAGTACTAAAATCATTAAATAACAAAACATATTTAGGTAACATCACAAAATCTAGTTTGGACAGTCCCTGCACAAACTTGTTCCCCAAGAACTTCCTAGACTAGTTTCTACCTAAATTAGATAACTCGTCTCAAACTAGGAAACCACATAACTTGGGAAACGCGCAAGTAATGATTACGATCTTTTTCGGACCAGAATTTTCTTTACATAACAAAACCCTAACAAGTTATTGTAGTTCAAATGTTTAGTAACATAATTATAATTATGAGAAGTGGAGGATAAATGATTATGAGGAGTGGAGGCCTGGTAACACGTCTTTTTTTTTCTGTAACCTACAAATTGAGTTTATCATTTAAATTATGTGCCCCAAGAGTGGGCAACTGGTTAGTTGGGGATAGTCGTTGCAATGCAAATCATACCATCTAGAAAAGCGACGGTCTAACAACCACACCCAATATTTCGTTTGGCAATCTGAATAGACAAACTCCAATATACTTTCAAGAGAATCAACTAGACAGTCAGACTCAATCTATAGAAAACTATTTCAAAGAGTTTTACATATCTATCTCTCAATTCAATCTGCAATCAGCAAATAGGAATTTGCGAGCCTGATTGAATATAATAGAAATAACTTGAATGGTACCAAAGACCAATGTTCAAGGATCACTCAATTTCAATCAACAACCAAAGGTTGGATTTACCAATTGATCGATTCAACGCACAACCTGTGATATTTTAATTATATAACAAAATATAATGCCGAAAAGAAATAACACAGATACCAGAATACTGTATTAAGCCGCTACAGACACTAGCCTACTACCAATGAACTTCGGACTGGAATGTAGTTGAACCATAATCAATCTCACATTGATTCAAGGTACAATCGTGCTCCTTACGTCTCTGATCCCAGCAGAATACTACGCACTTGATTCCCTTAGCTGATCTCACCCACAATCAAGAGTTGTTACGACCCAAAGTCGAAGACTTGATAAAAAAATCTGTCTCACAAAGAAAAGTCTATTGGAATAGATAAACCTGTCTCCCACAGAAATACCTACGAGTTTTGTTCTGTATTTTGATAAATCAAAGTGCACAGGAACTAATTGATAAATCAGATTTATATTCCCGAAGAACAACCTAGTATTATCAATCACCTCACAATAATCTTAATCGTATGGTAGCGAAACAAGATATTGTGGAATCACAAACGATGAGACTGATTGGTGTAGAATACACCATATTTACTATATAAAGTTTATGCTTTCTTTGCTATTTTTCTTGTAAATTATGTATTTTACGAGTGTTTTTGAGTTATTAGGTACTTTGGAGTCGCACGGAGGAAAAGAAGAAGAAATTACTCTATTTGAGCCAAAAGGGCAAAATTGTCATCTCATGGGAGAACACTATCCGGAGCCGAATCAAAGTTAAGGGGCAACTCTATTTGGAGGAGTACTAAACATAGTGGAGCTAAGGTTAAGGGGTCTCCATCAGGGTATCCCTTATCATTTATCAGTGGGTGTATTTATCGGATCCTATCTCTTGGGTGTACCTATCCATATCACCCTTAGCCCTAAATCGAGAGAAACTCATCTCTCATTCATTCATTTCATTATTACATGAAATTGAGAAGGAAGAAAAGCTGCACATCAGCCATGAAATCTGAAAGTTGATCGAGAAATAAGAGAGGAAATGGAGGCGATATGTCTGAGTTGCAGAGATGGTGACTTTTAATGGTGGTTGTAGCCAAGATTCAGTAGACCGAGATGAAGATTTAGGGAGAGATTGGAGAGGAATTAATGGGTTTGTTGGTTGATAAACCGAGAGAGAGAGAAGCAGATCGAAACCCAGAGAAGAAATCAGACAGAGAAGAAATCAGGGTTTGATGTCGCATCTTTGAATCGAGATCGATTGGAATGAGGGATTGAGACGTTGCTGCTGTTAAAAATCGAACACAAATGGGTTTGTGGTTATGAATCGAGTTAGTTGAAGTGAGTTGTTGCTGCTCTCTGAGTTCGAATGAGAAGATGTAGAGATGGGTTTCTGGAAATGATCGAGAACTGGAAGAAGGAACCGATGGAGCTGCCATTAGATTCAAAGATGGGTTTGTGAGTGGATTCGAAGAACAGTTGTTTTCGCTGTTGTTGGTTGTATGACGGTGAGATAGAGATTAAATTTGAGAGTTCTGTTGGTTGTTTCCATGGATGATTAACAATGGTTCTGTTGCGTGGATTAAATCTGAGAAAGAGATTGAGAGATGCAGAGAGGAATGGGTTCTGATGGGGAATGAAATGGAGATCGAGTAGGATCAAAGTTAATGGGTTTGAGCTACTGCCGATTCAGGGTTTGGATGCTCTTGGATTTGTAATAATGGAGAAGGGAATTGTATGACTGTTGTTTGTGGAGTTGCACTGAGAATGGGTTATTGGGGAGAGACTCAAGTACACAGCTTGTTGTCATTGAAGAACAAAAATTGATGCTCAGATCAGTTTCAGCCAAAATGGGTGTGTGGCCGTACTGCTAGGTCAGGTTCATATAATGAATACGCTGTCTGAAGCAGCAATTGTGCAAGAATGAGTGCAAAGAATTCAATAGATGTATTCTAGGATCTTGTGCAAGAAATGGAGCTAAAATCGGCCTGAAATTGGCCTGAGAAATGCCCAGAAAACAAACGGAACTCTGTCCAATTTTATGCACCAGCGAGTCAACTCAGCGATGACCGATCCAGCCTAACTCAGCTGAGTAAGCCAAAGCAGTCTGACTAAGACAAGCTGACTCAGTAGCTGACTGCTCTTCCTTGACCCGATTGACTAACGTGGACTGTTAGTTTGACAGTTATATTTAACGATGCCGTGACGGAATATTCCGTCGATGGAGAAGTATATCCAGTGACAGACGACGACTTTTCTGGCCGGATTCCGGTGAACTCCAGGGACTTTTCAGGCGACCAAAATTGCAGAATTTTGTGTGAATTTCTCTCATGGGTGTGAAGACTTAGATTTGGGAAAAAGATGAAAACTTGGAAGCTTTTGAGAATTGGACTTGAAATTGGAATTTGGCTCAAATTGGGAAAGTGGTGTTATTATGGAATGAGGATTCTATTCCTTGGAAGATTTGGAGAGCATTGAAGCCTATAAATAGAGAAGTTCTCTACACACTTTTACACACACAACACTTGTGTTTTTGCTTGCTTTTCAAAATTCTTCTTTTAATTATTTGTGTGAACTTGAAAAATTCTCCTTTTAATTATTTGTGTGAATTTCAAAAACATGAGTAGCTAATTTTCTTATTGATTGAGGATGAATTCCTAGTTCTTAACATGTTTTGAGTTTTGTTATAAATCTACTTTGAAGTTTTTCACATGATTATCGTTTGTTTTTACTAATAGGAATGTTTATACATTCATGATTGATTGATAGATTGTTTGGGTGGCCAACTAAATTTATTTGTTAATTGATCTAAAGCTAGTGAAAGTTAGGGGATAAGTAATCGTTTCTTGACTCTTACATAAGTAGCAAACACAAGACCTTGCGGAGGGATTCCGTGGAGCAATTGTGTGTGAAAACAACGCTACAAAGTAGACCAAGCGAACCGAGTTTAACTACTAGTACTAAACCTAAATTCATAAATCTTAATGCATTCGGGAATTACATCTTGTAAGCGAACCTCAAGGTGGTTCTTTTGAATAGAATCCGATAACTAAGCGGACTTGTTACTCAGTGTACACAAATGAAATGTACTCTCATTTAGGTTTAAGTAACCATACCTAAACGTGTACACCATGTTGGCTCAACAGTAACCAAGGTTAGCTATATGAATACTCTCATATCAACCTTACTCATCTTAACCATAACTAATTCAAATGACTCAAATGAAACTAGTTAAAGAGTTGTTCAATTGTTATATTCTCATAGAAGTATACAAGAACACAATTGAAGCAAAATCGGTTTGATTCACTCGAATCAATTCATGAACATTATAGCCACGTTTTGCAAAGAATGCATTCCTTAATATATAAATGTATTAGTTCATGAGCCAATCGATTTTAGAACTTTAACCACTCAAGTATGCATACGTGTACGCATACCTAAGTAGTCGGTCTAGGTTTGGGTTTGCCAGTATGCTAACGTGTACGCATACTTAAGTACACTTCCAAACCCATCAGAAATTCTCGGACCTATACCTTACGCAAGTATGCGTACCGGTATGTGTACTTGGTACACGGAATTTCAAAACTTCAAGTGCGCATACATGTATGCATACTTTAGTTCCGGTCATGGATCACATACATGCAAGAATGCACACTATGTTTATAATCCAATGATGGTTAAGTATTCTAAACTCTATTTCAATCATTGAAACTTTCTTAGAGGATGACAATAGCCTTTTTCACACACTATTAGCATCAAAGCAATTTTCAAGTAATTGAAATAATCATAACGAAACATTCCAAGTCTACACCAAATGATTGTATCACACAAACCATGTAATATGTTACTCGGTGATTTTTACATGATCATCTTTTAACTTTATTTTAAGAATATAAGATGAACTTGGTTGAAGCGAAAGCTTACCAACACATATTGCGAGAAATACGTAAGCGAGTTAAACTCAGCTCGAAATCTCAAATGTGTATAATCGACAACTATATAGTACTACGATTTTTGTCTCAATATAGGAGATAGAGTAGAAATAGACTTTCCAAGTGATAGATGAGTTTTAGTCTCCGCATACCTTTTGTTGATGAAGTTCCACAAGCTCCCCTTAATAGTTCTTCGTCTTCAATTGATGAACATCGTGAAGTCTAATGCTCAACTACACAATCTATCCTAGTCCGAGACATCACTATAAGTAGACTAGAAATCAATACTTATAGTTTTGATCACTAACATTGACAAACAAGCTTGAGATAGCAACGCTTGCGAGTTCGACCGAGCAGTGCTCTAACAATCTCCCCCTTTGTCAATTTTAGTGACAAAACTATCAATACATATGGATTACAAAATAAATAAACTTTGTAGCTTCTCATCCAAATGCTTGATCTCCTTGGTTCTTCAACATTACTAGATATCTTCGTCACTTCCTAGTACTCCAATGATTCTAAAGGTGTTCAATTCAGCATCATAGTTGTTGAAGATCCGTAGCAATAACAATGAGAAAATAGTTGCTCTCAATCATTGTTATACACTGTCATAGTATTATTACACAACATCAAAGTTCAATTGTATCACAACTTTGACAATAATACTATGGTGATATGTATCAACCCCCCTAGTCAATACTTCATCCCACAATGAAAACCACTCCCCTTACAAAATGATCCATAAACCATATGTATTTGTAGTGTGAACTACACATTAATTCTCTCCCTTTTTGTCAGTATAAATTGGCAAAGGTAAGAAAACTAGCGGGATCGTCATGAAATTTTCATAGAGATACTTCGTGACTAAAAGATAACAACATACCAACTTGTTTCGATGATTTCACATAGTCGAAACTTAGTGTATTCATCAAGGAGTTTATAAATATACAAGATAACTCCTACAATATTCCACAGCCCCACTCCCCCACAAAGATTTGACAATTAAGCACAAGTTCAATTAAGAACTCTCCTCCATACAATGTCATTCACGAAAGAACAACAAGAACGACTTTACTTTTACAAGAAAAGAAGGATTTCTTTGGACATTAACAAATCACATGAAACATGAATTTGTATCCAAAAATCTCAATTGAATTAACCACAAGGAAAATGATCAATTCAATTGGTCATGCTCAACACAAGAGAACTTACGGAGCAATACAGTACATACACAAAGATGTGGATCGTGGAAGACCAATATCATGGAATAATCAAAGATTCATTCTATTTTTCATCACTATTTGCACAATGACATATAATAGACTTAATCTTTGTAAACAAAAGTTCATCATTTCTTCCATCAAAATTTTCATAATGACATAAAAGGCTTAACTTTTGTAATCAAAAGTTCATTCTATCTTTTATCAATACTTTCATACTGACATATTATAGAGTTAACTTTTGAACAAGTATGGGACAGTCAAGATTCACGCACGTAAACAACATATCCCATAACAATTTGCAATATATAAAACCATAAAGATTAATATTGCAAAAAACATCTTCCAAATAACTTAGAATTTAAATAAATAAATCTAAAAACATTGCAAGATGAAAACTTTGGCAATAGCTATGTGTACTCACAATAATGGCTACCTAGTTATCCTTCTTTAAAACATAAGAATAAATTCTCATAAGAAGTTTCCTAGAAAATTATTGAAAGAAACAAACCCCATAAAGCATTTCACTTACTTTGAATACTCTTCTCATATTCCCTATATTCTTCAAGCTCATCTTCAATAAGATCAATCCTGGATTCAAGGTTATCCATCTTTTCTTCAAGTCTTTTAGAAGAAGATTCAAGTTCATTCTTCATGGCACTTACTTGTTACAAGACGAGATTCATGGTTGATGAGAGCTTATCAAAAGAAGAGACAAAGGGATTCCCAACAAGGGAGGATTCACGTTTATCGGATGACATCTCACTATCAGAAGAGTCAAAACGAATCTTCTTAGAAGGAAAAACAACAGTCCATACATCACTTTCTTTGCTTCAAAGACTTGATGAGGACATGATAGAGGAGATAAATGAAATGCTCTCACTTAGGAGAAATCTTCTTCTTAAAAAGACGGAAGATATGGGATAAATTTCCAAAAAAACCTTTGACCAAAACCCTAACAGAATTTGGTTATCCCCAAGAGAAGGTCTTACAAACAAAAGCCGTTTAAGTAGAGAAACGGTTCTTGACTCAATAAAAAGGAGCCACAAAAAAAAAAAAAAACAGAGACACACAAGAGAATCAACAGAAATATTTCACACAACCCTCTTGAAGATTATGGTTTTCGTCTAAGAGAGAAAAAATAACAAGAACCATCTTAACCCTTATTAGAGATTGTAATTTCTCCAATCCAAGTCAGGACTGGGTGGTTTCTTATGAGAGGAAGAAGTATTTATTATTCCTTGTTTCTGTTGAGTCTTCGTAAGAGAAGAGTTATGTGCATCATTCTTCCTCTTTAGTACAGTTTTGAAAACCTTGACTGTTGATTTTCGTAAACTATGAATGACTTTGGAAATCTCTTTTGAAAGAGATGAAGGTTTCTTGGGAGATTTCATTTTCATCTTCTGAAAACAATGTTTAACAGAGGAGAGATACCTTGTGCACATTGTATCTCGATGATCCTGATTTCAACACAAGAGAATCAAACCATTTGGTATGTCCTTGTATTTTTCTATATCATAAGAGTGACTTGAGAATGATATAGATTCAGGAATAATTAACTTGTTGAAAATGCCTAGAAGAGTTAATCGAAGAGGTTCGATGTATCTTAGTAGAATCATAATTGCGAGAGACGGCAATTTCTTGTCTTAAAATCCGCAGTTGACATTCCAGATCATCAATATTTTTAATTAAGGCTTCCTTTTCTAGTTGAAACTCTTCTGGAGAAGTAAGATTGTAAATTATAGAATAATCAGGGCTGTTAGGAGGACAAGTATGATTATCAGCAATGAAGTTAGGAGAACTTTCACATATATTTTCCTCAGGAAAGTAATCAAGAGTAGCCATCCATGCTTTAGTTAACTCACTAAACTTCTCATCAGAACAATTGGAAGTATCATGGACACTTCTATAGCACTTGGAACAAGTTTCATTACCATAGTTTTTCTGAACTATTCAATCCCTGTTTTTAATTGAATGATCTTTCTTTTGAGACTTTCTTTTACTCTGTCTGAGTGTCTTCTTTAACTGTTGTATAAACAGTGAAAGAGTAGAATTAAAGCAATTCTCATCTCTTGAATCAATCAATTTAGGACGTCGAGACTTTTTATCAGATGTAGCAACAGAGTTGGCTAGCAAGTGATGTTTTTCTCTTTGACATAGTTCAAGATCGAATATCTTTAGTTTTCCAGCAAGAGTATTTCTAGAAAGAGTATCAAGATTATTTCCCCCAACGATGGCATGCTTCTAAGAATCGTATCTAGATGGCAGCGATCTGAGAATTTTTATCACAATGTCCTTTTCAGGAATAGTCTTACCCAATCACTACACCATTTCCAGGATTTTGTCACAGGCTATACCTGTTACTTATTGAATTTGTAACAGTTATAACTGTACTAAATAGGCCGTTATTAATAATTGTGATGGTATTTTGTAACGGTTTTATCTCGTGACAAAATGCGTAAAAGTCACATATAAAAAGCTACAATAATTAATAGCCACAATTGACCTAATTTTATGATAGCGACACGTGTCATATTTGTCACATTTATCTTAATGGTTTTAATCGTTACTCTCTATTAACCACAATTGAGTATGACACGTGTCTTAAAGAGTCACATTTACTGACAACGCTTATAATCATTATCGAATCCTTGCAACGATTGCTTGGGCGACACGTGTCCTTTCTTGTCACGGTTAAAGTAACACATATTAGTGTTGCCATTAATTTGTAATGATTACTCATAGGACACGTGTCGTCTTTTTGTCACGGCCTATGATGACGCGTGTTATTTTTTCTTCATAATTTGTGCCACAGTTATAACCGTGACAATTCTTTCTGTTACAATTAAAAAAAAATGGGTAGCCCAGATCATTTTCATGGACCTGAACTTCCAGTTTGCAGGCCTGTAATACAATTAAAACTGAACTTGGAACCCATGCATGCAATTTATTATTTTTCAATCTGCAGTTCATACATTCTCAAAGAAGATTCATACATTCATTACGAACACAAATACAACAAAATCGTTCCATTCGTTATGAAATTTAACCCAAAATAATTCAAAGCCGACACTCTGAGCTGCCATAAAGCTTCTCAAAGTAATGCAGCCCTTTAATGACGCGTAATCTGTCCAGCATGTGCCTCACCATCAAGCCTTTAGTATGTAAACCCAAGCTGAAGAAAAAAATGGTATTCAACAATCAATGACTGACAGGATGACCGATTCAATCATTCAAGTGAAAACAGATTGTTCCGTAAAATTTTATTAAGAGCAGTAATTGTACGCTGTCCTAGTGTTGGCTTGAGCCTTGGGAGCAAGCAGTTTTTGGCAACTGAAATGACTTGGTACAGGTTTGGCCGCTCGTCATTACTGGAGATTAAGAGGAATGCTAGTCACTAACTAGCTAGTACCTAACTAGCTAGTACCTAACTAGCTAGTACCTAATCTAGGCTCCGCGTAATTTTCATCCAAATGCCAATTTACAGCATATCAGAGTCTTTTTGTTTGGGAAAGCTTACTACTCTTCTCAAACACTCCAACAATATAAGGTTCACATCAACACCGCACTGAAGTAATCTATCAGTGAAGTAATCTATTGCTTACATTACGACAAAACAGAAACTGACCATCTTGTACCATCTAAAGCAGTGATCAAAGTTATGATACAAAGATTCTTACTTGAGCAAAGTAGTTCACAGATTGCTCGTTCAAGCGGTAGGGAATCCATATTTCCAAATGATCTACCTTATCACTGTTTAAAAGAATGCTTTCCATTAGATACAAAACTGGACTAACAAACATAATCTTGTAATGCAAAAGTATCAATTAGTAGATAAAACTTACATTTTGTCAGCCTTCTCCTCTATTATCTAGATAAACGCCTCAAGAAAAATTTGTCTCAGTTATCTCGCAATGCTTTTGATAATTATTTATTTGAATAACTGCGGTGCCTACAAAAAGTTTTAACCCAAATTTATAAACTAAACACGAATCATAATCAAGAACCGAGTAAGATTGAAGAAATGAATTAAAGAAACTGAATACAAGAAAAGGAATTACTTACTCTAACCCTTAATTCAATTTCCGGGGATACAAAGAACAAGAAAGTAATCATATAACGTCACTATGCATTCCGAGACGTTTCCAAAGGAAAATCCTATTCCCCGTAACAACATACATAAATTTTATCGAGTTAATTTGAAATTCATTGGCTTGAAATAAGATCCAAGTAGAGAGAAATTCTTACTTCTTTGCCAAGTGCGCTTAATCGATCCATTTGGAGTAATTGCATGCCATAATGGAGTAATTAGGGCCTCCTAGACTCAAATTCAGCACTTCCTTCTTGGTTGAAATGGCATACTTGAACATGTAAAGGAACTCCGATGTATAAGATACCTGCAATAGACCGAATGCATACTTCTCAACTTTTTGTATTTGCACATAGTAACATTTGACAACAATAATATACTATACATACTTATCATATTAGCTCTATCAATCTATTTTCTGTGAAAAAAAGATAATTATTTCTAATATAGTGGGTAATCCATAACCAAGTAATCTGCAATTATTTACAATGTGTTTCTTTTCAAGTGGAGGTTGGTCCCATTCACTAAAAAAAAAATTTGTAATGACTTCAAACCTTTTTGTCTCGACAAATCGAATATAATTAAAAACAAAATTTAGAAAATTTGCAAGTGTCTTCATCGCAACTTCCCATTACATATAAGAAAATCTCAACTGGAAAAAAATTAGCAATACCTCAACAAGATTCATAACCCTTGAGAGACGACATTGAATTGATCAGAGTGAGATTGCTTGATGAAGCTCTGGCTGTTCTTTCGATTCTCTTATGTCATTAAACTCATTCCATTTATCCGTATCATGATACAACGGCTCAAACTGGGGACCACCTGGATTAGTTATGTTTTTAGATTTTGGATGAAAAGTACTAAAATAAAAGTTCATCATGTATCTCAATGACAATGAGAAATAATCTAATCTATATGTACAACAACTTCAATCACATAGTTTGAGGAATATTACTAAACTCATTAATGAAGTAACAAAAGTACTAAACAAAGTACTCCACTCAATTTTCAATGGACTCGACATAAGAAAGCAAAAAACATCCCAGGTTGACCCATATATACTAAACCAACAGATGCCATTAACCTTCGTAAGAAACCAAACCAAAAAACATCACAGGCAGACAAAATGCTTTTACCTTCAGTACATGGAACACCATAGATGTGTATTTTATACTTTTTAACTACTCTAAGGGAATAGATCATTACCTCATACACAATTTTATGTTCATGCACTGTCGGTTTAAGCAAATAAAAACCAAATAGCAATCAATAAGAGGATATCAGCGAAAACCTTCCAACATACTTGACAACCACAACTAGAAACAAGTTGCAAGAATTTGCAACAAATACTCAAGTTATTACGAGATATTGAAGTAACTAATTCATAAAAAGCCAAAACCCCAAAAACAATCCAAACGCCAAGACCACCAAATAGAGAGTTCAAATCGAACCCCTACACCTAAGTGACGGAAATATCAAACACTCACATGGATAACATAAGAACAAGATTATCATCCCAACTATTCTTGGTCGCAACAGAAACACTTTCCCCCTCTCCCACCACTTAAAACGTATATTCTGCTGTTGATACCCATACATCAATGTTGAAGTATTGATTAACAATAACACTCTCATACGACGACCAAGAGCAAAATCAGTACATAACATAAGAACAAAGATGACCATCCTAACCAATATGGTACCAACATAAATGCTCCCTCTACCCTCTCTATTACCAACCCAAATACTACTACAAATCACCACCACCACCATATTTAGTATCATTCTACAACGAATCACAAGCACCACCATCTCCATTACCTATGAATGACAATCAAAAGCACCACCATCTCCATTACCTGAAAAGAATAATCAAATTAGTAACAAAAGAAGCCTTTGACGATCAAATATAACTTAATATATAAATTATGAACAATTGAATATAATAAACAACATAACATAAGCGGAGATATTCTAAAATTATATACAGGACTTCTCCCGATTTTAAAAAAAAAATTATAAACCCAACATCAGAATCATTAAGAAACCCATACAATTATGTTGAACAATAAAAACTTTCAAACCCATCAAAGATACATAGTCTAAAAAAACCCCGAAATTTAATTTAAAAAAATTCTGGATCTAATTACTTCATTAACACAAGAGTAAAACCAATTTACTTCTAATAACTCATCAACAAATAATCTGATTACTTCTATAACTCCGTTAACAAAAAATTGAAAAATGGGGGAGAAGTTATACCTGAGAATCTTCAACAAATGCAACTGAAGATGTTGGATGCTCTTCTACTGATTGGTACAACAAAAAAACAACTGATAAATTTATACTTACGACCCTATCTACAAAATCAAACCCTACCTTAAACATTGAAAATAGAGAAAATACATTGCAAACCCTAACTTTACCTGATAAAGTTTGTAGAAATCAAACCGCCTTTTCTACGAAATCAAAAGAAACCCTAAAAAAAACCCAAATCAAAACTCTAATTTCAATCCAAATCTTAAGAGAACTTGAGATCTACTGGGTTCCATTAAAAATAGGGTATCTATTTCCAATGAAATTAGAGTATTGATTTATGGGTATATGGATTATGGTTTCATTTCTCTGATTTGGAGAAGGGAGATGAAGATGATGGAGAAGAGAGTAGCGTTCTGGTAAGGTTGAAGCATATGGGGTTATTGCCTCCTCCTTGTTAGTTTCGGTTAGAGATGGAGACCGAGAGGAGCATAAGAAGAAAGTGATGAAATTTGTGTGTGTTAGGGTTTCAGTCGAGTCGAAAGAGAAGAAGATGGGTGTGTTGGGATTTCAGTGAAGGAGCAGAAGATGGGGTGAGGGAGGCGGAGAAGGATTTAGATTTAGGTTTTCTATTTTGACTTTCTCTCTCTTAGAGAGAGATGAGATGATTTGAGCGAAATTGGGAAGAGTTGGGAAAGGGATGAGGCCAAGTCCTGTGGTTGAGCTTTGTCCATCATAAAGGAAAGGTTCAACGGTTGAGATTTGTCCATCAAAAAACACAGACGACTAGCATTTTTTTAAAGTTCTCATACGGATTAGGGGGGTGTGTGTGAGAAGCATGTGTGTTCTTTTGAGAAGCATGTGTTTTTAGAGAAAATCACAAACCGTACAACCGAAAGAAAAAAAAAACACTTTTTGTAAGTTAGACATATTTGCGGTTAATGATGATCGAGTATCGATTTTGTTGGGTTAAATTCTTTTGCTTTCAATGCTCTAAATTCTATATAGAAATGTAATATGATTATTTTCGATCATACGATTTGAACTAGTAATCGCTTAAAAACATCGATGTAGCTTCGACATTTAGTTGAGTTTAATTAAGAGAAAATTACAAATTGTCCAACAGATTTTAACATCAAGTTAAGAGACTTTCTCATTCTGATGAAATAAAGATGTAGAATATCAAATTTGACCGTCTCAGGTTGAGAAATAACTAGAGATAGGCCTGAGTTTCTAATTCGGATGAACTGGATCAGAAATTTATCAGATTCGAACATCCCAGGTTCAAAGATTACTAGAGTTAGAACTGAGTCTCTCGTTCAGATGAACTGGATCAGAAATATATATCAGTTTTCAACATCCCAAGTTCAAATATTACTAGAGTTAGACCTGAGTCTCTCGTTCGGATGAATTGGATCAGAAATATATCGGTTTTAACATCCCCAGTTCAAATATTACTAGAGTTAGACACGAGTCTCTCGTTCGGATGAACTGGATCAGAAATATATCAGCTTTCAACATCCTAGGTTCAAAGATTACTAGAGTTAGACCTGAGTTTCTCCTTCGGATGAACTAGAGAAGAAATATATCAGTTTTCGACATCCCAAGTTCAAAGATTACTAGAGTTAGACCTGAGTTTCTCATTTGGATGAACTGGAGAAGAAATATATCATTTTCAAACATCGCAGGTTCAAAGATTACTAGAGTTAGACCTGAGATTCTCATTTGGATGAACCGGAGAATAAAAATATCAGTTTAGAACATCGCAGGTTCAAATCTTACTAGAGTTAGATCTGAGTTTCTCATTTGGATGGATTGGAGAATAAAATATCAGTTTCGAACATCCCAGGTTCAAAGATTACTAGAGTTATACCTGAGTCTCTCGTTCGGATGAACTGGAGAAGAAATATATCAGTTTTCAACATCCCAGGTTCAAATATTACTAGAGTTAGACCTGAGTATCTCGTTCGGATGAACTGGATCGAAAATATATCAGTTTTCAACATCCTAGGTTTAAAGATTACTAAAGTTAGACTTGAGTTTCTCATTTGGATGAACCAGAGAAGAAATATATTAGTTTAGAACATCGCAGGTTCAAAGATTACTAGAGTTAGACCTGAGTTTCTCATTTGGATGGACTGGAGAATAAAAATATCAGTTTCGAACATCCCAGGTTCAAAGATTACTAGAGTTAGACCTGAGTCTCTCGTTCGGATGAACTGGATCGGAAATATATCAGTTTTCAACATCCCAGGTTCAAATATTACTACAGTTAGACCTGAGTCTCTCGTTCGGATGAACTGGATCGAAAATATATCAGTTTTCAACATCCTAGGTTCAAAGATTACTAAAGTTAGACCTGAGTTTCTCATTTGGATGAACCGGAGAAGAAATATCAGATTTGAACATCCCAGGTTCAAAGATTATGGGATTTGGAGTCGAGCTTCTCATTCCGGTGAACTGAAGACGAAATATATAAGATTTCAACATCTCGGGTTCAAAGATTACTCGATTTGGACCTGACCTTCTCATTCTGGTGAACTGAAGACGAAATATATGAGATTTCAACATCTCGGTTCAAAGATTACTCGATTTGGAACTTACGTTATCATTGGTGAATCAAGACGAAATATTTAAGATTTCAACATCTCGGGTTCAAAGATTACTCGATTTGGACCTAACCTTATCATTCTGGTGAACTGAAGACGAAATATTTAAGATTTAAACATCTCGGGTTCAAAGATTACTTGATTTGGACCTGACCTTCTCATTCTGGTGAACTGAAGACGAAATATATAAGATTTCAACATCTCGGGTTCAAAGATTACTCGATTTGGACCTGACCTTATCATTCTGGTGAACTGAAGACGAAATATATAAGATTTCAACATCTCGGGTTCAAAGATTACCAGAGTTAGACCCAAGTTTCTCATTTGGATGAACTGGAGAAGAAATATGTCAGATTCGAACATCCCAGGTTCGAAGATTACTAAAGTTAGACCTGAGTTTCTCATTCGGGTGAACTGAAGAAGAAATATATCAGATTCGAAAACATCCCAGGTTAGGATTACTAAAGTTAGACTTGAGTTTCTCATTCAGGTGAACTGGAGAACAAATATATTATTATATTTGAACATCCCATTTTCAAAGATTTCTGAAGTTAGACCCAAGTTTCTCATTTAGATGAACTGGAGAAGAAATATATCAGATTCGAACATTCGAAGATTACTGAAGTTAAACCTGAGTTTCTCATTCGGGTGAACTGAAGAAGAAATATATCAGATTCGAAAACATCCCAGGTTAAGATTACTAAAGTTAGACTTGAGTTTCTCATTCAGGTGAACTGGAGAAGAAATATATTATATTTGAACATCCCATGTTCAAAGATTTCTGGAGTTAGACCCAAGTTTCTCATTTAAATGAACTGGAGAAGAAATATATCAGATTCGAACATCACAGTTCGAAGATTACTAAAGTTAAACTCGAGTTTCTCGGGGTGAATCAAGAAGAAATATATCAGATTCGAAAACATCCCAGGTTAAGATTACTAAAGTTAGACTTGAGTTTCTCATTCAGGTGAACTGGAGAAGAAATATATTATATTTGAACATCCCATGTTCAAAGATTTCTGGAGTTAGACCCAAGTTTCTCATTTAAATGAACTGGAGAAGAAATATATCAGATTCGAACATCCCAGGTTCGAAGATTACTAAAGTTAAACCTGAGTTTCTCATTCGGGTGAACTGAAGAAGAAATATATCAGATTCGAAAACATCCCAGGTTAAGATTACTAAAGTTAGACCTGAGTTTCTAATTCAGGTGAACTGGAGAAGAAATATATTAGATTCGAAAACATCACAGGTTAAGAATACTAAAGTTAGACCTGAGTTTCTCATTCGGGTGAACTGAAAATAAAATTTATCAGATTTGAACATCCCGAGTTCAAAGATTACCAGAGTTAGAACTGAGTTTTCTGATTCGGATGAACATCAATTACTAGAGTTAGACCTGAGTTTCTAACTCTAGTAACCTGTAACATCAGAATTGAACATCACGGGTTCAAAGATTACTAAAGTGAAAATGACAAGACTACCCTTATCGGAAATAAGTAAAGTAATATTACAGATTAAGAAAATGACCATATTACCCTTATCGGATATAAGTAAAATAAATAGTACAAACAATGAAAATGACCATAATACCCTTACTAGAAATTAGTGCAATAAATATCATGGAGATAGTGAAAATGACCAGACTACCCTTATCGGAAATAAGTGAAATAAATATTACAGATTGTGAAAATGACCATATTACCCTTACTAGAAATAAGTGCACTAAATATCACACAAGCATTGAAAATGACCATATTACCCTTACTAGGAATTAGTGCAATAAATATCATGGGGATAGTGAAAATGACCATACTACCCTTATCGGAAATAAGTGAAATAAATATTACAGATTGTGAAAATGACCATATTACCCTTGCTAGAAATAAGTGCAATAAATATCACACAGACAGTGAAAATGACCATATTACCCTTACTAGGAATTAGTGCAATAAATATCATGGAGACAGTTAAAATGACCATACTAACCTTATCGGAAATAAGTAAAGTAAATATTATAGACTGTGAAAATGACTATTTTACCCTTACTGGAAGTAAGTGCAATAAATATTTTGGAGACTGTCAAAATGACTAAACTATCCTTATTGGAAATAAGTGCAATAAATATCACACAGACGGTGAAAATGACTATACTACCTTTACTGGAAATTAGTGAAATAAATATTATCGAGACTGTGAAAATGACCAGACTACCCTTATCAAAAAAAAGTAAAGTAAATATTACAGACTGTGAAAATGACTATTTTACCCTTACTGGAAATAAGTGCAATAAATATTATAGAGACTGTCAAAATGACCAGACTATCCTTATCGGAAATAAGTAAAGTGAATATTATAGACAATGAAAATGACCATACTACCCTTACTGGAAATAAGTGCAATAAATAATTTGGAGACTGTAAAAATGACCAGACCACCCTTATCGGATATGAGTAAAGTAATTATTACGGTCTGCTAAAATGGCCATTTTACCCTTAGGGGAAATAAGTGCAATAAATGTTATGGAGACTGTCAAAATGACCAAACTACCCTTATTCGAAATAAGTGCAATGAATATCACACACTGACGGTGAAAATTACCATACTACCCTTACTGGAAATAAGTGCAATAAATATTATGGAGACTGTGAAAATGACCAGACCACCTTTTTCGGATATGAGTAAAGTAAGTAGTACAGTCTGTGAAAATGACCATTTTACCCTTAGGGGAAATAAGTGCAATAAATGTTATGGATACTGTGAAAATGACCATACTACACTTATCGCAAATAAGTAAAGTAAATATCACTGACAGTGAAAATGACCAAATTACCCTTACTAAAAATTAGTGCAATAAATACATGGTGACAAAGAAAATGACCAGACTACCCTTATCGAAAATAAGTTAAGTAAATATTATAGACTGTGAAAATGACCATTTTACCCTTATCACAGTCTCCATTACATTTATTAACCTTATTTCCTGTAAGGGTAAAATGGTCATTTTCATAGATTATAATATTTACTTGACTTATTTCCTATAAGGATAGTCTGGTCATTTTGATACCGCATAATGTTTAATGCACTAATTTCAATGAAGGGTAATATGGTCATTTTCACGATCAAATATTTACGTTACTTATTTCCGATAAGGGTAGTTTGGTCATTTTCACGATCTCCATAATATTTATTGCATATGTTTCCAATAAGGGTAAAGTGTCATTTTCATAGTCTGTAATATTTACTTTACTTATTTTTGATAAGAGTAGTTTGGTAATTTTCAAAGTATCCATGATATTTCTCGCACTTATTTCCAGTAAGGGTAATATGGTCATTTTCGATCTGTAATATTTACTTTACTTATTTTTGATAAGGATAGTTTGGTCATTTTTATAGTCTCCATGATATTTATTGTATTTATTTAATATGGTCATTTTCACAGTCCGTAATATTTACTTTACTTATTTCTGATAAGGGTAGTCTGGTCATTTTCATACTCTCCAGAATATTTATTACACTTATTTCCAGTAAGGGTAGTATGGTCATTTTCACTTTCTATAATATTCACTTTACTTATTTCCTATAAGGATAGTCTGGTCATTTTGACAGCCTCCATAATATTTATTGCACTAATTTCCATTAAGGGTAATATGGTCATTTTCATAGTTTGTAATATTTACTTTACTTATTTCCGATAAGGGTTGGTCATTTTCACAGTCTCTATTACATTTATTAACCTTATTTCCAGTAAGGGTAAAATGGTCATTTTCACGGACTATAATATTTACTTGACTTATTTTTGATAAGGGAAGTTTGGTCATTTTATAGTCTCCATGATGTTTATTGCATTAATTTCTAGTAAGGGTAATATGGTCATTTTTCACAGTCTGAAATATTAACTTTACTTATTTTTAATAAGGGTAGTCTGGTCATTTTCAAAATCTAAATAATATTTATTGCACTAATTTCCAGTAAGGGTAATATGGTCATTTTCACAGTCTGTAATATTTGATAAGGGTAGTCTGGTCATTGTCCCTGTCTCCATAATATTTATTGCATATGTTTCCAATAAGGGTAAAGTGGTCATTTTCATAGTGTGTAATATTTACTTTACTTATTTTTGATAAGGGTAGTTTGGTAATTTTCATAGTCTCCATGATATTTATTGCACTTATTTCCAGTAAGGGTAATATGGTCATTTTCATAGTCTGTAATATTTACTTTACTTATTTTTGATAAGGGTAGTTTGGTAATTTTCATAGTCTCCATGATATTTATTGCACTTATTTCCAGTAAGGGTAATATGGTCATTTTCAGTCTGTAATATTTACTTTACTTATTTTTGATAAGGGTAGTTTGGTCATTGTCATTGTCTCCATGATATTTATTGCATTTATTTCGAGAAGGGTAATATGGTCATTTTCACGATCTATAATATTTTATTTTACTTATTTCGATAAGGGTAGTCCGGTCATTTTCATAGTCTCCGAATATTTATTACACTTATTTCGAAAAGAAGGGTAAAATAGTCATTTCCATAGTATGTAATATTTAGCTTGCTTATTTATGATAAGGGTAGTTTGGTCATTTTCATAGTCTCCATGATATTTATTGCACTTATTTCTTGTAAGTGTAATATAGTCATTTTCATAGTCTCCATGATATTTATTGCACATATTTCTAGTAAGGGTAATATGGTCATTTTCTGATTAGGGTAATATGGTCGTTTTCAAAATGTGTAATATTTCCTTTACTTACTCCGATAAGGGTAGTTTGGTCATTTCCACGTCTCCATTATTTCTAGTAAGGGTAAGATGGTCATTTTCACGATTCGTAATATTTTCTTTACTTATTTCTTATAAGGGTTGTATGGTTATTTTCATAGCTTTGTAATATTTACTTTACTTATTTTAGATAAGGGTAGTCCTGGTCATTTTCTGAGTTCCACAATATTTATTGCACTAATTTCATTAAGGGTAATATGGTCATTTTCACAGTATGTAATATTTACTTCACTTAATTTTGATAAGGGTAATTTGGTCATTTTCACAGTCTGCATAATATTTTGTTGCACTTTTTTCCATTAAGGGTAATATGGTAATTTTAACAGTCTGTAATATTTACTTTACTTATTTCCGATAAGGGTAGTATGGTCATTTCACAATCTTCAGAGTTTTTATTGCAGTTATTCCGATAAGGGTGTCTGGTAATTTTCACCGTCTTCGGAAGAAGCAGATATGTCAAAGTCAAATTTCTATAAAGTCATGACTTGTTGACTTGGTCTTGATCCTGTTTTCTAATATTAAGAAAATTAAAAAGAAAAAGAAAAATATATTTTGATTTATAGAAATGAAATATAATTGTTAGTTTGTACAAATGTGGGAAAATTAGTGACAAGTAAAATTCAAAGTGTTATAATTTTGGGGTTGTTTTAGATGTTGTGAAATATTTGGGTGGAATCATCACTTTGAATTATATTTGTTATTGTCTGTAAAATTGTCAACAAATATTATTGTGACTAATAAAAGAATTTAATATTCCTAATTATTATCACGAATACAAAATTTAATAACAGTTATAACTGTTGCAGGACTTATCACAGGTGTATCTGTGATTGAAAAATAAACTGTGACAGGTTGCACTGTTACAAAATCCTGGTTTTGGTGTTCAATTCATCATCATAGTTGTTGAAGATCCGTAGCAATAACAATGACAAAATAGTTGCTCTCAATCATTGTTATACACTGTCATAGTATTATTACACAACATCAAAGTTCAATTGTATCACAACTTTGACAATAATAATATGGTGATATGTATCACCCCCCTTAGTCAATACTTCATATCACAATGAAAACCACTCCCCCTTACAAAATGATCATAAACCATATGTATTTGTAGTGTGAACTGCACATTAATTCTCTCCCTTTTTGTCAGTATAAATTGGCAAAGGTAAGAAAACTAGCGGGATCGTCATGAAATTTTCATAGAGATACTTCATGACTAAAAGATAACAACATACCAACTTGTTTCGATGATTTCACATAGTCGAAACTTAGTGTATTCATCAAGGAGTTTATAAATATACAAGATAACTCCTATAATATTCCTGACCGCACTCCCCCACAAAGATTTGACAATTAAGCACAAGTTCAATTAAGAATTCTCCTCCATACAATGTCATTCACGAAAGAACAACAAGAACGACCTTACTTTTACAAGAAAATAAGGATTTCTTTGGACATTAACAAATCACATGAAACATGAATTTGTATCCAAAAATCTCAATTGAATTAACCACAAGGAAAATGATCAATTCAATTGGTCATGCTCAACATAAGAGAACTTACGGAGCAATACAGTACATACACAAAGATGTGGATCAGGGAAGACCAATACTGCGGAATAATCAAAGATTCATTCTATTTTTCATCACTATTTGCACAATGAGATATAATAGACTTAATCTTTGTAAACAAAAGTTCATCATTTATTCCATCAAAATTTGCATAATGACATAAAAGGCATGTAATCAAAAGTTCATTCTATCTTTTATCAATACTTTCATACTGACATATTATAGAGTTAACTTTTGAACAAGTATGGGACAGTCAAGATTCACGCACGTAAACAACATATCCCATAACAATTTGCAATATATAAAACCATAAAGATTAATATTGCAAAAAACATCTTCCAAATAACTTAGAATTTAAATAAATAAATCTAAAAACATTGCAAGATGAAAACGTTGGCAATAGCTATGTGTACTCACAATAATTGCTACCTAGTTATCCTTCTTTAAAACATAAGAATAAATTCTCATAAGAAGTTTCCTAGACAATTATTGAAAGAAACAAATCCCATAAAGCATTTCACTTACTTTGAATACTCTTCTCATATTCCCTATATTCTTCAAGCTCATCTTCAATAAGATCAATCTTGGATTCAAGGTTATCCATCTTTTCTTCAAGTCTTTTAGAAGAAGATTCAAGTTCATTCTTCATGGAACTTACTTGTTACAAGACGAGATTCATGGTTAATGAGAGCTTATCAAAAGGAGAGACAAAGGGATTCCCAACAAGGGAGGATTCACGTTTATCGGATAACATCTCACTATCAGAAGAGTCAAAACGAATCTTCTTAGAAGGAAAAACAATAGTCCATACATCACTTTCTTTGCTTCAAAGACTTGATGAGGACATGATAGAGGAGATAAATGAAATGCTCTCACTTAGGAGAAATCTTCTTCTTAAAAAGACGGAAGATAGGGGATAAATTTCCAAAAAAACCTTTGACCAAAACCCTAACAGAATTTGGTTATCCCCAAGAGAAGGTCTTACAAACAAAAGCCGTTTAAGTAGAGAAACGGTTCTTGACTCAATAAAAAATAGCCACAAAAAAAAAGAAGAAAGAACAGAGACAGACAAGAGAATCAACAGAAATATTTCACACAACCCTCTTGAAGATTATGGTTCTCATCTAAGAGAGAAAAAATAACAAGAACCATCTTAACCCTTATTAGAGATTGTAATTTCTCCAATCCAAGTCAGGACTGGGTGGTTTCTTATGAGAGGAAGAAGTATTTATTATTCCTTGTTTCTGTTGAGTCTTCGTAAGAGAAGAGTTATGTGCATCATTCTTCCTCTTTAGTACAGTTTTGAAAACCTTGACTGTTGATTTTCGTAAACTATGAATGACTTTGGAAATCTCTTTTGAAAGAGATGAAGGTTTCTTGGGAGATTTCCTTTTCATCTTCTGAAAACAATGTTTAACAGAGGAGAGATACCTTGTGCACATTGTATCTCGATGATCCTGATTTCAACACAAGAGAATCAAACCATTTGGTATGTCCTTGTATTTTTCTATATCATAAGAGTGACTTGAGAATGATATAGATTCATGAATAATTAACTTGTTGAAAATGCCTAGAAGAGTTAATCGAAGAGGTTCGATGTATCTTAGTAGAATCATAATTGCGAGAGACAAGCAATTTCTTGTCTTAAAATCCATGATTGACATTCCAGATCATCAATATTTTTAATTAAGGCTTCCTTTTCTAGTTGAAACTCTTCCTGAGAAGTAAGATTGTAAATTATAGAATAATCAGGGCTGTTAGGAGGACAAGTATGATTATCAGCAATGAAGTTAGGAGAACTTTCACATATATTTTCCTCAGGACAGTAATCAAGAGTAGCCATCCATGCTTTAGTTAACTCACTAAACTTCTCATCAGAACAATTGGAAGTATCATGGACACTTTTATAGCACTTGGAACAAGTTTCATTACCATAGTTTTTCTGAAATATTCAATCCCTATTTTTAATTGAATGATCTTTCTTTTGAGACTTTCTTTTACTCTGTCTGAGAGTCTTCTTTAACTGTTGTATAAACAATGAAAGAGTAGAATTAAAGCAATTCTCATCTCTTGAATCAATCAATTTAGGACGTCGAGACTTTTTATCAGATGTAGCAACAGAGTTGGCTAGCAAGTGATATTTTTCTCTTTGACATAGTTCAAGATCGAATATCTTTATTTTTCCAGCAAGAGTATTCCTGGAAAGAGTATCAAGGTTATTTCCCCCAACGATGGCATGCTTCTTAGAATCGTATCTAGATGGCAGCGATCTGAGAATTTTTATCACAATGTCCTTTTCAGGAATAGTCTTACCCAATGCAAAAGATGCATTAACAATTTCAGACACTTTGTAATTAAACTCATCGGATGAATCTTCATCTTCCATACGAAGGTTTTCCCAATCAGAATTTAGGTTTTGCAGCCTAACTTCCTTTTCACAGTATTCCCTTCAAATACAGTTTCTAAGATATCCCAAGCATCTTTAGACCGAGTGCACGTAGTCACATGGTGCTGAAGATCTGGGGTAATGGCATGGATGATAGCATTTGTTAGAGCACTGCTCGGTCGAACTCGCATGCGTTGCTATCTCAAGCATGTTTGTTAATGTTAGTGATCAAAACTATAAGTCTTGATTTCTAGTCTACTATTAGCTAAGTCTCGGACTAGGATAAAAAGTGTAGTTATGCTCAAGACTCCATGGCGATCATCATACAAAGAAGAAGAACTACTCAAGGAACTTGTGGAACTTCATTGACTAAAAGGTATGTGGAGACTTGAACTTATCTATCACTCAAAAGTCTATCTACTCTATCTCCTATCTTGAGACAAAAGTCATTTTGCTATATAGACTATGATTATACACATTTGCTATTTCGAGCCGAGTTTATGTCGCTTATCTATTTCTCGAAAGATGTGTTGGTAAGCTTTCGCTTTGGCAAAGTTCATCTTTACTAGTGACGAAAGTCATATTAAGTTTCAATCACTTGAAAATGGCTTTGACGAAAAATGGTTTGTGAATAATAACTATATGACGTCCTCTAAGAATGTTTCAATGATTGAAATGAGAGTTTAGATTATATAACCATGGAAGGATATAAACATTGTGTGGTAACACATATGTGTGTGAGTCCTTATTCCTTGAACCAAAGTATGCGTACTTTGCTGCTTAGGAAAAACCGGAACTAGAGTCCGCGTACTGTCGGAAGTTCTCATCCCGAGAAATTATGCTGGAGTTTGTAAACTAAAAACAAACTTATTCCGCGTACTTAAGTCCGCGTACCAGTTTGCGTACTTAAGTTGGTTATTTTCTAAAAACGATTATTTGTGAACTTAAACTTATATAAACTAAGGAATGCATAATTACAAACCGTGGATATAAAGTTCATGAATTGATTCGAGTGAATCAAATCGTTTTTGTTTCAATTGTTTCTATTATAAAGATCTAAGCTATTGAAAAACTCTCTAACTAGTTCATTTGAGTCATCTGAACTGGTTATGGTAAAGAATAATATGGTTGATATGAAAGTGCTCATATGGCTAACCATTTGGTTAACTACTGTTGAACCAACTAAATGTACATGTTTGGGTACGGTTACACAAACCTAAAAACGTGCATTTTATTTGTGTGTAACAAACTAAGTTTCGATCTAACTGTTGAAAGAAATTAGCTTGAATCTAATCAGGGTTTCATCTAACGGTGAATATTGAATGCTTTGTTACTAAGCTAACATTGATTTTAAACCTTGATTTGAAAGACTATATAAAGGAGAACTCTAGCAACTGGGAAACCTAATCCCCACACCTCCTGTTTGATACTAGTTGTATAAGCTAGAGTCGATTCTCCTTTAACCTTAGGTTTTTATCGAGACCCAGTAGGTTAACGACTTTAAGACTTCATTGGGATTGTGAAGCCAGACTGATACTACTTTATTGTAGTTGTATGATCTGATCTTGATGTTTCTATCGTACTAAGTACAATCGTAAAGATTGGATTGAGATTTATTTCTCCGATAGGCAAGATATAAAAGAAGTCACAAACACCTTCGTCTCATCGTTTGTGATTCTGTAATATCTTCTTTCGCTAGTCAATTAAGATTATTGTGATGTGATTGATAATACTAGGCTGTTCTTCGGGAATATAAGTCCGGGTTATCAATTGGTTCCTGTTCACCTTGATTTATCAAAAGACGGAACAAAACTTGTAGGTATTTCTGTGGGAGACATATTTATCTATTATCTTAGAATTTTCTGTGTGATACAAATTTGTTTATTAAAGTCTTCGAATTTGGGTCATAACAACTCTTAGTTGTGGGTGAGATCAGCTAAGGGAATCAAGTCCGTAGTATCCTACTGGGATCAGAGACGTAAGGAGCGCAACTGTACCTTGGATCAATGTGAGATTGATTGGGGTTCAACTGATCCAGGACAGAAGTTATTTTGTAGTAGGCTAGTGTTCGTAGCGGCTTAATACGATGTGTGTTCAATCGGACTAGGTCCCTGGGTTTTTCCGCATTTGTGGTTTCCTCGTTAACAAAATTTACGTGTACGTGTTATTTCTTTTCGTATTATATTTTGTTATATAATTGAAATATCACAGGTTGTGCGTTTGAATCGATCAATTGAGAAATCCAACCTTTGGTTGTTGATTGAAATTGATTGATCCTTGAACATTGGTCTTTGGTACCGTTCAAGTATTTTCTCTTGTATTCAATTAGACTCATGATTTCTATTTGCTTGAGTAAGTATTGAATCGAGAAAGAGAGATATAACTCTTTAATATACTTTTATTAAGATTGAGTCTGACTGTCTAGTTGATTCTCTTAAAAGTATATTGGAGTTAGTCCATACAGATTGCTAATCGAAATATTGGGTGTGGTTGTTATACCCACGCTTTTTCAATTGGTATCAGAGCAGGCAAACACATTTAAAGACCTTACAAGTTTGTATTTGTAGCGATCTGACTCTATGGACAGGAATTCTATCTCCATAAGCGTACCACCAGTTTTCGATGGCTCAATCTACTTATGGTGGAAAATTGCTATGCGTGCTTTTCTTCAAGCTCGTGATTTTCAAACATGGGTACGTGTTGTTAATGGCTATGATCCTCTGAGTTAATACTGTAGGCGATGTATCTATACCGAAGCATATTGGTAGATATAGTCCGAGAAGAAATTCTTCTTTGCAAAGCAAAATTCTCGACGGCTTGAATGCTATCATACATGCCATTACCCCAGATCTTCAGCACCATGTGACTACGTGCATTAAGTCCAAAGAAGCCTGGGATATCTTAGAAACAATATTTGAAGAAAATACCAGTGATAAAGAAGCTAGGCTTCAGAACCTAAATTTCGATTGGGAAAACCTTCGTATGGCAGATGAAGAAACATTTGATGAGTTTAATCACAAAGTGTTTGAAATTGTTAATGCATCTTTTGCATTGGGTAAGAATATTCCTGAAAAGGACATTGTGATGAAAATTCTCAGATCGTTGCCATCTAGATACGACTCTAAGAAGCATGCCATCATTGAAGGAAATAATCTCGCAACGCTGTCCAGAATTACTCTGGTTGGGAAGCTAAATATCTTTGATCATGAGCATACATCCAAGTCTAGCAAGGATGTTGCTTTCAAAGCACTAAAGAACACTAAATTACTTGATAAAAGTAAAAGTGTTTACATCTCTAAAGATGATCTTGATGAGGCTGATTCATCAGATGAATATCTTGACAAGTCAGTCTCGTTGATCACAAGACAGTTTAGGGATCTTCTTTTGAAGAGAAGTAAACGGTTCTCCAGAGATAAATCCAAGTCATCAGATAAACCACATAATCGTGTTCCTCCTAAAAATAGGGATAATGATGAAACTGATGACGAGGATATGCCTCAGTGCTTTAAGTGTAAAGGTTTTGGTCATTTTGCAAATGAGTGTCCAAATCGAAAGAAATACACCGGGAACAAAGGTCTTGCTGCAACTCTTGATGAAATGTCTGACAATTATGATTCTCATGAAGACGAAAAATCAAGTGTTGCACTTCTTTGTGAAAATATTGATTTTGATAACTGTAGCAATACATACATCAATCTTGATATTCTTTCATAAGAAAACTCAACCAATCTGGAAGATAAAATTGACCTTTCTATTGGAAACTCTGTGTATAATGTTTCATGTTCTACTATGTGTCTAGCAGCTTGCACATCTCAGATGTCTGAATTATATCCAAGATTGACGTGCTCATATTGTTCACTCAAAGGTCATGAACTATCAAAGTGTTACAAGTACAAACACAAATTGAGTCATGTCAACAAACTTCAACGAAGAGCAAATCGACTAGCAAACAAGCTTAAACTTGATCAGAAGACCGCTGAGGTATGTAAAGATTTTATCTTCATCTAAGAAGTTAGTTTCCAAGGATAAAACAAGACCATTAGAGAAGAAAGTATGGTCCAATCGTTTTGATAGACAAAGATCTGTGGATTCCTCTCAAGAGGAACATGGTGGACAAATTGTTGTTTACCGCAACACAACTTGATTGTGTTGATTTGTATATCTTGTCTCATGTGCCTGATCAAAATAGACAAGGTTGTGCACCTCTCAGGCTTTAGGAAAAGTTTGTTTTATTCTTTTCTTAGTTTTGTTATTTTTGGAATTCCCTGTCTATCAATAAATGAGGGTTATTCTCGAAAATTCTACTCTTTCTAGGGTTCAGAATTGTGCGTGCACGAACCTGTTAAAGGTTGCGTAACCCTACATTCCTTTTTCCTTCCCGGAAACTTCTTTTATCTTAAGACTACTTGTTGAGTTAAATTGTGATTTCCTCTCACAAACCCATACGTTTATGGATACTCCAAGCATCATGTCTTCTGATGGAAAAGATGTTGATATGATTGTCAAGCCATCAATCATGAAGGAAAAAGAAAAATCTCCATTACCTCCGACATTGAAAAGAAAAAGAAGGAATGTGAGGAAGCTAAGAGCTGTTCCTTCATATTATCAGAAGTTTTCTGATGTTCTTGAAGTTTTAAAGGAGACACAAAAGGAGATTCAACAAATAAAGGCTTTTGTGTTTAAGACTCATGAGATTCAGAAGGCCCTGGTTCGACATCAGTCAAGAAGGTTTATTGATATTAACTCCTATCTTCATGAACCTTATGTCCCAATGGTTGTTGACGACAAGGAGTTCGGGGACGATAAAGAATTCTTCAAAGGTCTTAACATCTAGTAAATCTTCTGATGAGAATTTTATTTCTTAATTTTTTTTAGAAGAATAACTAGAGTTTGGAATAGCCATTATTGTGATTACACATAGCTATGTCCAATGTTTTCATCTTCATGTTTTTAGGTTTATTTGTTTAAATTCTAAAAAAAAATTGTTTGGAAGATAATTTTTGCAGTATTAATCTTTATGGTTTCATATATTGCAATTTTTTATGGGATATGTGTGTTTGCGTCTGATAGGTGTCGTAAAACACCTAATTTTATATCTATAGTTTATGCTTTCTTTGCGAGTTTTCTTGTAAAATATGTATCTTATGTGTCGTTTTGAGTTATTAGGTGCAATGGAGTTATTCGGAGCAAAAGAAGAGGAATTAGGCGCAACATGAGGATTATGGTCATTTCACATGCTGGGGTGTTATCCGGAGCGACCACCGGTTAAGGGGTTTACTCTTGGGTGGCCGTATCCATCGGTGGGTGCAAATAACGATCCCGAGTTCACTGCTTAACCCTATATCGAGAATTCTCTTCTCTTCTCATTACATCTCACCTGAAATTAAAGATGAGTGAGGAAAAATTGATGTTGTCCGAGAGATTGCAAAAATTCAGAGAAAGGAAGACGGATCGGGAAATCAGAAAGATTTGGCAGCAAGTCGGTTCGATTTATGAAGATGAGCTCGAGCACAAATGCAGATGAAGAACTCAGGGATAAGATGTAAATCGAAATGAGGGTTTCTGAGCTTCGAGTGAAAACAAAGATGGGTTCGATAGATTGTCTCAGATGGATAGAACTAGAGCTAGGGTTTGTATTGGTTTGTATTTGAGGATTCAGAGACAGTGTCAGATGAGATGGGTTCGATCTGTGAGAGGTGATTTTGCTATTGATGATGAATTGAAGGGATGAGTTAGAGATTTGGTCGATTAAGAAACAAAAGAAGAAGACCCTGTTGCTGCTGATATGAGAGAATGAAACTGTGGGTGAAGATTGGGTTGAACTCGATTCGGATCTGGATTGATTGAAGAACTGATGGAAATGTTGCTGCTATGAAGATGGAGATTTAATGGGTTCAATAGCTGTTGTTGACTCAAGGATGAAGAAGATGGATGCAATAAATATCAAGGGTTTCAAATCCGAGAACAACACGAGAATGATCGAGGAATTGTAGGGAAGTGGTGATATGAATGGAGGAAGAAGCTGTAGCTGTGTTGCAGTGTGATGTTGAGGTCGAGAATTCAGCGCAGGGGAGATTGAGCTTTGAATGAAGCTGCAATGCAGATGAATGGAGTGTGAATGAATTGGGATTTAAGTGCTGAGAAGGGTTAAGAGCTCATTCTTGAGTGGTGAAGAATTACGGTGATGAATTAGTAGATGGTGGTGCGTGAACTGCGGTGGATTTGAGGAGATTGAGCTGCAATGGTTGTTTACGGGCAATATGAGATGACAGTGGTCTGGGGGTTGGCTTGAGTTCAATTGATGCTGTTCAGGGGAAGAATGAGATTGCAATGGCAGGTAAATAGAGGAGATGTGCAGTTGGTGGTGGTATTGATGTTGAACTGGGGTTGCAGTCATGAACCTGAGAAGGAGTTGTTGATGTTGCTAAGCTTCCAGGGATGAACTCAGCGAAGTAATGGGTTGGTTAGGACTGAGGTTATATCTGGTGCCAGGGAATGTGAAGCTGAGTGGCAGTGGAAGCAACTGAGAACAAAGAGATGGAGTTATTGATGTTATGTGTCGAATTGTGCATTGCAGGAATGGCTCGAATGATGGAATTGCAGATGCAATGGATGAACCTATATGTATGTGTAGGTATGAATGATTGCAGGTGTACTCATATTGAAGTTGTCGAGGTGATAGAAGCTGGTGATGCGGTTATGGAGACCGAGATGATAGTGGATTGATGTCACGGTGAAGAGTTGAGGTTCTTTGGTCTGGCTCTGGGATTGAAGTTGCAGCTGGGAATGGCTTGAACTGGAAGAATATATGATGCTGCTATAGAGAATGGGTATGCTAAGTTGCAGGTGGTAGTTGTTGGTTGAATTGGTGGTTGTAAGCTACAGAAGTTGCAGTTGGTGGCAATGAATGATAGGTTTGAGCAAGCTGATGCTAAGATAGTGCAGGTTATGAAATTACAGTGGGGCTATAGATTGATGAAGCTACGGGCAAGTGTATATGGTGTTACTGCAGTTATAGAGGGTTGAATGGACAGAACTGAAGTTACAGCCTAAAGAAGTTCTCAGTTGCAGCTGCTTGGATGAAGCACCATCATGGTGCATGATCGGATTACACTGTGCAACTGCAACAGCTCAGGTTCTTGTCAAGATCACTCAGCTGAGTCAGGCTTGTTAGACTCTGACTCAGGTCTGACTAGACCACCTGACTCATATGACTCGGGTTGACTCGGTTTGCCCCGAGTTGACCCGAGCTGACTCATTGATCGGTGACCGGGTGGACTTTGCCGGTCACCTGAGGTACTTTCCGGTCACTTTTCCGACCGATTTCCGGCCATAATACCAGTTTTCCGGCGACTTCTTTTGTGACATATTTTCACATGGGTATTCCTCACATATGGGCTTGGTGGACCACTTGGGCTTTGGGTTATGAAGACCTAATTTTGGAAACAAGAGAGCTATTTAAAGGAAAGACTTCTATAACTTTTTGGATCACATATTATTTCTTGGAACTTGGAGAGCCGCTTTTGTTTACGCTTCTAGGGTTTGCTTTTGTTCATCTTCTTCTATTCAATTAATATTTTTATGATGAACTCCATAGCTATGAGTAGCTAAACAATTATTATTGGTTATGGGATAAAGTTGATTTCTCAACATGTTATTTGAATCTATGAATTAGTTTTGTCTCAATAATTTATTGTTTGTGATTCACAATTAATAGTGTTATATGATTTGAATACTTGTTAGGTTGAGTCCGGAATCAATCCGATTTGCATTCATCTCTAAAGCTATATTAAGGTTTTCAATACGAAAAAGTTGTTTATCCCTGATTCTAATTAGCATAATTGTGGGTAGTGCTTGTAGTGATATATCCTACTAGTCACAAGTGAATCATAACTTTTGTTAAAACGGATTAGTGCTTTTACACATTCGTTTGCATTGATTAGTCTTATTCCATAGAACTTATTGCTTTTAGGGAGTTAAATCTAATTGTGCTTTTACACTTTAGGTTGCTTTCTAGGAAGAATTCACTTTTGCATCTTTTAATGTTGTTGTGATGAAATCAGGGAATTAGCGGGATATTCTTGCGAACAAGATATCCTAGGACTTTTAGTAAATGAGAGATTAAAATACCAATTCTAATCATTGATGAAAATACATGTTTGTGAATGATACTATCCCGTGACCAATATCTTCTCTCTATTGATTATTCCAATTATTTGCTTTGCTTTATTTTATTTTTACTTTAGTATTTCGCTAAAACAACAAACATCCCCCCCTTGGTTACCTTAGAAACTGAAAATCGCATAACAACAATTGCCTCTCTGTGGAAACGAACTCTTCCTTACCTTGTACTTCATTTATATTTAGTGAGTAATAAAGTGAAATTATTTTTGACGCTTACGACAACGATCAAATTTTGGCGCCGCTGCCGGGGAGGCATACGGCTTGTTATTAAGTTTTTAGTTTTCTTTTTATACTTTCTGCTTTTATCTTTGCTTTTCGGTTCTTGTCTTGTTTCTCACTTGTTTGCGAGAATTGTTTTCAGGTACCTAATCCCTGGCTTCTAAAGATTGGAACTACCCAAGGTGCGGGATAGCTACTCGAAGAGGCACAATACTCCAACCAAGTCAAGACACAACAGAAAATCAAGAGTTAGAAATGGAAGGAGTGTTACAACTAGAAGGAGAACAAGAGGTTCCATTCGTAGACGAACCACAAGTTGAAGAAGAAGAAGCAATGGGTGATGCAAATCGTTCACTCAAGGACTTGGCTTCTCATAGGCTTGATACAAAATAGGGGTGTATTCAAACGAACTCTACTTTTGAGATCAAGCCGGGGTTGCTTTGAGAATTACCAAAGTTCCATGGCATGGTGAATGAAGACCCAAACAAACATCTTATGGACTTCCACACCATTGTCACGGCCATGCTTCCAGCGGATGTTGAGGCGGATGGTGCAATGTTGAAAGTTTTCCGTTTCTCTTTGATGGATAGTGCTAAGGATTGGTTGTACTATTTACCTCCCGGAAGTGTCACGACATGGAATGGGTTGAAGAAACTCTTTTTAGAGAGATATTTTCCTGCATCAAAGGCTACTCAAATTCGAAAAGAGATTTGTGGGATGAAGCAAAATGTGGGAGAATCTTTATATGAATGTTGGGAACGATACAAGAGATTGGTGGCAAGCTGCCCTCACCACCAATTCAGTGACGCTATGATCATCCAATACTTCTATGAAGGACTCCAATCAAGTGATAGGAATCTTATTGACGCCTGCTGGGTGGTGGTGCACTAGTTAGCAAGACGGTGGCACAAGCTAGAGAGTTGATTGAAAACATGGCAGCGAACTCCCAACAATTCTTGAGTCGTGGTTCGGATGTGCTTCTAAGAAGAGTGAATGAAGTGAGCGAGGTTGAGGAACTTCTTCAACAAATGGGTAACATGTCAGCAATGATGCAACAAGTTGCAGCCGCGGTTATACCAGGTTCTTCTCAAGCTTATGAAGACGAGCAAGCTAATGCGGTCTTTCCAAATCAGCAAAGACGGTATGATCCCTACTCTAACACTTACAATCCGGGATGAAGAGATCACCCCAATTTTAGCTATGCCAACAAGCAAGGAGCGGTTCAACAACCTACATTCAACTTTACGAGTGGATGTCAACCTCAACAACAACAATTCCAGTCGAGACAACAATTTCAGCAACCACAAGCACAACAATAAATGCAAAATCAAGGTTCCGATATTGATTCAAAGCTTCAAACAATGATGCAAGGCATTTCTACCATGTTTAAAGAAAGTCAGCAAGAAACTAAGAGTGCTATCAAGGAGTTGCAAACACAAATGGGCTCCATGGATATTGAGTTGAACCAATTGAAGGCACAAAATAGTGGGAAAATCCCTTCTCAACCTATTAACCCAAAAGAGGGTGTCAATGTTATTACGTTGAGAAGTGGTACACAACTTGTGCAACCCGAAGTTACCGATTCGGGCAAGGTGGAAACACCAAAGGAACTGTTTTGGAGGAGAAGAATGAGGATTCTCCCCAAACTTCTGAGGTACCTATTCCTAACTCTAAAACTCCGGTTTCTACTTATGTTCCTCCTTTACCTTTTCCTCGCAGATTTGCAAGTTCTAAGAAGGCGGAACTAGAAAAGGAGATTTTAGACGTTCTAAAGAAGACCCATGTGAACATACCACTCATTGATGCTATTAAGCAAGTTCCAAAGTATGCAAAGGTGTTGAAGGACTTGTGTACCAATAAGCAAAGGCTCAAAGGTAATGAAGTGCTTAGTGTGGGGGAGAATGCCTCGGCAATCTTACAACACAAACTCCCACTTAAGTGCAAGGATCCCGGTAGTTTTGACATTCCCATCACAATTGGTAACACAACATTTAACAAAGCTATGTTGGATTTAGGTGCATCCGTTAATGTTATGCCTGCGTCAATGTACAATTCACTTGATCTTGGTCCTCTTAAAAAGGCTGAAATTGTATTGCAATTAGCCGATCGCTCTAATGGGTATTGTTGAGGATGTTCTTGTGCAGGTTAATCAACTCGTATTTCCAGCTGAATTTTGTTTGTTAGAGATGGATGAAGGTTCACCGGACTTGTCTCTTCCATTGCTACTTGGGCGTCCCTTCATGAAAACGGCGAAAACCATTATTGATGTGGACAAGGGAACGCTAACCATGGAGTTTGATGGAGAAACAATACGTTTCAACATTTTCGAGACGATGAGATATCCTAGTGATGTCCACTCTTGTTTCTCCATTGATGTTATGGATACATTGGCACAACAAATGTTTGAATTAAATGGTGATGATGCTTTGGAAACCGTGTTAACTACATCCATGGATAATGGTGTAGAGTGTGGTAATGAAGTCAAGGAAGCCCTTGGTGATCTTAATTCACTACAAGAATGCCCGGAAACTTATAATATCTCTTTTATTTCTTTACCATGCAGTGATGAAAAGCTTGTACCTTCAATTGTTAAATCTCCAAAGTTAGAATTGAAACCTCTTCCCGATCACCTAAAGTACTTGTACTTGGGTGATAATGAAGAGTTACCTGTGATTGTTTCTAATGAGCTTAGTGATTTACAGGAGCAAAAACTTCTAAGGGTGCTAAGGAAGTACAAGACGGCCATAGGATGGACAATTGCTGATATCAAGGGTATAAGCCCTGCCGTTTGTATGCACAAAATTCGTTTGGAGGACGATGCAAAGCCTACAAGGGAAGCGCAACGTCGTTTGAACCCTCCCATGATGGAAGTTGGGAAAAAGGAGATACTCAAGCTTTTGGAAGTGGGTGTTATCTACCCCATATCCGATAGCAAGTGGGTGAGCCCGGTACAAGTAGTACCAAAGAAATCAGGTGTGACAGTGGTGGAGAATGATAAGAACGAACTTGTCCCAACTCGTGTGCAAACCGGTTGGAGGGTTTGTATTGATTATAGAAAATTGAATGCCACTACTAGAAAAGATCACTTTCCCTTACCTTTTATTGATCAAATGCTTGAACGTTTAGATGGACACTCTTATTATTGCTTCCTTGATGGCTATTCAGGTTATAATCAGATTGTGATAGCGCCTGAGGATCAAGAGAAAACCACTTTCACTTGTCCTTTCGGTACTTTTGCTTATAGAAGGATGCCTTTTGGCTTATGCAATGCTCCAGCTACCTTTCAAAGGTGTATGTCAAGTATCTTTTCGGAATATGTTGAAAACATAATCGAAGTGTTCATGGATGACTTTAGTTTCTTTGGTGATTCATTTGACCTTTGCTTGAACAATTTATCTCTAATCCTTGAACGATGTGTTGAAACAAACCTTGTGCTGAATTGGGAGAAGTGCCATTTTATGGTAACTCATGGCATAGTTTTAGGCCATATAATATCTTCTAAAGGCTTGGAAGTTGATAAATCTAAGATAGACCTTATTCGTGCTTTAACCCCTCCCACTACGGTGAGGGAGATACGCTCTTTTCTTGGTCATGCAGGTTTCTATCGTAGATTCATCAAGGACTTTTCCAAGATAGCATCACCACTTTGTAATTTATTGCAAAAAGATGTGGTTTTTAACTTTGATGAAAAATGTATGGTGGCATTCAATCGTTTGAAAGAACTTTTGATTTCAGCCCCTATCATTAAACCACCGGATTGGAGTAAGCCTTTTGAGCTCATGTGTGATGCAAGTGACTATGCGGTTGGTGCGGTGCTTGGGCAACGTGTGGGGAAGCTTCCTCATGCTATTTATTATGCTTCTAGAACGTTAAATGAGGCCCAACAAAACTACACAACCACTGAAAAAGAGTTGTTAGCCATTGTTTTTGCTTTAGAAAAGTTTTGCTCTTATCTAATAGGTACAAAAGTTGTTGTCTTTTCTGATCATGCAGCGCTTAAGTACTTGCTTACAAAGAAAGAGGCGAAACCGAGGCTCATACGATGGATTTTACTCTTGCAAGAGTTTGATATTGAAATCAAGGACAAGAAAGGGATTGAGAACACCGTTGCGGATCACTTGAGCCGTCTTGCTGTGGACAAGGAAGATATCCCATTGCGTGAAAGTTTCCCGGATGAGCAACTATTCTCAATTGCCTTTGGAGAACCATGGTATGCCGATATTGTCAATTACTTAGTTTCTAAACAAATCCCAAAGAACTTGTCTCGTGCTGAGAGGGACAAACTTAAGAAGTTAGGGAACCAATACATATGGGATGATCCATACTTGTGGAAACATGGTAGTGACCAAGTAATACGAAGGTGTGTTCCCGAATCTGAATTTAATTCTATCTTGTCTTTTTATCACTCCTATGCTTGCGGAGGACATTTTGGGAGTAAGAGAACCGCTCACAAGGTACTTGAAAGTGGTTTCTATTGGCCAACTTTATTTAAGGATGCACATATATTTTGTACAACTTGTGATAGGTGCCAAAGAACCGGCAATCTAGGTGCCCGAAATCAAATGCCACAAACTTTTATTCAATTTATTGATGTTTTTGATGTATGGGGTATTGATTTTATGGGGCCTTTTGTCAACTCCCATGGGAATTTTTATATCTTACTTGCGGTTGATTATGTCTCGAAATGGGTGGAAGCTAAGGCCACCCCAACTAATGATTCTAAAGTGGTTTCAGATTTTGTGCAAGCTAATATTTTTGCAAGGTTTGGAATTCCAAGATCCATAATTAGCGATGGGGGTTCTCACTTCAAAAACAGGATTTTACAAAGCTTGTTGACGAAGTACAACGTGTCGCACAAGATTGCAACACCTTATCATCCCCAAACAAATGGACAAGCCGAGGTTTCTAACCGGGAGGTGAAATCTATTCTAGAGAAGACGGTGAACCCAACAAGGAAAGATTGGAGCATGCGACTTAATGATGCTTTGTGGGCTTATAGAACCGCATACAAGACACCTATCGGGATGTCTCCCTTTAGGATTGTGTATGGTAAACCTTGTCATTTACCCGTTGAAATTGAGCATAAGGCGTTTTGGGCTATTAAACAATGCAACATGGAGATGGATGGGGCTGGAAAGCAAAGGAAGTTACAACTCCAAGAGCTAGAGGAGCTTCGCAATGATGCATTTGAAAGCTCATGCATTTATAAGGAAAAGACGAAAGCATTTCATGATAACATGATTTCTAGAAAACAATTTTGCATTGGGCAGAAAGTGCTTTTGTTTAATTCTCGCTTGCATTTATTTCCGGGTAAATTAAGGTCACGATGGATCGGACCTTTTATTGTTACTAATGTGTTTTCTCATGGTGCAGTGGAAATTCGTAGCATAGCTACAGGGAAAGAATTTAAAGTTAATGGGCACCGGTTGAAACCATATTATGAGAATTTCACTTCCGAAGTGGTGGAAGGAGTTAACTTTGTGGATGTACTCCCTCTGGAGGAGTCATAGGAAGCAAGGAGATAGTCGGGATGACGACTTTAAACCAAGCGCTAAATGGGAGGCAACCCATCGGATGAGTATTTCTTGTCTTGTATTTATTTCTTGTCTTGTTTTTAGCTTTTTCTTGTCTTGTTTTTATTTTTTCTGATTTTTTGTTAGAATTTCCCACATTGACTTACTTTGGACGATTCAATTTACATTGAGGACAATGTAAAGTTTAAGTGTGGGGGAGTGGTTAAGCATTTGCGTTGTAAATTTTTGAAAATTTTCAACTTTTGTGTAAACTAGTGAATAAGAAAACTCCAACTTGTGGTTAGTTTAGAGTCACATAGTATACATGTCGCTAAGATTACATCGAGATTCTCATAAGAGTGACTGAACTTAGAGATGACAGAGAACATAATCGGGTTTCTTACTTGTATGAGAGTTAAAGTTGGATTTAACCATGCCAGTGGCAAATAAGGTGCAGATCGAATTCGGTATTAGAGTAGTGATTCCCTATAGTGGAGACTACCCATGTTACATAATGTGAGGCACCAACCTTCAATTATTTGTACCTGTCTAAATTTGTGCTTTTAGAGTGTGTGTCACCGTACGTAAATTCCGGGCAGAATGGTGAGCTGCCCAACCTCCCACTATAGAAGCACTATTTTGATCTCTTGAGTGCTATTTTTATCAACCATGATGGTGACATCGAATTGCTAACTTACATACCACTTGTAATCTTGTTCGCAGTTAGCACCATCCACCTTATCTCTCTACACCAACATGTCCATAGAAACACCATCATCATCAACAAGAGGAGCATCACAAATTTGAAGGAAAGTTGAACACGTTCAAGGTTTACAAGCAACGGTACAGAATTGAGCAGATTTCAGATTCAAGTATAGCAACAAAACAAGGAGCAGAATTTTTACAAGTTGAAGACTATTGTACAAGAGCGAAAATTATCAAAGATGAGAGTTCGAGAAGTTTATGATATCAAGAAATATAAGTTGTGAAGAATCAAGCGGTAAAGTACTTACACCATGGCCTTGTACTTACATTTTTTATTTTATTTGTATTTTACTTTCTCTTGTCTCAAAAAAAAAAAAAAAAGACAAGAGAAAATTTCTTTAGGTTCATTACTAGTTTTATTGTTTAATTTCGTTTTTATTTTGTATTTGTTTTATTTTTCTTATATAAACAAAAAAAAAAAATTGATAAAAAAAAACAGAAAAAGAAAAAAGAAAAAATAAATAAATTATATTTTGGGTTTGTATAGTTCGTTTTTAGTTTTGTATTCTTTCAATAAAGCCAATGGAAGAAGGAATATCTACAAAGAAGTGTCAAGCAATAAGGAATTAGAGGAAAAAATTACATTGTCAAGATTCTACGAAGTTCAAGAGTTGAAGACAAGAAGACGAAGATGAAGACACCGATTGAAGACCGAAGACGTTTCTATGGATCTTTGTGAGAGTGGTGCTAGATGCACGTCGAACGGATAACGAGGTAAGTAAGCATATTCCCACCTTCGTTAAGTGGTTGATTTCCTTTCTTAGAGATCGTCAGAAAAATGGGTTTTCAAAAATGATAAAAGATGTGGGTTTTTAAAATACTTCGGAGGGTTTTTGCCTTCCTACTATTCAACGTGTCGCAGGATTCTCTCTTCATTCCTACCTGGACACATGTGTGACCCATAAAAAGCTATTTATTATTGAGAGCAATATCATAAAACCCTTTCTTGTGAGGCAGAGTCGAGACTTTCGATCACTCCGAACCCGAATTTCTTTCGATAAGGGATGGTTATTTCTATCTCAACTTTTAAGGATGAGATTGTGTTCATTTATGTGTCTAACTTCTTATGACTAGTGTGCAGAATCTCTATGTCTTCTTAGCGCGTTGGATGCTATCATTACGGAGAACTAGTAAGTTGGAAAAGTAGGTTTTGTGGGTATATCTCTAGTAAACCCTCACGAGACTATAACTCGTCCGCTAGGGACACCTAGAGGTTTAAAGGCTTGTTATTTATGCTAAGAGTAACCGTAGCCTCGACGACACGGAGTTGTATGTATCTTTTTGAATTGTTCTGTTTGATTTGATCGAGGACTAGCAAAGTCTAAGTGTGGGGGAATCTGATAGGTGTCGTAAAACACCTAATTTTATATCTATAGTTTATGCTTTCTTTGCGAGTTTTCTTGTAAAATATGTATCTTATGTGTCGTTTTGAGTTATTAGGTGCAATGGAGTTATTCGGAGCAAAAGAAGAGGATAGGCGCAACATGAGGATTATGGTCATTTCACATGCCGGTGTTATCTGGAGCCAGTCACTGGTTAAGGGGTTACTACTGGGTGGCCGTATCCATCAGTGGGTGCAAATAACGATCCCAGTTCACTGCTTAACCCTATATCGAGAATTCTCTTCTCTTCTCATTACATCTCACCTGAAATTAAAGATGAGTGAGGAAAAATTGATGTTGTCCGAGAGATTGCAAAAATTCAGAGAAAGGAAGACGGATCGGGAAATCAGAAAGATTTGGCACTTGGCAGCAAGTCGGTTCGATTTATGAAGATGAGCTCGAGCACAGATGCAGATGAAGAACTCATGGATAAGATGGAAATTGAAATGAGGGTTTCTGAGCTTCGAGTGAAAACAAAGATGGGTTCGATAGATTGTCTCAGATGGATAGAACTAGAGCTAGGGTTTGTATTGGTTTGTATTTGAGGATTCAGAGACAGTGTCAGATGAGATGGGTTCGATCTGTGAGAGGTGATTTTGCTATTGATGATGAATTGAAGGGCTGAGTTAGAGATTTGGTCGATTAAGAAGCAAAAGAAGAAGACCCTGTTGCTGCTGATATGAGAGAATGAAACTGTGGGTGAAGATTGGGTTGAACTCGATTCGGATTTGGATTGATTGAAGAACTGATGGAAATGTTGTTGTTATGAAGATGGAGATTTAATGGGTTCAATAGCTGTTGTTGACTCAAGGATGAAGAAGATGGATGCAATAAATATCAAGGGTTTCAAATCCGAGAACAACACGAGAATGATCTGAGGAATTGCAGGGAAGTGGTGAAATGAATGGAGGAAGAAGTTGTAGTTGTAATGAACTGATTCGTGATCGACTTGCAGTGCTATGTTGCGAGATGATCCGAGGTCGAGAATTCAGTGCATGGGAGATTGAGCTTTGAATGAAGCTGCAATGCAGATGAGTGGAGTGTGAATGAATTGGGATTTAAGTGCTGAGAAGGGTTAAGAGATCATTCTTGAGCTGGTGAAGAATTACAGTGATGAATTAGTAGATGGTGGTCTGTGAACTGCGGTGGATTTGAGGAGATTGAGCTGCAATGGTTGTTTACGGGCAATATGAGATGAAGCTAGCCACAGGGGTTGGCTTGAGTTCAATTGATGCTGCTCAGGGGGGAAGAATGAGATAGCAATGGCAGGTAAATGAAGGAGATGTGCAGTTGGTGGTGGTATTGATGTTGAACTGGGGTTGCAGTCATGAACCTGAGAAGGAGTTGTTGATGTTGCTAAGCTACCAGGGATGAACTCAGGGAAGTAATGGGTTGGTTAGGACTGAGGTTATAGCTGGTGCCAGGGAATGTGAAGCTGAGTGGCAGTGGAAGCAGCTGAGAAAAAAGAGATGGAGTTATTGATGCTATGTTTGAATTGTGCATTGCAGAATGGCTCGAATGATGGAATTGCAGATGCAATGGATGAACCTAGATGTATGTGTAGGTATGAATGATTGCAGGTGTACTCAGATTGAAGTTGTCGAGGTGATAGAAGCTGGTGATGCAGTTATGGAGACTGAGATGATAGTGGATTGATGTCACAGTGAAGAGTTGAGGTTGCTGGTGCTGGCCTGGGATTGAAGTTGCAGCTTGGAATGGCTTGAACTGGAAGAATATATGATGCTGCTATAGAGAATGGGTATGCTGAGTTGCAGGTGGTAGTTGTTGGTTGAATTGGTGGTTGTAAGCTACAGAAGTTACAGTTGATGCCAATGAATGATAGGTTTGAGCAAGCTGATGCTAAGATAGTGCAGGTTATGAAATTACAGTGGGGCTATAGATTGATGAAGCTACATGCAAGTATATATGGTGTTCTTGCAGTTATAGAGGGTTGAATGGATGAATCGAAGCTACGACCTAAAGAAGTTTCGAGTTGCATTTTGCTTGGATGAAGCACCATCATGGTGCATGATGGATTATAGCTGCGTGCAACTGCAACAGCTCAGGTTCTTGTCAAGATCACTCAGCTGAGTCAGGCTTGTTAGACTCTGACTCAGGTCTGACTAGACCACCTGACTCATATGACTCGGGTTGACTCGGTTTGACCCGAGCTGACCCGAGCTGACTCATTGACCGGTGACCGGGTGGACTTTGCCGGTCACCTGAGGTACTTTCCGGTCACTTTTCCGACCCATTTCCGGCCATAATACCAGTTTTCCGGCGAATTCTTTTGGGACATATTTTCACATGGGTATTCCTCACATGTGGGCTTGGTGGACCACTTGGGCTTTGGGTTATGAAGACCTAATTTTGGAAACAAGAGAGCTATTTAAAGGAAAGACTTCTACAACTTTTTGGATCACATATTATTTCTTGGAACTTGGAGAGCCGCTTTTGTTTACGCTTCTAGGGTTTGCTTTTGTTCATCTTCTTCTATTCACTTAATATTTTTATGATGAACTCCATACCTATGAGTAGCTAAACAATTATTATTGGTTATGGGATAAAGTTGATTTCTCAACATGTTATTTGAATCTATGAATTACTTTTGTCTCAATAATTTATTGTTTGTGATTCACAATTAATAGTGTTATATGATTTGAATACTTGTTAGGTTGAGTCCGGAATCAATCCGATTTGCATTCATCTCTAAAGCTATATTAGGGTTTTCAATACGAAAAAGTTGTTTATCCATGATTCTAAGTAGCATAATTGTGGGTAGTGCTTGTAGTGATATATCCTACTAGTCACAAGTGAATCATAAATTTTGTTAAAACAGATTAGTGCTTTTACACATTCGTTTGCATCGATTAGTCTTATTCCATAGAACTTATTGCTTTTAGGGAGTTAAATCTAATTGTGCTTTTACACTTTAGGTTGCTTTCTAGGAAGAATTCACTTTTGCATCTTTTAATGTGGTTGTGATGAAATCAGGGAATTAGCGGGATATTCTTGCGAACAAGATATCCTAGGACTTTTAGTAAATAAGAGATTAAAATACCAATTCTAATCATTGATGAAAATACATGTTTGTGAATGATACTATCCCGTGACCAATATCTTCTCTCTATTGATTATTCCAATTATTTGCTTTGCTTTATTTTATTTTTACTTAAGTATTTCGCTAAAACAACAAACATCCCCCCTTGGTTACCTTAAAAACTGAAAATCGCATAACAACAATTGCCTCTATGTGGAAACGAACTCTTCCTTACCTTGTACTTCATTTATATTTAGTGAGTAAGAAAGTGAAATTATTTTTGACGCTTACGACAGCGATCATCGTCCGTGAACTATGATTGTCCCATACTTTGTCAAAAGTTAAGTCTTTCATATGTCGATATGCATGTATTGATAAAAGAATGAATGAACTTTTGACATTACAAAAGTTAAAGCCTTTTATGTCATATTTTGATGAAAGAAAGGATAAAACTTTTGTTTACGAGGATTATGTCTATTGTATGTCATTATGCAAATAGTGATGGAAAATAGAATGAATCTTTGTTTATTCCGCAGTATTTATCTTCCCTGATCCATATTTTATGTATATACTGTGCGGCTCCGTAAGTTCTCTTATGTTGAGCATTTTCGATTAGATTAATCATGGATTTTCTTGTGGTTAATTTAATTGAGTATTATTTGGATTCAAATTCATATTCGTATGTGATTTGTTATGTCCAAAGAAATCCTTCTTTTCTTGTGAAAGTAAGGTCGCTCTTGTTGTTCTTTCGGGAATGACATTTTATAAGGGGGGAGTTCTTAACTGAACTTGTGCTTAATTGCCAAATCTTTGTGGGGAGTGCGGTGTGGAATATTATAGGGGTTATCTTGTATCTTTATAAACTCCTTGATGAAAGCATTTAGCTTCGGATATATGATTGCATCTAAAAATTTGACATGTGCTTGCTTTTGGTCATGAAATGTCTCTATGGAAATTTCATTAGGATCCCACTAGTTTTCATACCTTCGCCAATTTTATTGACAAAAAAGGGGAGAATTAATGTGTAGTTCACACTACAAATACATATGATTTTCGGATCATTATGTAAGAGGGAGTGGTTTCCATGTGAGATGGAGTCTTGACTAAGGGGGAGTGATACATATCACCATAGTATTGTTGTCGAAGTTGTGATGCAATTGAACTTTGATGTTTTGTAATAATACTATGACATTGTGTAACAATGATTGAGAATTCTTGGTTTCTCATTATTATGGCTACGGATTTTTAACAACGATGATGCTAAACTTACAACCTTTGGAATCATTGAGTACTTGGAAGTGACGAAGATTTCAAGTAATGTTGAAGAACCAAGAAGATCAGGCATGTGGAAGAGAAGCTACAAAAGTTTATTTATCTATTTTTGTATTCCATATGTATTGATAGTTTTGTCACTAAAATTGACAAAGGGGGAGATTGTTAGAGCACTGCTCAGTCGAGCTCGCATGCGTTGCTATCTCAAGCATGTTTGTCAATATTAGTGATCAAAACTATAAGTCTTGATTTCTAGTCTACTATTAGCTAAGTCTCGGACTAGGATAGAAAGTGTAGTTGTGCACAAGACTCCATGGCGATCATCATACAAAGACGAAGAACTACTCAAGGAACTTGTGGAACTTCATCGACTAAAAGGTATGTGGATACTTGAACTTATCTATCACTCAAAAGTCTATCTACTCTATCTCCTATCATGAGACAAAAGTCGTTTTGCTATATAGACTATGATTATACACATTTGCTATTTCGAGCCGAGTTTATGTCGCTTATCTATTTCTCGAAATATGTGTTGGTAAGCTTTCGCTTTGGCCAAGTTCATCTTTACTAGTGACGAAAGTCATATTAAGTTTCAATCACTTGAAAATGGCTTTGACGAAAAATGGTTTGTGAATAACAACTATATAACATCCTCTAAGAATGTTTCAATGATTGAAATGAGAGTTTAGATTATATAACCATGGAAGGATATAAACATTGTGTGGTAACACATATGTGTGTAAGTCCTTATTCCTTGAACCAAAGTATGCGTACTTTGTTTGCTCAGAAAACCGGAGCCAGAGTCCGCGTACCAAGTCCGCGTACTGTCGGAAGTTCTCATCCCGAGAAATTCTGTTGGAGTTTGTAAACTAAAAACAAACTTATTCCGGGTACTTAAGTCCGCGTACCAGTTCGCGTACTTAAGTTGGTTATTTTCTAAAAACGATTATTTGTGAACTTAAACTTATATAAACTAAGCAATGCATAATTGCAAACCGTGGCTATAAAGTTCATGAATCGATTCGAGTGAATCAAATCGTTTTTGTTTCAATTCTGTCTATTATAAAGATCTAAGCTATTGAACAACTCTCTAACTAGTTCATTTGAGTCATTTGAACTAGTTATGGTAAAGAAGAATATGGTTGATATGAAAGTGCTCATATGGCTAACCATTTGGTTAACTACTTTTGAACCAACTAAATGTACATGTTTGGGTACGGTTACACAAACCTAAAACGTGCATTTCATTTGTGTGTAACAAGCTAAGTTTCGATATAACGGTTGAAAAATATTAGCTTGAATCTAATCAGGTTTTATCTAACGGTGAATATTGAATGCTTTGTTACTAAGCTAACTTTGATTGCAAACCCTGATTTGAAAGACTATATAAGGGAGAACTCTAGCAACTGGGAAACCTAATCCCCATACCTCCTATGTGATACTAGTTGTATAAGCTAGAGTCGATTCTCCTTTAACCTTAGGTTTCTATCGAGACCCTGTAGGTTAACGACTTGAAGACTTCATTGGGATTGTGAAGCCAGACCGATACTACTTTCTCGTAGTTGTGTGATGTGATCTTGATGTTTCTATCGTACTAAGTACAATCGTAAAGATTGGCTTGAGATTGATTTCTTCGATAGACAAGATATAAAAGAAGTCACAAACACCTTCATCTCATCGTTTGTGATTCCGCAATATCTTCTTTCGCTAGTCGATTAAGATTATTGTGAGGTGATTGATAATACTAGGCTGTTCTTCGGGAATATAAGTCCGGGTTATAAATTGGTTCCTGTTCACCTTGATTTATCAAAAGATGGAACAAAACTTATAGGTATTTCCGTGGGAGACAGATTTATCTTTTACCGTAGACTTTTCTGTGTGATACAAATTTGTTTATTAAAGTCTTCGACTTTGGGTCGTAGCAACTCTTAGTTGTGGGTGAGATCAGTTAAGGGAATCAAGTGCGTAGTATCCTGCTGGGATCAGAGGCGTAAGGAGCGCAACTGTACCTTGGATCAGTGTGAGATTGATTGGGGTTCAACTACAGTCCGACCAGAAGTTATTTTGTAGTAGGCTAGTGTCCGTAGCGGCTTAATACGGTGTGTGTTCAATCTGGACTAGGTCCCGGGGTTTTTTTGCATTTGCGGTTTCCTCGTTAACAAAACTTCTGGTGTTTGTGTTATTTCTTTTCTGCATTATATTTTGTTATATAACTGAAATATCACAGGTTGTGCGTTTGAATCAATCAATTGGGAAATCCAAACTTTAGTTGTTGATTGAAATTGATTGATCCTTGAACATTGGTCTTTGGTACCGTTCAAGTGTTTTCTCTTGTATTCAATTAGACTCTCAGATTTCTATTTTCTTGAGTAAGTATTGAATCGAGAAAGAGAGATATAACTCTTTAATATACTTTTATTAAGATTGAGTCTGACTGTCTAGTTGATTCTCTTAAAAGTATATTAGAGTTAGTCCATACAAATTGCTAATCGAAATATTGGGTGTGGTTGTTGTACCCCCACTTTTTTATCATTTAACCCGTCAGAATTTTTTTTTCCAGCTAGAATCTCGGCAGGATCATATGCACCAATATCCTTTGGAACAGTTGCATCGCCTTCTACAACAACCGGAGGATTATAGCCATTAACTACATAAAACCATGATTGAAAATCACGCGCTTGAAGAAAGGCACGCATAACAATTTTCCACCATAAGTAATTTGAGTCATCGAAGACTGGTGGTACGTTTATGGAGATAACACTTCTGTCCATATTCAGATCGCTACAAACACAGACTTCTAAGGTCTTAAATGTGTTTGCCTGCTCTGATACCAATTGAAAAAGCGGGGGTCTAACAACCACACCCAATATTTCGTTTGGCTATCTGAATAGACAAACTCCAATATACTTTCAAGAGAATTAACTAGACAATTAGACTCAATATATATAAAAGTATATCAAAGAGTTTTATATCTCTATCTCTCAATTCAATCTGCAATCAGCAAATAGGAATTTGCGAGCCCGATTGAATATAAGAGAAATAACTTGAACGGTACCAAAGACCAATGTTCCGGGATCTATCAATTTCAATCAACAACCAAAGGTTGGATTTACCAATTGATCGATTCAACGCACAACCTTGTGATATTTCAATTATATAACAAAATATAATGCCGAAAAGAAATAAACGAGACACGGAATTTTGTTAACGAGGAAAACCGCAAATGAAAAACCCGGGACCTAGTCCAACTTTGAACACCCACCGTATTAAGCCGCTACGGACACTAGCCTAATATCAATGAACTTGACCGGGTACTTTAGTTGAACCCTAATCAATCTCACACCGATTCAAGGTACGATTTACGCTCCTTACGTCTCTCGATCCCAAAGGGGATACTACGCACTTGATTCCCTTAGATGATCTCACCCACAACCAAGAGTTGCTACGACCCAAAGTCGAAGACTTGATAAAAAATCTATCTCACACCTGTAAAAGTCTATTGGAATAGATAAATCTCGCCTCCCCACGAGAAATTCCTACGAGTTTTGTTCCATATTTTGATAAATCAAGGTGCAAAAAAACCAATTGATAAACCGGACTTATATTCCCGAAGAACAACCTAGTATTATCAATCACCTCACAATAATCTTAATCGTACGGTAGAGAAACAAGATATTATGGAATCAGAAACGATGAGACAAAGATGTTTGTGACTACTTTTAATCTTACCTATCAGAGATAAATCGCAAGCAAATCTTAGCAAAGATAATACTCAATCAAGATAGAAGAAGTAAGATCAGAACACGCAACTACAGATGAAATAGTTGGGTCTGGCTTCACAATCCCAATGAAGTCTTTAAGTCGTTAACCTACAAGGTTTCGTGAAAAACCTAAGGTTAAAGGAGAATCGACTCTATCTTATACAACCAGTATCACACAGGAGGTGTGGGGATTAGGTTTCCCAGTTGCCGAAGTTCTCCTTTATATAGTTTTCAAATCGGGGTTTGCAATCTAAGTTACCTTGGTAACAAAGCATTCAATATTCAACGTTAGATGAAAACCTGATTAGATTCGAGCTAATATCTTTCAACCGTTAGATCGAACTTAGCTTGTTATACACAAATTAAATGTACCCTCATTTAGGTTTAAGTAACCGTATCTAAACGGGTACACCATGTTGGCTCAACAGTAGTTAACCAAGGTTAGCTATATGAACACTCTCATATCAACCTTATTCATCTTAACCATACTAGTTCAAATGACTCAAATGAAACTAGTTAAAGAGTTTTTCAATTGCTATATTCTCATAGAAGTATACAAGAACACAATTGAAGCAAAATCGGTTTGATTCACTCGAATCAATTCATGAACATTATAGCCACGGTTTTCAAAGAATGCATTCTTTAATATATAAATATATTAGTTCATGAGCCATGTAAGATGTTACTCGGAGATTTTCACATGATCATCATTTGACTTTCGTAAGAATATAAGATGAACTTGGTTGAAGTGAAAGCTTACCAACACATATTCCGAGAAATATGTAAGCGAGTTAAACTCAGCTCGAAATCTCAAATGTGTATAATCGACAACTATATAGTACTACGACTTTTGTATTAATATAGGAGATAAAGTAGAAATAGACTTTCCAAGTGATAGATGAGTTTTAGCCTCCACATACCTTTTGTTGATGAAGTTCCACTAGCTATCCTTAGTAGTTCTTCGTCTTCAATTGATGAACGTCGTGATGCTCAACTACACAATCTATCCTAGTCCGAGACATCACTATAAGTAGACTAGAAATCAAGACTTATAGTTTTGACCACTAACATTGACAAACAAGCTTGAGATAGCAACGCTTGCGAGTTCGACCGAGCAGTGCTCTAACACCATCTGTTTTTAAGAAATGATTATTATCTGCGTGGGATAGTTCATATTATCTAACGAGAGATAGTTGTTACCATCGTGGGTAGTTCATACTGTCTAAAATGAATTACAGTCATGCTTGATCCTTCGAGCTATGGAGGTGGGTACGTAGGCAGCCGCTTGGTGGTTCAGCAAAACCGTGCGAGGTTTTTCATATCGTCAGAAAAGAATTAATTACTATTTTCCACTTCATATTATTTACTCGGAGATGATTTCAACCTTAGCAATAAGTTAGCGAGGATGTAGTTGCATTCTTTTGGATGTTCATACTACTTAGTGCAGAGATAGATGATTGTATTTTCCACCTCATATCATATGATAAACTGTGCAAAATGTGACATAGAGATAATTGTTGACTTTCAAGGTAATTCAACCATTTGATAATACATGTTTGACAAGATATGATTGTTACCGTTCGAGGTAATGAATATCGTCTATCTCTGTACGTGAGTTAAGTAATGTTTATAATCGTACGAGGTAACTCATATCATATGAGAAGGATGGTTGTTGTTTATGGTGGAAGTTAACACCGTCGATCGAGGGATTGTTACTAATTCTGTTGAGTAGTTCATATCATCTGAGAAGGATAGTGTGTCCGGTTGGATCGAGTTAGGGAAGTCAATGGGATACCGAATTCTGAATTCCGTAACCGATAATCCGAGTTCCTATAGGTAATTTTCCGACATAACGGTTATCGGAAGTCGGTGAACGAAAATTTATCGGTGATTATTGTCTTAACGAAACAGTATCGGTTGGTAAGTACCGATCCCGATAATTATTGTCTACACGTGTCCGTTCGGTATACCCCTGCACGTGTTACTCTTACCAAAACTTAACTCTATCTTCTATTCTTCTTCGTGTTTTTACTTTTTAGTTTTATACAAAAAAAAAAGGAGCGATAGAGAAAGAGATCCAGTCTTCCAGACAGAAAGAGATAAGAGAAGGTAATGATCATGAGACAACAATCGAAGCGGATTCGTGTTTTGAATATGTTATTATGAATTGTATATCTTTATATGTTTCCTTTTCTTCTGTAACTGTGATTCTTCGATGATCCAGATTCAATGTTATTTTCTCATCCTTTGATCTAGGGTTTCAGTTGAAGTTTTGTGCATGGATTATTTACCAGGACCATAAGGGAATACTAAAAGATGTGAGTTGATTTATCTTTGGCCTTCTGGTTTTAGATGGAGGATTGCTGTTGGATCTTTGGACCAACTCCACTTTCGATTTTATGTCTTTAATAGGTAGAAGGAGGTGATGATCGGGGATCGAAGTTTGGAGCGGAATCTGGTTTCTTTTTGTAAATATGTATGTTAGAGTATATAATTGTGGTTCTTCAATGATCTGAATTGATGGTATTTATCAGTAATTTTACCGGTATCCAATAACCTTAACGAAACGGTATCGACTTTGATTTTTAGATTTCTGTAGGAAATTATCAGTAACAGTACCGGAAGAGTTAGATACCGTTTGATAGGTTCCATTGACAACAAAGGATCGAGTATTATGATTTTCTAAATCTTTGAGGGCCCCCATTTACGGTGGTTATCCGAAAGATTGTTTATTTGATAAAGATGGTTGGTATCTGACTATCATGGCATTAGACTAACCACCACTCACCTGTATTGTATGGTTGTGTTGTTAGGCATCAATTGGCCCTCCACCTATGGTGGCTACCAGAAACACCGTTTGTTTAATAACGACGGCAGGTATTCGACTGCTTTAACAAGAGATATTGTATCCTCATACTAGAAACACAAAAATCAATTGCGGGCTCGATAAACCTTAGAATGAGGTTTCTGTTCAGCAGAATCTCAGTATCTGAAACTATCTACAGTTTCAATAGCAACTCTTTAGGATTACAATGAGAATTCATAATCGAATATTACGGCTTCAGGGGAATTTGTGTTCGCTAGGAGATGATTGTTACTAGGGATGTAAATGGCTACCCATTACCCGGAACTGGAACCGGGTTGTGGGTCCTAAAGTTGGACCCTTTAACAACTTAGGACCCGATTGGACCCGAATGTTAACGGATCCAAAAGGGTAATACCCGTCGGGTATCCGATCTTTTAGCAAAATTATAATAGTACTTTGCTAGTTTTGTCTTTATTTTATTTTTTTCATTTTCTCTTTTTTTCTTACATTTAATATTTATTTAGTACATTAATAAAGAAATACAGTAAAAACTCCATATATTAATAGACTTGGGACTTCACAAAATTATTAATATATAGAGTTTATTAATATAGGGAGTTATACAAAAAAAAAATTGCTCGACAAGAAGCTTTAAACATGCTTGACAAGTTAGAAATATTTTAGCTTCAACAAGAAGGTGCAAATAGTAACGAGGTCTTAAGGATATGTAAATCAAAAGATGCGATAACAATCTAAAAAATTACATCCTTTTTTCAAACAACTATAGATTCATATTTTTCTTTATTTTAAATTTTGGTGTAACAAGATCTATAATTTTCCGATTATGTCTATTATATTAATATATGGAGGTAAATTACTTATGGTGGGACTAGAAAAATCTATTAATATTAAAATGTGGAGTTTATCACTATTTATAATCGCCCAAGTTGGGACCATAATTTTTATTAATATATAGAGTTTATTAATATATGGGGTATCAATATATGGAGTTTTTACTGTAATAATAATAATTCTTTATAAAAATAATTTGGATTCAAGTTAAAAACAGAAAGAAATGTTTTTAAGATTTTCTTTATAGTTTTTTTAATACCTAACGGGTGCCCGAGATTTTAAATGGGTCCGGTTCCGGGTCCAAAAATTTAGAACCGGACTCGACTTTTATAAGTAGGTCCGGGTTTGGGTCTAGTGATACTCGGGAGGACCCGGACCCATTGACAGCCCTAATTGTTACCGATTTATGTAATTCATATCACCTACTTGTTTCGATGACCCTTGAAATATGAATTATGCTTGTATACTTATAAAGCAGTTTGGGATAAATCAATGAACAGTCGCTTAAAACACAAATTGTCGGATGGGTAGTCAAAAATATAAATCGATAAATATTTGCTTGGTAAAAAAATTAGTGTCGTCTAAAAGGTTGGTAATGTCGATTTTTCGAGGAGCGTATTGGGAAGAAGGAACTTGTCAAGCGGGTTGCCCGACCCGCTGGAAGTAAAATTTTCTCGGTCTATCACACAAGTAGTTTATATTTGATAAACGTAAAACTTGATTGATTTTTATCCAGGAGTTTTCGATCAATATTACTTTATCTGACTTGGTATTTTAGACATGTACGAAAGATCATTGACTCTGGATTAATCATTTAATATCTTTGGTATTTGTGATTAGCAAACATGTAGGTTCCTTGATGTTTGTAAGATCTCCTAAAGGAATTGGGTTGAAAAAGTCTTTGAAGAGGCAGAAAAACTCTTGAAAGTAGTGTTGAGAAATTCATGGGCATAGGCTATCTTGGTTGTATGAGCAAGGATAATGAGAAAAATGAGTAATTAGGGGTAGTTTATTCGGTCTCAACTACGAGGTTGGAATAAACGTTTGTGTAGCGACTTAATCTTAAGAGCATTCAAAGCTAGACTAGTTCCCGGATTTTTTCTACTATGCAGTTTTTCTCATTAACAAAATCTTGTGAGTCATGTGGTTTACTTAATCTTTCTGCATTATAATCAACACCTTAGATCGATCATGTTAGTTTATTCCTAGAACGGAGTTTAGATTATATACAAGATAGCTTTGTCTAGATAATCTTCAACCTTTCTAATATCGATAAGATTATACAAGTAGTGTCTAGGTTATTGCGAAAAAATTGGTTGTGTACTCGATACCCTCGTTTTTCATTAACGTCTTGATTTATTTAATTAGTGTACATGGTATATTCATGTACACTGTGTATTAAATTCGAGTCCAAATTTCTCCACCTCTAATATATCGGGGTGCACGTTCTGGATTTTCTAATTGGTTTAAAATATGTTCACTTGAATTCCATTTTTATCATTTTACCCTTTAATTTTAATTTTATAATATCTAAAGTAGGAAAACTTAAAATCTGCGCCCGATTTAGTAGATCTCCATCAACATTTTTTTTTTTTTTTTTTTGAAACAAGGCGAAAGTATCACTTTTTTCCTCGAAACGGAGCGAAAGTATCATTTTTTTTTGAAACAAGGCGAAAGTATCGGTTTTTAAACGGGTGAAAGTAGCCATGAGACAAACCTTATCTTCAGACTCTTCTTCGATCGGCCCTCCCACCGTGGCAACGGTTGTACTGGCATTATTTTATTATTATTAGGGTTTCCTCTTTCAAAGAATACCAATTTTGATCAAAACTCCTTATTTTCATATATTTTCAAATTTTGTTTCATGGACCATATGGTTTGCAAAACAAGTGGTCTTGCAATCATCATGACTTTCTACAATAAAAAAAATTAAAAAAAGTTATTTTAATATTTCCAAATACCGGTCTTTCAAGTAAAACTAAGAGTTTCAGTCAACCTCAAATTATTCTAAAAAGATAAAACAATGCTCGGTCGAGCATCAGAATGTACCAAAACTCTCAGGAATGGAACGCGTACTGCATGATGGCACGAGCATCACCATGGCCTTGGGCCTTGGCCATCAAAGAGCCTGTCCCACTTCATTCATCGATGAGTGACCTAATTAATCCTCTAAAGTCTATATTTAGTTCAAACTCTCTCCAACAACTTGAACCAACATCCATGCACCATCAGTTGGTCCTCTAGCGCCAATGGACGGTTCTGACACCCCTTGGTCGGTCCTTATTTCTACCACAATTAGGTTTTACTACCTAATGCTCTGCAGATCACTACTTTTAATTATGATTAGACACTAATTAATCATCCACGCACCAAATGCTCTGCAACTGACTTTGGTGAATGCTCAACCAAGCACCTGAGCGCCACATGGTTAGTCCATCATCGCCAATAGTCGGTCCCCTCTCACCCGTTAGTTTATTTTCATTTAATCATTCTTAGATCATCCATCGATAAGAATTTGGGTTTTGAGCCCAATGCTCTGCAGAGCATAATTCTAAACAAGTCCAAACACCAACAATTTTTATATTGATCCAGCAATCAATATTTTAATTAATAATTTAATATTCGGTCCAGCTACCAATATTTTATTGATTCAACTATAAATTGCTCTGCAAAGTAATATTGATTTAACTATCAATACTCAAGTAAGCAATGTTTCATATTGATCCAGCTATCAGTAATTTATTGGTTTATCAACCAATACCCAGTTGGTCCATCAACCAACACTTAGTTGGTTCATCAGTTGATCATTATATCAGAAGAGAAGATTTTCAAGCATAAACAAACTAGGTGCAATCAGATTTCAACCACCGTTAGTCAATCAAATCAATCGAAAGTAAAAGATAAACCGCAATTATCTAGTTTCCCACCAACGGTACACACTAGAGCTTCTCAATCCCAAAGAAGACTTTAAACTGAGCGGCCGTAAGAGATTTCGCCTAATTAGGTTACTCTCCTCTCCGAATAGGCGGCTATACCAGTAATACCAACAAAAGAGGAAGTCTGTCGTTACGAAGGATTAGTTTGCAAGAAAGGCAAACTTCAAATATTTATAGACAAGGAAGTTTGGACACCAAGGAATTTCCAAAACCGAAAATATTCTCAAGATATTCATTAAAGCAAAAATTCGGTTTCCATAATTCCTGGAAATGCTCTGTCCAAAAATAATGATCGAAATCTCTCGGAAAATCTAATTAGTAAATGCACATTACTAATTCTTATATTTCCCTACAAAATGAAATTGATAACCATAATTAAAAGATTCTTAACTTACTTACGTTTCGATCCTGGGATTCTCTTCCCTTAGCTATTAAGGAATAACTTTGAACAATTAAAGAAATAAACATTCACAAAACATGTTCAAAGTATGTCGACAACCTTACTTTGTAAGTTCTCTTTCACACTTACAACCTTGAAACCAATTTGCCACACTTCCAAACAAGTTTAGAATTGGTGCATCTGACTTTCAAGAACTATGCGATTGATCAAACAAACATTCAATCACAATCATGGGTTTAACGGTTCTACCAAAACAAGTTTCGGTTCTACCTTCCATGTGAGTACTGTGCATAGTCACACTAGCTTTACAAAATTCGGTTGACTAGGTAGTAGGATCGGTTCCCCACATATATATGGTATCTAACTTATATATGTTGCACATGTCCATAGGATCGGTTCCCATTTCTGCTATAAACCTTGTTTCACCCCATACAAGGATCGGTTCCCCTTTGTGATGTACTGCACCTTTTACTAGGATCGGTTCCCCTTTCCCATATTTGGTCAGACATAAAATCACAAACCCGATCATACCATCTCAGGTGATTACTTAAGATCGGTTTCACTAATAAAAGTCATACCAATACATAAGTCAGGCCTTTGTGAATAGTTCTACCAAGAACACAAACAAGTTGTGAGCGGTTATACTCAATCACACATATTGGTTGTTCATAAGATATGCAATGAATAACAAAACCAATAACACATGGCAATTTGCTTTTCGGTTCACAAACAAGTTTATGAACTTACTTCCTTAGAACACATGTAAAACATTGTTCCCTAGGATGAAATCCTCACCTCATACCCATACATAGTCACAATAGCATTCAAATGATTATGGCGATGTCTTATCTACAAAGTTTAATGGTTAAGCAATAAACCTCGTATTGTATTCCTTAATACTATGTCTATATAGAGTTCAAATATGCTTGCAGATTTGTTTTCAATATGCACGACTTGAAAGATAGTTAGGGAATGAAACAGTTCCAGTCAAATATCACTAAGTGGAAGGATGATTGTTGTCGTTGTAGCTTCTTGCTTCTTCACATCTTCAAGACTTCGCAATACTTGTAATGTCTCATATCCTAATACTTTTAAGCTAACCTATACGAAGTTGACTCTAGTACATAATCAAACGACTCCTAACATGAGTTTTGGTTCACTAAAATATGACAACCAAACTTGACATACCAACGCTTGGTGGGTTCAATCGAGCCATGCTCTAACACTATGTTACTTGATAAAAAGGTTCGGACTTAACCAAACACAATAGGATTCACTTATCAAGTACATATGAATTAATGTTTGTGTAATTTACTTTAATTATAATAAAACAATTATAATGCGGAAATATAAAGTAAATGACACAACAAGATTATGTTAACGAGGAAACCTAAAATGCAGAAAAACCCCGGGACCTTGTCCATAATTGAATACTCTCAGGATTAAGCCGCTACACAAAATTACACCTAACTTCGTATAGTTGAGATCAAGCAACTAAACCTATAGTTCACCTAGTTCCGTCTGTATTCCTCAACTCCAACTTATAAATAAGTCACGTACTTGAAACAATTCCTTTGGTTCGTATTCCAAACAGTAAAGGAACAACAAATCTGTTTGGTATCAACTCTCTTCAACCAAGTGATATGAGTCGGACAAAGGATCTTCCGTTTATCTTAACATAAACTCCTTCGTCGGGTCCTTAGATCTATCTTATGTACAATTACCGAAGTAATCGTTTAAGATTAAGCCAACAACACTCTTAATGCAAAGAATTGTGTTGATACCTATCTACTCAATTAATCAATCCAATCTACCACAAGGATAAACTGATTATTAATTGGATCCTCTTTTACCGAAACAAGTATTGTGCACACCAAATATTATAAACCCAAGTCAGATCTTCAATATCTTTTTTGTCTTCAAATCTTCTTAAATATTCAATAAAAACCTGCACACAATCACTTGAATCTCTTGTGATCAATCACGCATGTAACGAAGTACGTTAACAATGGATTATCACAAGATCGTCTTTAGAACTAACAACGAGTCTAAAGATCCTGTCGAAACTATGAACTAGTTTGAGTGAATCTTATATCAGAAGAGAAGATTCTCAAGCATAAACAAACTAGGTACAATCAGATTTCAACCACCGTTAGTCAATCAAATCAATCGAAAATAAAAGATAAACCGCAATTATCTAGTTTCCCACCAACGGTACACGCTAGAGCATCTCAATCCCAAATAAGACTTTAAAATGAGCGGCCGTAAAAGATTTCGCCTAATTAGCTTACTCTCCTCTCCGAATATGCGGCTATACCAGTAATACCAACAAAAGAGGAAGTCTATTGTTACGAAGGATTAGTTTGCAAGAAAGGCAAACTTCAAGTATTTATAGACAAGGAAGTTTGGACACCAAGGAATTTCCAAAACCGAAAATATTCTCAAGATATTCATTAAAGCACAATATCGGTTTCCATAATTCCTGGAAATGCTCTGTCCAAAAATAATGATTGAAATCTCTCGGAAAATCTAATTAGTAAATGCACATTACTAATTCTTATATTTCCCTATAAAATGAAATTAATAACCATAATTAAAAGATTCTTAACTTACTTATGTTTCGATCCTGGGATTCTCTTCCCTTAGCTATTAAGGAATAACTTTGAACAATTAAAGAAATAAACATTCACATCACGTGTTAAAAGTATGTCGACATCCTTACTTTGTAAGTTCTCTTTCACACTTACAACCTTGAAACCGATTTTCCACATTTCCAAACAAGTTTAGAATTGGTTCATCTGACTTTTAAGAACTATGTGATTGATCAAACAAACATTCAATCACAATCATGGGTTTAACGGTTCTACCAAAACAAGTTTCGGTTTTACCTTCCATGTGAGTACTGTGCATAGTCACACTAGATTTCCAAAATTCGGTTGACTAGGTACTAGGATCGGTTCCCCGCATATATATGGTATCTAACTTATATGTGTTGCACATGTCCATAGGATCGGTTCCCCTTTTCCTAAAAAAGTGTTGCACATGTCCATAGGATCGGTTCCCCTTTCTGTTATAAACCTTGATGCACCCCACACAAGGATCGGTTCCCCTTTGTGATGTACCGCACCTCTTACTAGGATCGGTTCTCCTTTCCTATAATTGGTCAGACAAAAATCACAAACCCGATCATACCATCTCAGGTGATTACTTAAGATCGGTTTCACTAATAAAAGTCATACCGATACATAAGTCAGGCCTTCGTGAATAGTTCTACCAAGAACACAACAAGTTGTGAATGGTTATACTCAATCGCACATATTGGTTGTTCATAAGATATGCAATGAATAACAAAACTAATAACACCTGGCAATTTCCTTTTCGGTTCACAAACAAGTTTATGAACTTACTTCCTTAGAACACATGTAAAACATTGTTCCCTAGGATGAAATCCTCACCTCATACCCATACATAATCACAATAGCATTCAAATGATTATGGCGATGTCTTATCTACAAAGTTTAATGGTTAAGCAATAAACCTCATATTGTATTCCTTAATACTATGTCTATCTAGAGTTCAAATATGCTTCGCAATTTTGTTTTCAATATGCATGACTTGAAAGATTTGTTAGGGAATGAAACAGTTCAAGTCAAATATCACTAACCTCAAGTGGAAGGATGATTGTTGTCGTTGTAGCTCCTTGCTTCTTCACATCTTCAAGACTTCGCAATACTTGTAATGTTTCATATCCAAATACTTTCAATCTAACCTATACGAAGTGACTCTTAACATGAGTTTTGATTCACTAAAATATTACAACCAAACTTGACATACCAACGCTTGGTGGGTTCAACCGAGCCATGCTCTAACAATCTCCCTCTTTGTCAATTTTAGTGACAAAACTCTTACATCATATGGATAAACAAATTACAAGAATTCATTACGCATACGCTTGATTCTCGAATTCAACAGCACAGTAAACTGCTTACATTCAATCCTTGAAAATGCCGCTGTTTACATTATAATAACAAAGATAATACCCCCCCTAAGGAAGATAGGTAGATATTCAATCCGCACGTCTTTGTTATACCAATTTATATGACATGTTACTCCCCCTTAGTCTGTGCTTTCACTCTTTCGTTAGATAAACATTCAAGCACCAATGTTCTTTTCCTTAGCGATACCAATCAGTATAAAATCAATGCCAGTATCACTTGTTTACTCCATATATTTCTCCCCCTTTTTGTCACAAAAATGACAAAGAAGCGAAAAAATAAAGGACAACACGAAAAGAATCTTACAAATCTCAAAATAGACTTACAACCTGTAGAGTTAGGCACGAGGGTTCCACACATCATGTTCTGATAACCAATATCAAAACCGAAACTACAAGTAGTTTTATTTTGATATGTTACCAAGGAAACAATTGTCCGAAATAATTTTTCCAATTTAGTTTAGAAAAACAAAAGTCAACTAAGCACCTTAGTCCCTTTGCTAAACCGATTGTTCAAAAACAACCGCTTAATTCTATAAGACCAAAATAAAGATAACTCTATTTTTCTTATCAGATCTAATAATCCATAAACTTAGACATTTCAATTTTAAACAAGACAAATACTAGGTTAGTTAACTAGCATTTATTGTTAAGGAATTCGATTAGACTTGAATAACCGAAACCTCACTTCAATAAGACTAACTAAGATCAGAATTAACGTAGTTTCTCTTATCCGGAATCGAATTGGACTAAACAAATCATCCCGTACACCTTATATTTCGTTAAGCCATAAATAATTCATACAAACCAACATAAATCAACTTGCATAATTATTCACCTCAACCGGAAGTAATTGAAACAACATAGACATTAAAAGCACCGCAATTGCACTGAAATTTTGTAAGCCTAAACAATTGATACCACACAATAAAGCAATATAACAATAGTTTTTCTTAACCGGAACCAATTGAATCACACACATCCACACACACATCATGGAATAAACATCAATTGAACCGAAATTTTGTTAAGCAAAAGCAATAAATATATATAATCTAAACTCAGGCTTTTCTTAAACAGGAAAACAATTAATGAACAAGATTGTTACCTCAAATTTCGCATCCACTTATCCAATATGTTTGCATCTTCGTCCAGGGAGAATTGATATCGAAATATCATCATGTTGTCATCCTTATGCCAAAATAAAAGAATAACAACAACCCTCAACCTTTACCAGAGAAAGGTTGAAAACCGGTTTTAACAATTGCAAGCAAAAGTTGAAAACCGTCGAAACACATATGCTTTTATGCTAAACCAAAACCGATTCAACATATTGTGACTTTTTCACATATTGTTTCTACCAGAACCCCTCATGATTCTTTGATAAAGCCTACCAACATGGGCTAGAACTTAATCCTGCTAAATCAAAAAGTCACCCAAACCACAAGGGTTCACAATATATGAGATCGAATATTAAGGTAGTGAAACCGCAATAAAACATCCCATAAACATACATAGCAATAAGATAAAAGCATTCAAGCACATGATATGTAAACCGAAAACTATCACAAGAAAAATTACCAATCAAATAATTTTATTCATAATTAAGATAGTTTTTATTCAAAATATACTAGTACAATCAATGAAAGAAATCAAAAATTGATGTCTATTTTTCTCTTTCTTGAAGTCAAGTCAGACTTCATTTGTTTGCACCTTTGAATCCTCGAGCCTTCTTCTTGTTCTCCTTTAAGGAACTCATCATTAATTGTTACGATTCCTTCAAGAGTTTAGGATCATGTCCGTAAGCAAACATCATTTGTCTCCGAATACAGTCCAATTGTCTCCCAAGACGTAAAATGTGATACATAAGATCTCCATTACTATAGGTTTGATCATATGAGATGCTTGATCCCTATTGAGTTCCACTCATCCGGTTAATAATTCCTTGAGAGACAGTTTTAGTATCTTTCTTATCTCCAGGGCAATTCCCTAATGTTTTTTCACACAACTTGGTGATGACACATGGATATCCAAGGTTTCTATGGAAACCTGTGACATTGAGAGATTCAATGATTTTAATCATTTGATTGATAATTAATCCACAAATATCAATCCGTTTCTTCCCTTCAAGAAGATAATAAACCATTTCAGCAAATTCTCTATTCCATAGAGACGAATCTCTTGAGTAAGCAAAGAGTGTAGGTACGGCGAGTTTACCGAAAATCCTCAAGTTTAAGGGTACTTCTTTGGTTATCATTCTTCCCTTTTTCCATTCAACAGTTTTTCTAGTGATGAGTTTCGAAATGATACCGTGCTCAATTTCAAAACCAGTAATTATATGACCCTTCTCATTGAAGTTGATGATTTCTGATATCATCTTTCTGTTGACATGAAGAAAAGTAACCAAGGTGCTAAATTTAAGTTTTTCATGATTAATATTGTGAATATTACCATAAAAAATTATTACTATTTCAGGTGAATAGTTTTCAAATCCGAACATATTTCCCCAGATTCGGTCTTGATCAAACTTCACATAATTGGTTTCTGAAAAATCTGGATCGAATCTCTTCTCTTCGGTGAAGCTTGCTTCCTTCAAAGTTTGATATCTTTCATAACATGTGTTATCTACGAAGTTTGTAAGGGCATGCTTCCCTTTGATCAAGTGAGGAAACTTGATTTTGTCAACTTCCCCGGGAGGGATGAAAGGATTCAAAACAAACTTGTCTAATCCAGAGATTTCTTCTCTTGTTTTTTCTCATACTTGCGAAAATATGAAAAAACCTAGTTACGGTTTTGAGCAATCTTCCCCAATATTTTTGAACACATAGCAAGAGATTATCTTTTATAGGAAGACTTACTATCAAAAACCGGAAATAACTAGTTTTAGGAAAAACACTCAAAATCGGAAACCGTGACTTGTGGGGAAATAATTCCGATTTTATATCCAGGACTTTCTTTTGGAAAACCGTTTTTTCATGGTCTGGATCTTTGTTTCGGATTGATTCCATGTTTTTGTCCAAAAACCTGTTTACTCTTTTATTACCAAAAAGTGGCAATATCACTTGAATCTCATTCAAGAGTTTACTAGAGTATACAGAGAAAAATTTGAACATGATATGATATTTGTTTAAAAATATCATCAGAATCACAATCCCAACAATATTTCAAAAGATCACTTGCTTCATTAAAACAATTGTGAGGAGTATGAAGCAAACCATTTTTAATAGAATTATTAACCGAAAACTTATTCCTTGTAGGAATACATATTTTCCAAAATCGCATCCTAGATGGCGAAACATTTGAATTGCATCTGAAAATGTACATGTATATACTTTGGTAGGTCATCCAAAATATATCTAAGGTTCCAGATTTATCAAGAACACAATAACCATGGTTTATACAAATCATAAGAGGAATCTTATGCATTTTCAATATATAACCTGTTACATAGGCCTTAGTATCATTGTTACTCAACATAATGATATACAATCCTATGTCCACCAAAGGATTATGTAAGTCACTCGAGACATACATAAGCATAATTCCTAACATGTTTAGGAATAAGAGTATTACATACTTCATACGTGATTTCCACCACGATCTTATAAAGTAATCAAATCCTGCAACTACGTTAAATGAATCGAACATTAGATTCACTCTTATAGGTTGGATCGCACCAAACACAGATTGTTAGATCTTTTCATATTTTCCTGCTCTGATACCAATTGAAAAGGCGAGGGTACCCAAATATACCTCAAGCTAAAACTTTTCCTACCTATAAGTCATTTCCCCGAAAGTGATTTTCTATGGACTGAGTCGAGACAATACAACTAATCGGTTCACACTTCGTGTGATCGTATATGGATACGAGATCGAGACAATACAACAACGAAGTATGTTACTTGATAAAAAGGTTCGGAGCTAACCAAACACAACAGGATTCACTTATCAAGTAAATAGGAATTAACGTTTGTGTAATTTAATTTTAATTATAATAAAACAATTATAATGCGGAAATATAAAGTAAATGACATAGCAAGATTTTGTTAACGAGGAAACCGCAAATGCATAAAAACCCCGGGACCTTGTCCAGAATTGAATACTCTCAGGATTAAGCCGCTACACAAAATTACACCTAACTTCGTATAGTTGAGACCAAGCAACTAAACCTATAGTTCACTTAGTTCCGTCTGTTTTCCCATGCCTCCAACTTATAAATAAGTCACGTACTTGGAACAATTCCTTTGGTTCGTATTCCAAACAGTAAAGGAACAACAAATCTATTTGGTATCAACTCTCTTCAACCAAGTGATATGAGTCGGACAAAGGCTCTTCCGTTTATCTTAACATAAACTCCTTCGTCAGGTTCTTAGATCTATCTTATGTTCAATTACCGAAGTAATCGTTAAGATTTTGCAATCAATACTTTTAATCACAAAGAATTGTATTGAAGTCGATCTACACAACTAATGAATCCCATCTACCACAAGGATAAATCGATTATAGTTGGATCCTCTTATACCGAAACAAGTATTGTGCATACCAAAGATTATGAACCCCAAATCAGAAATCTTCAATATCTTCCTTGTCTTCAAATCTTCTTAGATCTTCAATAAACACCTGCACACAATAACTTGAATCTCTTGTGATCAATCACGCACAGAACGGAGTCTGTTAATAATGGATTATCACAAGATCGTCTTTAGCACTAACAACAGTCTAAAGAACCCTGTCGAAACTTCGATCTAGTTTGAGTGAATCTTATATCAGAAGAGAAGATTCTCAAGCATAAACAAACTAGGTGAAATAAAAGTTCAACCACCGTTAGTCAATCAAATCAATCGAAAACAAAATATAAACCGCAATTATCTAGTTTCCCACAAACGGTACTCGTAGAGCTTCTCAAACCCAAAGAAGACTTTAAACTGAGCGGTCGTAAGAGATTTCTCCTAATTAGGTTACTCTCCTCTCCGAATAGGCGGCTACACCAGTAACAACACAACCGAGGAAGTTTGCCGTCACGAAGGATTAGTTTGCTCGAAATGCAAAATTCAAGTATTTATAGACAAGGAAGTTTGGACACCAAGGAATTTCCAAAACCGAAAATATTCTCAAAGATATTCAATACATTCCAAATTCGATTTTCATAATTCTTGGAAATGCTCTGTCCTAAATAATGATCGAAAATCTCTCTGGAAAATCTCAACTAGTAAATGCACATTACTAATTCTTATTTTCCTAAAATAAAATTAACAACCTTAATTAAAAGATTCTTAACTTATTTATTTCGATCTTGGGATTTTCTTCCTGTAGCTATTAAGGACTAACTTTGAACAATAAAATATAAACATTATTGCACTTGTTCAAAGTATGCCGACATCCTTACTTTGTAAGTACTCTTTCATACTTACAACCTTGAAACCGATTTGCCACACTTCCAAACAAGTTTAGAATTGGTTCATCTAACTTTCAAGAACTATGCGATTGATTAAGAAACACTCAATTACAAATCATGTGTTTAACGGTTCTACCAAAACAAGTTTCGGTTCTACCTCCATGTGAGTACTGTGCATAGTCATACTAGCTTCCCAAAATTCAGTTGACTAGGTACTAGGATCGGTTCCCCACATATATATGGTATCTAACTTGTTAGAGCATTGCTCGGTCGAACTCGCATGCGTTGCTATCTCAAGCATGTCAAAACTATAAGTCTTGATTTCTAGCCTATTATATCTAAAGGTCTAGGACTAGGATGGAAAGTGTAGTTGAGCTCAAGACTCCATGGCAATCATTAAACAAGACGAAGGACTACTTAAGGAAATGGCGGAACTTCATCGACTAAAAGGTATGTGGAGACTTGAACTTATCTGTCACTCAAAAGTCTATTTACTCTGTCTCATATTCTTGAGACAAAAGTCATTTTGATATATAGACTTTCATTATACACATTTGCTATTTCGAGCCGAGCTTATCTCGCCTATCTATTTCTCGAAATATGTGTTGGTAAGCTTTCACTTTAGCCAAATTCATCTTTACCTAGTGACAAATGTCATGTTATGTTTCAATCACTTTGAAAATTGCTCCGACGAAAAATGATCTGTGAATAACAGTTATATAACGTTCTCTGAGAATGTTTCAATGATTGAAATGAGAGTTTAGATTACATAACCATTGGTAGGATGTAAGCATTGTTGTGGAAACACATATATGTATAATTCCTTATTCCTTGAACCAAAGTTTGCGAACTTTGTTGATCAAGAGAAACGGAATGTTGCATGAGCCAAGTCCTCGGGCGGCGGAAGGTCTCGACCGAGAATTTCTCTCTGGAGTTTGTGAACTCCTTCCGTGAGCTTAAGTCCGCGAACCCAGTCTGCGAAATTGAGTAGGTTATATCTAAAACCGGTTGTTCTTGAATTCATGTTTATATAAACTAAGGAATGCTTTTGCAAACCGTGGCTATAAAGTTCATGAACCGATTCGAGTGAATCAAACCGTTTTTGCTTCGATTGTATCTTGTGTAGTTACATAAGATCTAAGCAATTGAACAACTCTCTAACTAGTTCATTTGAGTCATTTGAACTAGTTACGGTGAAGAAGAATATGGTTGATATGAAAGTGATCATATGGCTAACCATTTGGTTAACTATTGTTGAACCAACAAATGTTAATGTTTGGGAACGGTCACATAAACCCAAAATTGGACATTTCCTTTGTGTGTAACAAGCTAAGGTTTCGATCCAACAGTTCAGAAATATTAGCTTGAATTTAATCAGGTTTTCATCTAACGGTGAATATTGAATGCTTTGTTACCAAGCTAACATTGATTGCAAACCCTGATTTGAAAGACTATATAAGGGAGAACTCTAGCAACTGGGAAACCTAATCCCCATACCTTACGTGTGATACTAGTTGTATAAGCTAGAGTCGATTCTCCTTTAACCTTGGGTTTTCTTCTCTAAACCAGGTTAACGACTTAAAGACTTCATTGGAATTGTGAATCCAGACCGATCTTGATTTGATCTTCTTTGTTTCTATAAACGAGTATAATTGGAATAATTGGCTTGAGATTTATATCTCCAACAGGCAAGATAGAAAAGAAATAACAAACACTTCGTCTCATCATTTGTGATTCCGCAATATCTTTTTTCGCTGCGTCAATTAAGATTATTGTGAGGTGATTGATAATACTAGGTTGTTCTTCGGGAATATAAGTCTGGGTTATCAATTGGTTCCTGTTCACCTTGATTTATCAAAAGACGGAACATAAAGTCGTAGGTATATTCGTGGGAGACGGATTTATCTATTACCGTAGACTTTTCTGTGTGATACAGATATGTTTATTAAAGTATTCGACTTTGGGTCGTAGAAACTCTTAGTTATGGGTGATATCAGCTAAGGGAATCAAGTACGTAGCATCCTGCTGGGATCAGAGGCGTATGAGCATAAGCGTACCTTGGATCCGTGTGAGATTGATTGGGGTTCAACTACGAGTCCAGGACCGAAGTTAGTTTGGAGTAGGCTAGTGTCTGTAGCGGCTTAATATAATGTGTGTTCAATCTGGACTAGGTCCCGGGGTTTTTCTGCATTTGCGGTTTCCTCGTTAACAAAATTATGGTGTCTGTGTTATTTCTATTCCGTATTATATTTGTTTATATAATTGAAATATCACATGTTGTGCGTTGTTCAATCAATTAGAATATCCGACCTTTTGGTTGTTGATTTAAATTGATTGAGACTTGGATATTGGTCTTTGGTACCATCCAAGTTATCTCTCTAGTATTTGATAAAGACTCATGATTTCTATTTGCTTGAGTATATATCAAATCGAGAGATTGAGATATAAACTCTTTGATATACTTTTTGTCTAGATTGAAATTTGTTGTCTAGTTGATTCTCTAGAAAGTATATTGGAGTTTGTACATACATATTGCTAATCAAATTGTTGGGTGTGGTTGTTGTACCCCCGCTTTTTCAATTGGTATCAGAGCAGACAAACACGTTCAAGACCTTATAAGTCTGTGTTTGTAGCGATCTGACTCTATGGACAGAGGTGCTATCTCTATTAACATACCACCAGTCTTCGATGGCTCTAATTATTTATGGTGGAAAATTTTTGTGCGAGCTTTTCTTTAAGCACGTGATTTTTAATCATGGGTATATGTTGTTAATGGCTATTGTTTGAGGGTGAAAACGGTTTCTGCTGATTTCGGTAATTTCGCGTGAGTGGGGTGAGAAACTGAGTCTAAACCCTAAAAAATATACTGCAAGGGAGTACTTTAGATTCGAGAGATCAATCTGTACAAATCCGGCCTAAACCAAGAAATGGCCGTTCCAGACTTGCTTTGGTCACAAAGTGAAGGAGAAGGGTTGGTTTTAGGGAGGGAAGCGAACAAAGTGTTGAGACCAGAATAGTTGATTCTGGAAGAGTAGTTGTTTGACTTGTATCGAGAAAGTGAAAGCTAATGAGATGGGAAAGCTAGCAAGTGGTTTCTGAGTGTTGTATGCTCCTGACCCAAAACTTGTTGTTTGGTGGAAATAGGTAAGACCTATTTATACAAGTCGTAACATAACGTACTCTGGTCTCGTAGAAAATGAGAACGACTGAGTAAAGTGGAAAGAGGTGATAAATGGGTAACGCCTGGAATTGATGTTCCATAATGAAAGGAGTGTTTCACCATTATTCCTTTATTTACTAACCGACTCATTCTTATGACACTTTCATGTAACGGGCGTGGTGTACGCCGCACGCGTAAAACCGCCAAACCAATACCATTTATGAGCATCCCCCAGTTTGTGACATGTGTTAGATGTCTCGAGTGTTTTCATGGGAAAACGTGTAGAAAGTTGTTAAATGTAGCAAGGTGTTACGTGTGGCATGGTGGCATGCCAGTGTCCATGGTAGAGTCGACATGGCTTTGCCAAAGAATAGGCGCGGCCAAATTTGGGGTTTAGATGCAAACCGTGATGTTTTGGCTTTGGGACGTAAGTTAGGTGGCGAACTTGAACGGTCGAGATCCGCATCTCGGAGGGAAGGATAGCCGTTGATTATTGCAACCCTTCGTTTTAGCATCCAGCGTTGAGCATGGCTTTGTCATAGAGTAGGCGCGGCAAAATTAGGGTTTAGGTGCACACCGTGTGTTTTGGCTTTGGGCCTCAAGTTGCCATGCGTCAAGTGGCGAACTTGTGTGGTCGAGATCTGCATCTCAAAGAGAAGGGTATCCGTTGATTATTGCAACCCTTCTGTAGTTGCAGGAAATCCTACACTACACACCTCACTCGAATTTGCTTATTCAATCCATTTGAAGATGAATAATAATGTGTTTTATTAATTGTTTTCTTCAAAGATTTACAAAGAAATGTAGAACAGAGCTAAAGAAATTACAATCACTCTTCATTTCTCTCTCTTAATGACTTGTTTAACAATTCCCAAAAGACCTCCCCTACAACGAGACTTACTCAACCCTTTATATAGGGTATTACATAGTGGATGACATGACTAAGCTATCCTTTATTTTCGGAAATGACTCGCGACTCCTCGCGAGTGTGTAATTGTCTGTCCTTGCGACACCCTAAATCTCGCCAAGTCTTCACACTTTTCTCATGTTTTGGCTGTCGTCATCCATTGCGTCATTTATATTACTTCCATGCGACGCCTTCGCAATGTAGTCGTTTATTAATCTCGCGAAGTATTGGTGTTGCGATATTCTGATCCTACATCTTGCCTCTTTTTCCTTGAACATTGCTTGGAGAGCAATTTTTAAGGAAAAATTTGTTCTTGTGTTGATCTTTAACATTTGTTGATGAAGGAGCGAGTGAAAGAATACTTGGACTTGAAAAGTACGTACTTGCCTCTATTCTTTTGCGAAGTTAGAATCTTTGCGAAGTGAACAAGAAGTAATATATTTTCAATTTCCCACAAAAATCTATTTCACTTTAATTCCTTGAATCTTGGGATGACCGTTTACACGTGTCTAAAATTACTCCTTTTAAGGTATATTTAATGTTATCCGGTCACTCTTTTTTTCTCCTATTTAAAGGAAAACCGCTGTAAAAAACATTCTTTCTCTTCTTCTCTATTTTCCTCATAAATCGTCGCAACTATTTCCTGCTATTCATCTTCATCGTCTTCTTTTTATTATCTTTGTTATCGTTTTCATGGCATCCGGGTTCGTTAATTTCATTGATTTTGACTATTTTCTTGATTGATCTTCCTTATTGAAATTACTTCATCTTGATTCTATTCTTCTTTTGATGTTTCTTTCACCATTTTTGTTTGACAAGAATAAACCCAGTTCTAAGTTTACCGTGGTGAACCCTAACATCCCTACTTGGTTCGCAACCAAAATCTTCTTCATAATCAAGTCTCTCGCTTCCAAAAACGACTGCTGCGAGTAGTAAGGTATTTTAGAAATATTTACTCCTTTAATAGCAATTTTATTGCCTCTGTTTCTCAATTGATTTATTATTCGCAGGATGATAAGAATGATGATAGATCTCCCAAAAGGCTTCGCCATAATAAACCCGATGCTTCACAGCCTGCTTGCTCCTCTTGTTTCCTTTTCGGAATTCAAGCATTCTACTTTCCCTACAAGTATCTTCGCAAGGCAAATCTCCTCTTTGTAGCGACCTCTTAGCAAGATAATATACCATTCCCTACGATATCATCGTGAGGATAAATCAATCCCGAATTTTCTGCGAATGAAATTCTTCGGAGATACGCCTCTTCCCACTTTTGCTTCTACCCGCGCCCCACCTATTGATCGGGTTTCTCCAATTGGCGGTCTTATTACCATGGGTGATTCAACTTTTCCTTCTTCCTCTACTATTTCTTCTTCCTCAAAATCTATATCTCTTAGCAAAGAAAATTTGGAAGGGATGGATATAGCTTTTAAAATTTTATCGAGATACCATGAATGATGTTAAAAAAGCCTCCGCATTGATCCCACCAGATCTAGTGTTTTCGAATCTTTGGGTAAATATTTTGGTTCCGATACGATATCGCGAGTATCCTTAGAACAAGAAATTAAGACTTTGAAGAATAATCTTCATAATACTTTTTTGGATCGCGATAACCTTCGCAAGAAAAATGAAGAATTAAAAGGTATCTCTCCTCCCCCCACCCCTTTTTTTTTTATTATTTTTTTTTATTTTTTTTAAAAAAAACTTGGTTCACCTCTCAAGTTTTGCACCAGAAACGTAAGATGGAGATATATCATCTGGAATCTATTGTAGAAGAAACTCGAGTGGAAAGAGATGCCTGGATGGAGCAATATAATCGTTTAGATAATCTCCATACATTTTCTATGGATCAAATAAATAATCTTTCTCAAGAAAACATCTGCTTAGTTCAAAACCAAGAATTATTAAGTAATGAAGTGTCGCATCTCTCATATGCTTTGAATAAATCTAATTTGGAGTTGGAAACCTTATCAGATGAAAATGGAACTTTATCTCAAGAGAAGCGAGCTTTATTGGATAAAGTGGCGATATCCTCGCAACAACTTGATACTTGTAAAAAAGCATTGAATGAGCAAGAACAGTCTATATGCCTACTGAAAACTAAACTTGAAGATACTACCATTGAAAGAGATAAATTTATTCAGAATAGAATAAATCTAAGTGTGAAAACCAACCAACTCAAGGATGATTATACCAAGTTAAAAGAATCCCATTCTTCTCTTTCGAATCAAAATAAGTTATTGATTTCTAACGAAAAGAATTTGCGGTCGCGGTTAAAAGGTCTTGTCGGTGATGGTTTTGATAATGCCATGGAAAATTTGGGGAATAATTGCTTGGCCCTTACTCAATATCTTGTCTCGCAGAAGGAAGGTAGTCATAAAATTTGTTGCCTTTTCTATTATTTTTCTTTTCTAATTTTCTATACCACTTTCCATCTTATAATTTTAATGTCTTTCTTTACTCCTATGAGAACGAGAAAAATCTTCACTCTTCTCTATCTACTTTGGAAGCGGCGCATGCTAAAATTCGCAAGGAAAATGCAACTCTAGTTGCTTCCCTTGCCCAATCTCGCGACCAAGAGCGGAAGGAGGTTTAACTACCTTAATCATCTTAAAGATATCCGAGTAGAAATCAACAAAAAGCACTTCTTCGTCAATTTCCTCCCAAAGCGAAGTTCTTGTGAATAATATCTTACTTTCTAAATCCCTTGATCCTGTCTCTATGTTGAACCATTGGATGTTGAATATGATGAAGTACCCAACTCTCCGACGGTGATTATGATTATGAAAGCTGCGAAGACCTCGCTAATAATGAAGTTATCAATAAGGAACCTTGCGAAAGAATTTTGATGAAAACCCTTCAATGGCGAGGTGAAGGTGACAAGATTGTTGAAGAATCTTTACCGTCTCCTTGGTGAGCAAGTTGATATAGAGAATTAAGTTTCTTTGTAACTTTGTTGAACTTTTCTTTTTGATTGTAAAGTACTAAGTCCTGGGTTTTGGATGAATTAGTTTCTATTTCTTTCTTATTATAAGAACTCATCTCGCCACCTTATTATGCAATTCCTTTATTTTCCATTAAGTCTTTTGTTGTAATCTTTCTTGCGATGAAAAGATTTCAATTGCCCATATTCAAAATGTTTAAAGATCTTTCTTGAATGTTGTTATCGCGACAAGATCGCGGGACGTCTTTACATTTGCATGTAATGACCCATTGATCTTGCCTTATCATTATTTGTGTGGTCTTATTTTGCCTTCCTAAGTAAAGGTCTTATTTTGCCACCCCTCATTGCGACAAGATCGCGGGACGTCTTTACATTTTCATGTAATGACCCATTGACCTTGTCTTATCATTTCTTAAGTATTTTTGCCTCTGCGGGACATTATATTTGCGACAATATGACGAGGTTTAAATGTTCTTGCGATCATAAAATCCCGCGACATTGTCGTCTTTGCGGACGAAATTGCGGGACGTTCTTACATTTTCATGTAAAAACCCATTGATCTCGTCTTACCCTTGCGTTAGTATTATTGCCTCTGCGAGGATCATTGCACAAATATGACAAGCCTAAATTCTCTTGCGAGAATAAAGCCTCATGACGTTTGCGTCTTTTGACACTTATCGGCTCCCTAATGGAGGGTGCCGCCCTTATCTTCTCCCTGGTTGCCCCTTCAAGGAGGCGTACATCGGCCATACAAGACTAGATCCTCCCATCCGGTCTTAACAACAACCAGGTTGTTTTCGCAGAGTCTCTTATCCCTTATACCTATAGGGCTTATGGTTACGAGACTACACCCTAAGTGGAGTTTTCTTCGGGCCGAGAGCAAGCATGTGCCAAGACTTGTCAAGAGTGGTAAGGAAGTTCCATGCTCCCGCACTCTTGACTCAACCGTGTACCTCGGCGCCTTGGTCATACACTCGACTCCTTGGAAGAGACCCTCGGGCGTCCAACCAGGGTATAACCTTATATATATAGTTGGAAATCCAAGGTATCTCCCGGATAGGCTTTTATGGGCCCCAAATCTCCATGACCAGGTTTCGGGAGCGGTGTAACCTTCCACCTGAGCCATGTTAAGAGATACCCCTTCTATGACGTACTTTAGGTCTTACATTTGCCTCTTACGAAATATCATTCGCGAACTAGGGTGTACGCCATAAAGGTTCGTCCCATTCACTCACTCATTCACTTTATCAATTTATTCAATCATTTGTCTGCGAAGTTATCGCACAATCCCATTTCAATTATTCAATAGATTTGTATACATTATTCATGGCGAGATTCTCGCGCAACTTTGCCGCAATCAATATCTTTTCATGCTTATCAATTTTTCTCTTATTGATGCTTATCACTCGGCGAAGTTATTGCCATCACTCTGCTTCTTATCCTTATCATGCTTCACCACTAAATTATTATCTTTTCTCGCACTTCCTTTCACTAAATTATTACTCTCTTCTTTGACTCGCAACTATTTATCTTTTCTCTTCTTCACGAGTTTACATTCGCAACTTATTTATTTTTTGCACCTTTTACTCCTACTTCCTTCGCCTGCGTCGGTCAAGCTTTTCAAATTATCTCCTTTCCATTATGATATTCAATTGTTTTCATGCATTCATTTATCATTGCCTCTTCTTCCTTTGTTTCTATGGTATCCACCATTAATCTTTCTTTTCTCTTGCTCATCCTTTACATTCTTCTTCCGACCTTTCTTTTTTGCCGTTCTTTCTTGCAACTCTATATATCAACCTCATAACATTTTTGCCCCTCTATCCAATCTCCTTTTATAATTCCGACACCGGGATGTGGAAACTTTATGCATTGCCTGATGGTATGTCGATGCTACACCCAGAATTTCATGAAGCCATGGTCTTCCAATCAATGCATTGTAGGGAGATTCCACATCAACTACACAAAACAAAATATCAGTTGATAACCCCTGCAAGGGTATCCTCATGTGCACTTCTCCTTTGGGCTTGTTCGCGGTACCATTGAAACCATATATTTTGTATGTTGAAGGGATCAAATCTTCATCTCTTCCTCCCATAGTTTTATAAGTATGGTAGAAAAGAATGTCGATTCGAAGTGCCGGTATCAATTAATATTCTATTGATTGCCCAACAATTTTCCGCTTCATCATCTTCGCCATCAATAGGTTTTGGATTAATTTCCGACTTCACAACCAATGGGCTATCATGTGTTTCTCTTCCTTTGGGTACTTCTTGGCGAGAAAGAAATAATCGCAATTTCCACTCTTTTAGCTGCGATGTCTTCGCAACATTCATCACTTCTTTATCATCAGCATCCCTCGCGAAAACTCTACTAAGTACATTGTCATGAAAATCTTCAATAGTGCGGTATGAGTGTACAATGGAGTTGCAAAACAAATTTTTAGCCTTTGCCCCAACTTCTATAACAAATGTTTCTTTTCCCTTTGCCGGTGGTGGTGGTAAATGTTGAACTTTCTCTTCTTCTTTTAAAAAGTGATTCAACTTTCCCTGATCAATCATTCTTAAGATAATTCTCTTGATATTTCTGCAGTCATTCGTTAGGTGGCCATGAAAGCGGTGATAAGAACAGAACTCGTGACTTCTATCTCCAGGTGGTGGTTCACTTCCCATATTCCATGGTGCAGGTATGTTTTCCATCAAAAGTATTGCTTCCCATATTTTTTCCACCTTTGGCGTTCAATGGCGGCATTTTAATTTCCTCCCACACTACTACGTGACTTCGCTGTCCTCTATGATAATTCTCGCCTCGGCCTCCATAAGTCTCTTGCGAATTATACCTTTGACCTCCATAGGTTTCTTGCGGTTGATCAAGCCTTTGAATTTTATTGTTTCCGCCACGGTTGTAGAAATTTCTTTCTCTTTCAAACTCTTCCTGATCGCGACTTCCCATAGCTACTAATTTTGGTTCTATATCAACCGCTTTTCTTTCTTGTTGACCTTGCGATGTGCTCGCCACTTTGTGTGTATTAGTTGAGGTAATAAACTTCCATTCGCGACACTAGAATTTGTGTTTAGCCATTTGGGTAAGATTCCATCTCGTTCTGTCTTTCTTCTAAAGCAATATATTCCTCCTGGAGCTCTCGTAATTGAGTCATTGTAATTGTATTCTTAACTCGAAAACACGAACATATAATAGATTGGTTGCGAACATAGCATTTATGAATGACAAAGTATGAGGTATCTTTCATCTACCCCGCCTGGCCATCTCGCTGCACATCGTCTTCCATCTGACAGTTAAATGTCTCAAACTCTCGCCAACTCTTTGTTTTAGTCCAAATACATCTTCAATGCCAGGTCGCGAAGAGTTGTTACTTATATACGCCCCCAAGAATATAGCCTGTAAATGATTGAATGATGTGATCGTATTCCTTGGTAAACCCTCAAACCATTTCAATGCTTCTCTGTTAAACTTGATGCGAAGTATTTGCATAATATAGCGTCATGGTTTTCCCATTGTAGCATACATCTCACATAAGCCTTGATGTGTTGTACTTGCACAAGTTGATCCATCAAAAATGCTAGTTAGTTATTTGGTAAGTTGCATTTTGGGGGTATTCCTCCTAACTCGCACTTCCAATGTAAAAGGATTTTTTTGCAGACCTCCGCGATAGCTTCATCTAATCGCCTTCTCCCTCCTCCTTCTCTTCGTTGTTCAATATTCCTCTCATCTCTGCCAATTCTCGTGAGAATTTGTTCATTTGCCTCTTAATTTGAATTGATCGGTCTCTTTAATTCTCGCTTCTCTCCTTCTTCGTTCATGTCTACTTTTTTGTATTCTTTCGTATTCTTCGTTAATATCACCATTGTTGCGATTTCGCTCGCGCCTCCTCTCTCGATTATCATGATTATTACTGTAGGATCGCCTCTTCCAACTCCCGATTTTCCATTTCGCTCTCAATCTTTCTCTCTCGCGGGTTAGACGTGCTTGCTCAGTGTAATGCTTTTCAATATCATCTTCAATTTCCTTTTGTTTCCTTTGTGTTTCTCTCCCATGTGGTGTTCTTCTTCTTTCCTCCTGATTTTCTTCATTAATTGGGTTATTCTGTCCTCGAGGTCGCCTATCTTCTTGATTTCCATCATCGTGATTGTTCACCAAAATATAACGATTTTCTATTAGTTCTCTCTCTTCGCGACCTCCTTCGCCATGATTTAACTCTCTTTCCATATTTTCTTCATTAATGTTCTCTGCGAGGTAATGTTCTTCTCCCATTTTCTCTACTCGATCCCGATCTCGATCTGTTACTACTTCTTGATTTTCTATTTTGCAGACCTCCTATTTTCCATCCTCAATTCGTGGTTTTGTCTTGTTAGATTCGCACGTTCTTCCTCGCTTCTAACCGCCTTTCTTCGTGTATTGTCTGTCTCAGCGCTTCTAATGCCGCAATTTCTTCATTTCCACGAATTGTTTCTCCCATATCTTCTCGATTTCTCTCTTCCTGTCCACTATTCATCAATTGTTGCACTTCTTCTCTTTCTTCCATAGAATCTGACCTCCGTGTATGCACGCTCACCCTATCATAATCGGTTACTCTGTTTAGTCTTTGGTTGAACTGGTGGTTGAGTGATGGTTGAATTGGTGGTTGAATTGGATTTTCTTCTCCATTTCTTGCATCTATCCTTGATGGTTCACCTACTTCATTTCTTCTTTCTCCCACTAATCTTCCAATTCTCCTTACGATCGTTGGTTGTTCTGATGCATTCTTTCTCCTAGCCATTTCTCAATTTTAGGAATTTGTTAAAAATTATTCAAGATTTCTTTCTTGTTATCCCTAATTCTTCCAATTCACAAGGTTGATCTTCTTCAGTCCCTGTTTCTAGCGCATATGTAGTTGCAGGAAATCCTACACTACACACCTCACTCGAATTTGCTTATTCAATCCATTTGAAGATGAATAATAATGTGTTTTATTAATTGTTTTCTTCAAAGATTTACAAAGAAATGTAGAACAGAGCTAAAGAAATTACAATCACTCTTCATTTTCTCTCTCTTAATGACTTGTTTAACAATTCCCAAAAGACCTCCCCTACAACAGACTTACTCAACCCTTTATATAGGGTATTACATAGTGGATGATAGCTAAGCTGTCCTTTATTTTCGGAAATGACTCGCGACTCCTCGCGAGTGTGTAATTGTCTGTCCTTGCGACACCCCTAAATCTCGCCAAGTCTTCACACTTTTCTCATGTTTTGGCTGTCGTCATCCATTGCGTCATTTATATTACTTCCATGCGACGCCTTCGCAATGTAGTCGTTTATTAATCTCGCGAAGTATTGGTGTTGCGATATTCTGATCCTACACCTTCGTTTTAGCAGCCTGCGTTGATCATGGCTTTGTCATAGAGTAGGCGCGGCCAAATTAGTGTTTAGGTTCAAACTGTGTGTTTTGGCTTTGGGCCGCAAGTTGCCATGCGTCAGGTGGCGAACTTGTGTGGTCGAGATCTGCATCTCAAAGAGAAGGGTAGCCGTTGATTATTGCAACCCTTCGTTTTAGCGACCCGACGTTGAGCATGGCTTTGTCATAGAGTAGGCGTGGCCAACTTAGGGTTTAGGTGCAAACCGTATGTTTTGGCTTTGGGATGCAAGTTGCCATGCGTCAGGTGGCGAACTTGTGTGGTCGAGATCTGCATCTCAAAGAGAAGGGTATCCGTTGATTATTGTAACCCTTCGTTTTAGCAGCCAGCGTTGAGTCATGGCCTTGTCAAAGAGTAGGCGCGGCCAAATTAGGGTTTAGGTGCAAACCGTGTGTTTTGGCTTTGGGCCGCAAGTTGCCATGCGTCAGGTGGCGAACTTGGACGGCTAAGATCTGTATCTTAGATGGAAGGGTGGCCGTTGATCGTTGAAACCCTTCGTTTTGGCAGCCAATTACGTGAAGGATAGGCTGGCATGGTATAGGCGCGGCCAAAACTAGGGTTTAGTGCAAACCGTGGTGTTTGGCCTTGGGCCGCAAGTTACCGTGCGTTAGGTGGCGAACTTGGATGGTCGAGATACGTATCTCGAAGAGAAGCGTAGCCATTGATTATTGCAACCCTTCGTTTTGGCGTGGAGAAGTGGATGGCATGGTTTGCCATTGGCACGGTGGTGCGGCTGGCATGGTTGGCATGCCTTGGCGCAGAGACGTAGCTGGCATGGTTTGCCATTGGCACGGTGGTGCGGCTGGCATGGTTGGCATGCCTTGGCACAGAGACGTGGCTGACATGGTTTGCCATTGGAACGGTGGTGCGGCTGGCATGGTTGGCATGCCTTGGTGCAGAGACATGGCTGGCATGGTTTGCCATTGGCACAGTGGTGCGGCTGACATGGTTTTCCATTGGCACGGTGGTGCGGCTGGCATGGTTGGCATGCCTTTCCGTAGAGATGTGGCTGGCATGGTGGTGCGGCTGGCATGGTTGGCATGCCTTGGCTCAGAGACGTGGATGGCATGGTTGGCATGCCTTGGCGCAGAGACGTGGCTGGCATGGTGGTGCGGCTGGTATGGTTGGCATGCCTTGGCGCAGAGACGTGGCTGGCATGGTGGTGCGGCTGGCATGGTTGGCATGCCTTGGTGCAGAGACGTGGCTGGCATGGTTTGCCATTGGCGCGGTGGGAGAATTAGGGTTAGGTGTATACAGAGGTGATGTTAGTTAATACTTAGGGTTATGTCGTGGAACATGACACATGTATATAAGAAAAAGTTACCCTGGTAATTCTTACGTAAATACGCTGATTGTTTCAATAAATGCGATATTGGTCATAGTGACATCATGCCAGATGTACGGTTTTACGATTTTATCCATAAGCTAAAAACCACCATCAACATTAAGTCCCCTGCTTAACTCGGAACATGAGCATTGTTGCGAGGTAAGCATCAGATGGTGACAAACGAGGACAAAATCGAAGCAGCGGGTCATGGAAGATGGCTAGGAAAATTCGTCTAACCTTTTTAGAGAGTGTCCTGAGAATTTGTGATCCTTGTCTTTGGCGGCCTTGCATGAATTCTACTTGCGTGGTTCGCTTGTGACTTGTGAAATAGTAGATGCGATTCTTTGGTAAAGATGCAGGGTATCAGCTCGGTTTGGTCATGTGTCACCTTGTAATGGGAGCCGCAGGTATTGCGTGGCTAGCGATCAGATCGGTGAGGCGTTGGAAGAGGTTTGGCGCAACTTGGCTTGGCGCAGCTTGGACACGGCTTGGCTTGGGCGCGACTCGGCTCGGGCGTGACTCGGCTCGGTGCGGCGCTGTATCTCGGCTTGGGCGCGACTCGGATCGGTGCGGCGCTGGCTCAGCTTGGTGCGGCTTGGGCGCGACTTGGCTTGGTGCGGCGCTGGCATGTCTTCGCGGGCCCAACTGCTTCTCGACGCAAACAGAAAGTTCTTTCCCTATTCAAACTCCAAAGTGTCGCGCCTATAAATGGGATCGGTATCTCCCTTTTGTCAGGTATGTCTTCCAGCGTTTCCTTTTCAAATTGTTTTTCTTGTTTCCTGGTGTTGATGCATGATGTAATTTTCAATTGAGTTGTAGTAAATAGTTCGTTCAAGACTTGTGAAAGCAGATTTTAGACTTAATTTTAAATTAAAAATATAGCAAACTTAAATAAAAGTGATATGAAAAATATGGAGAAAACTGGGGCTATGGATTCCACTAATTACCAATATCAAAGTGATTTATATTCTCTAATTATAATTATGCAAATCCTTCATTCAAATTGATTCTTAATATTCCAAAAGTTGATTTTTAGAAATAACAATTGTAAATCGAAAGTATGGGACATCAAAACCCTAGGCTAGCATGCTCCATCAATTGAAATAACAATTTTTTAACAAAACCATTTTATCTATTTATTTATCAAGGCAAATAATCATATAATAATTGCATAAATAAAATAAAATAGAGATTACCACTTTTCATTGGCGAAATAGCTTCCTCCGTCGCCCCAGAGGATGGGTTTAGCTCATCATGTTGGAAACACGCTCAAAATTCATTTTTATTTCTCAAAGGAGGTGTACAAATGATGAAATGGAGAGAAAATAATGAAAACCGGGTGTTTGCAATGTTTATAATTGTTGCAAAACACTGTTACAAAGAACGACAAAGATGAACTGCTGCTGTTACTGTAGCTCTGCGACCCTCGTCTAAATGTCGTTGTCACTGTAGCAAGAACGACTGCCTCTAGTGGTATTTTGTTCTTCGTGTTCTTCAATGCAGCAGAAAATGGCGATTCTCTGCAGCTTGATTTTCTCACTCTGTAATACTTTGTCTCTCTCCCAAACTCTCCGTGTCCTTCCATTCATCCCAAGCACCTTATTTATACGTCTCAGGTTCAAAGATAATCCGTAATCACTGCAAATATTCCTTCATTACTCGTTATTATTCTCTTTGGTCCTGTTAAGGAAATAATTCCTTGTTCTTCTCTTCCACGCGTTACTGAATCTCTACACACTCCCACACGTTGTAAACTCGCCTCAGAAGAAGTCAAACCCATTGCCGCACGCCGAAACATCCCAAACTAACAAGATAATCCCGAGAATATTTCCATCATATATATCCTTCCTTGTTTATCTTCAATCCGATGTTTTAGCCAAATCTAACCAAATGTAACGACCATACCTTCCCTGTTTCGTTCATCCAAGTCATCTCAACAAAATTCAGCAGTTGAGTCTCATTAAAAACCATCCAAATCTTGAACCCTAAAATCTGTTCAGCTGCAAATATTTTCACCCAGGTACTATCTTTCCGACTTCTCTCTTTACTGATTCCTCCTGTTACTTTACTTTTTGGTATTGCTCTTTCATTAGAAACATTGAGGACAATGTTAGATTTAAGTTTGGGGGTGGGGAAGAAACTTTTTGTTAGCTTTTAGTTGCAATAAATAAACTCCAGAGCCTATAAATTTATATTAAGGTTGGCACTAACCAATCTAAGTGGATGGGAACATCTTGGTTGTAGGAGTTGAGGAACCAATCTGATTAGATGGAAACATCTAAAGAGTCTATTCATAAAAGCACAAAGCTCAGGTGTTAGAATTAAAAAAAACATGGTAGTTTCGCCATATCTCGTTGAATCCTTTTCACCTTTTGTTTTTATTTATTTTAAGTGATTTGGTGGGGCACATGATTCAAGTTGTTACCATTGCTAGGGTGAAATAGATTGATTGGGATACTACCAAAAAAAAAAAAAACAGACCAGACCATCAGACCAATCGAAATAAATTCAATAAAGTCGACCACTGGTGCCCTTGTATATGCCAGTTGTATTGACCTAGTGTTAGGATTATCACCCGCTGGTTCCCTTGTATTTGCCAGCTGTGTTGATATTAGTCAGATCGGTATCTCAGTTCATTAGGATAGGTTCATCCTAGTAGTGGCCTTCAGACAAATATGGGAAACACCGTTCACCTTAGTCAAACCATCTACGTTTTTCTCTACATCCATCTTCTTAATCTTTCCATGTGATTGGTTGACTCCGGTTATGATGTCCAGAAACTATCTGAGTAGAGCTCTGTCACTTTATATGAATTTTAGTATGCTTGAGTGCAAACTCGTGTACAACAATTGGAATTTCGCATCGAGGTACTTCCTCTTGTAGCCAATGAGGGTATGCCAACCAAGGAGATTCTTTAGTGCCTTCCAAGATTCTCGTAGATAGCTAGGTCTGGGCAAAGGTTTTGTGGGTACACCTCACGGTAAACCCTCCGAAGACAACACTCCGCCACTAGGGCCACCTAGCGGTTTAACGGCTTGCTGCACGTGCTAAGTATAGTCATTTTATTTTCTAGATTAGATTTGCTCGAGGACTAGCAAATAATAAGTTTGGGGGTATTTGATAGACACATTTTTGTGTCTAAGTTGTCCTCAATTTTCTGTTTTGTTGGTACTCGAATTTGTGCTTATTATGGTGTTTTGTATGTTTGTAGGTATTTTTGGGAATATTTTTTTTTTTTGAAAAATCGGCTCGAAAAATTTTGCGGAGCACCCCCGGAGGACATGTGCTACGCGGACTCTCATTTTGGTTAAGGGCACCTCACTAAGGGGCATCTATGTTGGGCACCTGCTATTCGCACTCCCAGTTTGGTTAGGGGGACACCATCTTCAACATTCAAATTCTGTTTTTTGGCGGGAAAAAGAGAGAAATCAAAAACTAATATACAACATACAATCGCCTCGATGGTCAATCAAGGGTAAGCAGGGTCCTCCAAAGGGACCTCCTCAACATCACCTGTAGGAAAAGGCTCTAAAAATGGTTTCAATCTCTGACCGTTAACCTTCGAAGAACTACTACCATCTGGTGTCTCGATCTCAACAGCTCCATGAGGAAAAACAGTACGGACCACAAAAGGACCGGTCCACCGAGAGCGTAACTTCCCGGGGAATAGATGCAAACGGGTATCATACAAAAGAACTTTTTGACCTGGAGAAAATGACTTCCTTAAAATATTTCTATCATGCACAAGTTTCATTTTGTTCTTATACTCCTTAGCACTATCGTAAGCATCTATACGAATCTCTTCCAACTCATTGAGCTGGAGTTTCCTATGGGCTCATGCCTTGTCAAGTGAAAAATTTAGCTACTTAACATCCCAATATGCTCTATGTTCTAACTCAACAGGTAAGTGACATGCCTTGCCATAAACAAGTCGATAAGGTGACATTCCAATGGGCCCATAAGGCATCAATAATCCTAGACGACCAGTCTTTCCTATTAGGATTAACTGTTTTCTCTAATATACGTTTTATCTCCCTATTGGAAACCTCTACCTGAACACTAGTCTGCGGATGATACGGGGTATCTACCTTATGTGTAATACCATATTTCTTCATCAGAAGCCTAAAAGGTCCATTACAAAAGTGCGACCCTCCATCACTAATTATAGCTCGCGGTGTACCAAAACGTGTAAGTATATTATTTTTCAAGAACTCAATCACAACCCTATGGTCATTGGTCTTACACGCAACCGCCTCGATCCACTTAGAGACATAGTCTACAACGACAAGGATGTATAAGTTACCAAAAGAATTAGGAAACGGACCCATAAAGTCAATACCCCACACATCAAAGACCTCAACAACTAAAATAGGATTCAAGGGCATCATGTTCCTACGGGAAATGGTTCCTAATTTATGGCAACGTTCACAAGTAACACAGTAACTGTGGGAGTCTTTAAACAACGAAGGCCAATAGAATCCATATTGCAATATCTTAGCAGCAGTCTTCTTAGCACTAAAGTGACCCCCACAAGCATGATCATGACAAAAGGAAATAATACTGGACTGGTCACTCTCAGGTATACATCTCCTAATAATCTGGTATGGACAATACTTAAATAAATAAGGATCATCCCAAAAGAAATGCTTAACCTTGGCTAAAAACCTAGAACGATCTTGTTTGCCCCAATGTTGGGGCATTCGACCAGTAACAAGATAGTTCACTATATTCGCATACCTATGTAATTGGGTAACAAAGAACAGTTGTTCATCAGGAAAACTATCCCTAACATGAGGAAAATCATTAGGGGTATCCATAACAAGCCTAGAAAAGTGGTCTGCTATTACATTTTCTGCACATTTTTTGTCTCTAATGTCTAAGGAAAATTCCTATAACAAGAGGATCCATCTAATCAATCTAGGTTTAGTATCCTTCTTGGAAAAAAGATACTTCAAAGCAGCATGATCGGTGAAGATTATGACCTTAGAACCTAAGAGATAGGGTCTAAACTTGTCTAAGGTAAACACAATGGCTAACAGTTCCTTCTCCGTAGTGGTATAGTTCAATTGGACATCATTCAGAGTTTTGCTAGCATAGTAAATCACATGAAGTAATTTATTTTCTCGCTGACCTAGCACAACACCAATAGCATAATCGAAGCATCGCACATGATCTCAAAGGGGGTAGGTTCAGTTGGGTGCCTGGACTATGGGGGCGGTAGTAAGTAAAGTCTTAAGCTTCTCAAAAGCCTCTAAACAAGCATCATCAAAGACAAACTTAACATCTTTTGCAATCAAATTGCAAAGAGGTCTAGAAATCAAGCTAAAATCCTTAATGAATCGACGATAAAAACCTGCATGCCCTAAGAATGACCTAATATCTCTTATGGTTTTTGGAACCTGTAAAGTCTTGATAAGGTCAACTTTGGCTTTATCTACCTCTATACCCTTAGAAGATACGATATGCCCTAAAACAATTCCTGATCGAACCATGAAATGACATTTCTCCCAATTAAGCACTAGATTCTTTTCCTTACACCTAGTCAACACTAATGACAAATGATGCAAGCCTTCATCGAAAGATGAACCAAACACTGAAAAATCATCCATAAAGACCTCTAAGAACCGTTCTACCATATCTGAAAATATGCTCATCATGCAACGCTTAAAAGTCGCAGGGGCGTTACATAGCCCGAAAGGCATGCGTCTATACGCAAAGGTACCAAAGGGACAGGTAAAAGTGGTTTTCTCCTGGTCTTCTGGGGCAATAATGATCTGATTATAGCCAGATTAGCCATCTAAAAAGCAGTAATGACTATGTCCAGCTAATCTCTCTAGCATCTGGTCGATGAAGGGAAGGGGAAAGTGGTCCTTCCTAGTGACCTTGTTCAATTTCCTATAGTCAATACAAACACGCCAACCCGTGGTCACTCGGGTTGGGATTAACTCATTATTATCATTCGGACTACGAATACCGGATTTCTTGGGAACAACCTAAACAGGGGCTGACCCACTTGTCATCTCGAAATGGGGTAGATAATGCCTGCATCTAACAACTTAAGAACCTCGGTTCGAACTACTTCTTTCATATTTGGGTTCAGTCTACGTTGCATCTCCCTAGAAGGTTTGGTGTCACTCTCCAAATAGATCTGATGCATACAAACAGTGGGACTTATACCCTTAATGTCTACTATGGTCCACCCTAAAGCTTCCTTGTTGTTTTGAAGGACGGTTACTAGCCTACTTTCCTGATCACAATCCAAGTCGGATGCTACAATTACAGGTAAAGTTTCAGATGGGCCTAAAAACACATACTTCTAGGTATCTGGTAGTTGTTTAAGGTCCAACTTAGGAGGCTCTTCTAACGAAGGAACTAGGGTAGACTTAGAAACTGGTAGTGGTTCGAACTTAGGTTTCCATCAATTACTAGTGTCTAACAAAGGGGTTGAATCTAACAAAGTATTCACCTCATTAATCACATTATCATCATCAAAATCAATCCCAAAGTGAGCTAAGCATTTCTCTAATGGATCTTCTAACAAAGTGTTTGGTAATGACTCCTCGACTAATGTTCCTATCATGTTCACCTCTTCTATGTTCGAGTCATCTAGTTCAGAGGGTAGCTTACTAATATTAAAAATGTTCAGCTCAATATTCATATTACCAAAAGACAAATTCATAATACCATTTTGACAGTTAATGATCGCATTGGATGTAGCTAAAAACGGGCGACCTAAAATCACTGGTATTTGGTTCTCTGGGTCAGGGATAGGTTTGGTATCTAGGATAACAAAATCCACTGGATATATAAACTTGTCGAACTCTATAAGAACATCCTCGATTACACCACGAGGAATTTTAACGGACCTATCAGCTAACTGGAGTGTCATCTGGGTAGGTTTCATCTCACCAAGTCCTAGCTTAAGGTACACATGGTATGGGAGTAAGTTCACACTGGCTCCTAAGTCAAGCAACGCTTTCTCAACACGGTATTTACCTATTGTGCAAGAAATGGTAGGGGACCCTGGTCTTTATACTTGGGAGTAGTGGTATTCGAATAATAAAACTCACGTGACTAGCTAGAAAGGCTTTCTTGGACACTAAGCTTCGCTTTCGCGTACACATATCCTTAAGAAACTTGGCATAAGCGGGAATCTGCTTAATTGCATATAATAATGGAAGGTTGATAGTTACCTGCTTAAAAACCTCCAATATATCATTAAAGTTGGACTCCCTCTTAGTTGGAACTATCAGCTGGGGGAACGGTGCTTTGGGAACAAAGCCGGGCTCAACAGGACTCTCATTGGTCTCTTTAGAGACTCTATCAGTCTCCTCATTTTCTGGCTCAGAAGGGTGAACTACAACATGTTCACTTTCAGGCATGGCGACCTTATTGTCAACTTTCTTTCCACTCCTAAGGGTTGTAATAGAATTCACATGATTGTACGATTTCTCTCCTTTAGGGTTAGGATCAGTATGACTAGGGAACCTTCCATTTTCTCTCTTGCTAAGAAATTTAGCTATTTGGCCGACTTGAAGTTCTAATTTAGCAAGAGACTGGGAATTATTCTTAAAATTCTGCTTGGTTTCCTCTTGAAAATTACCCTGGCTCTTTACTAACATTTCATGGCTTTGTGATAGCATATCCTGGCTCTTTCTTAATATACCAAGAGATTCCTTTAAGCTAGTTATTCTATTCTCAGATGGGTTTTGGGCCTGACCTGAAGAGTTCTTAGTATAACCAAAACCTGGGGGAGGCTGAGAATTACTAGACTGGCCTTGATTCTGGCCCTTAGACCAAGATAAATTAGGATGGTTCCTCCAACCAGGATTGTAGGTCTCTGAGTATGGGTCAAACTTCTGACGGTTCTCAAACCTAGCATTGTTATAGAAAGCATGAGCTTGCTCTTCACTAACCTGGCCTCCCCAAAATGAGTTATCGGGCTCTATTCCACAACTAGAGACTTGAGAGGTTCTATTAGGTTCAACAAGGGACCTATTTTTATACTGACCCATTTCCAAAGCTTCTAACCTTCTAGACAAACAAGCAAACTTAGCATCTGACGCAAAACACGTATCTACCATATTGGTGCTACTTCTATTAACCAAGAGTCTTTTAGGGGGTTCAACACAAGACTCCCACTGTTGGGATTATTCAGCAACAACTCCTAAGAAGGTAAAGGCATCCTCAGCACTTTTACTAGTGAACTCACCAGCGCACATAAACTCGACCATGGCTTTGGTCGAATAGTCTAAACCATCATAAATAATCTCTACAAGTTTCATCTTATCAAATCCATGGTGAGGACACTGGGATAGGAGATCATTGAATCTCTCTAAAAACCTATAAAGAGACTCTCCCTCTTGTTGCACACTGGAACTAATTTTCTGTCTAACAGCTGCAGTTTTATGCTTACGGTAGAATTTCATATAGAAAGCAACAATAAGTTCCTGCCATGTTTCAATGGATTCAGATGGTAGGTTGTTTAGCTAGGTCTTGGCTTTATCTTTCAAGGAAAAGGGGAACATCTTAAGTTTCAAAACTTCATCAGTAAGGTCTTTTATTCTAACTGTCCCACAAATTTCCTCAAAGTCCCTAATATGAAAATAAGGGTTATCATCATCATTTCCTAAGAATATAGGGATCATCTGAAGAATACTAGGTTTTATCTCGAAATTAGCCGTATTGGCTGGCAATTTAATGCACGAAGCTCGGTTGGTCCTAGTTGTGAACATGTAATCTTTCAAAGTTGCCATCGCTGGCACAGCTGAAGTACTAGGGGTACTTTCCTCACGAAGAGACAGATTCTCAAAACAGAAGTTTCCAAAAACGAGGCTCTCAAAAGAAGAGTCTTCGATTTCCCCGCCTTCACAAGAAGAACTACTAGGTTTGTCACTAATCAAACGACCTAGAGTGTTTATTTTCCAAGCCCGTTTTCTAATGACCTCGGGCATACACTAGAAAAACAAAAGAAAAAGAAAAATCCTAAAAGGAAGGGAAGTTCTATCCAAACACAAACAAGGCCGACTCTACCACAACAAACCTAATGATTTCTAGCAAACAAAAAGCATGATGGCTCCACTTAGATTGTTTCTAGACCAGCTTCTAATCTTTCGAAAAGGAACTCGTTACAATCTGAGCAAACCTCTATGGAATCAATCCGAGTTGAAGTAAGTTGAATAGAGGCGAAGGAAGCTGCGTGGAGCTTTGATACCCAAGGCCTCACCGCATTACAAGGCGGCGCAGTGATAGATGCATTTATGTGTCTATATTAGTCTCAATTCTCTGTAATGTTAGTACTCGATTTTGCGCTTATTTTGGTATTTTATGTCTTTGTAGGTGTTTTTGGAGAAATAAGCTTTTGCGGGAAAATTGGCTCGAAAAGTGGTATTAGCGCTCATGGGAGAAAATTACTATTCAAACCCCTCATTTGGATAAGGGGCACTTCAATTACTAAGGGGCGACCACTTGCTATTCGCACCCCGGGAATGGTTAGGGGGCGAATTGTCTTCTTCACGTTCAAACACCAAATTTGGCGGAAAATATACTCTCGCCGCCGCAAGATTTTCAAAGGCGAGATTTTGTAGGTTTTTGGTCATCGATTTTCACGGGATTTGGTTGGATTTGACTTTTGGAGATAAAACAGGGCTCGTAGCTGTTTTGGATTTGAGAAAAGAGGAAGATTTCCATATATATATACGACAATGGAATGTAAAAGTATCTCGGATTTTTGGTTTGAAACTGGGAAAGAATTTGGACGAGTCTTGTTGGATTTTGTCACGAACTTGAATTGGGTTGGGCCTGTTGATACGAAACAGGAGTGCTACAGAGTTCGGTTTGAAGAGAAAAAAAAACACGAGTTTACATAAATAATCTCGATTAAACAGGAGAAGTGCATTATCTCGGGTATGGATTCGGCTATTTCTGGAATATTACGTAGAAGAATGGGAAATAATATCTTCCCTGTGATTCGAATATACTTGGAGAGGGTTTGGTGAATACCTGACAGCCAGTAGAAGCCGCGTAGAGGAGAGGAATACAAGGGAAGTCCGTGACTTTTGAGGAAAGAAAAGAAGAGATTTCTTGGAGAGTTAATTATCCTGTTGGGTATAAAAAGGGTTGTACGAGTCTTAGAAAGAAGAATCGGGAGTTTGGGGTGGTTGTTGTGAAGAAAGGAACGCTGCAGAGGAGAAGTAGCAGCAACAGGTGAAGAAGAAGGAGAAGGGTTGCAGACGACACTACAGAAGTGTCGTTCTCAAGAACCCTAATCTGAAGAACATTGGACCAACGGAGTTAGTCGCGGAGCAGTCTTAAATTCTACAACAGTTTTCATATATCGTTTCTGTAACAGCATTGTAACAGCTGTTTGTAACGCTTATACAACGTTGCAAACTGTCTGAGTCATTAGTTTTCTCTTGTTTTTCACCCTTTTGAGCTATGAACACCTATTTTGAGCACGTGATTAATATGAGGAGCTAAACCCCAACACTGGGATGACGGAGGAAGCCATATTTCATGCGTGTGGTAATTATATTTAATTGTTTCATGACTTTTTGCATGGATTGTTAATTGTTTTATGGTTTTTATTGAATGGTTGTGATTTCAATTGATGGGTTATACTTAGGTTAAGTATTTTGATATCCCATGCTTTAGATATACAGTCGTTGCTTTTCAAAAATCTACCTTGGCAAAGAAACAGAGTCAATATTTTATTTGAGCTATAATTATTTGGAATAAATATATGAATCGCATGAATGAGTTTATGGTGGAATCCCGAGTCTCAGTATCTCTCAAAATTGTGACAAACCTTGTATATATATTTTCTTTGTTTTTAGTATTTCCTTAAATCAAACCTTTACAAGCCCGAGTTGAACGAACTTTACTATCACTTCTACAACAACTTTCAAAATCACATCAATTTTTGGCGCGCCGACGCGGACTTGTATTTAGGTTTTAGGTTTTATAGTTATTTCTATTTATTTTTTTGTTCTCTTTTATGCCTTTGGTATTTTTCGATTCTTTTCAGATTTGGAGCGAAGCTACAAGGAAAGAAAAAGTGCTATAAAAGGAAAGCATCTTCCAAAGAGGGAAAGAAAAGAGGAATTCAAAAGGAGTGAAGAAGAAGATTTTGTATATAGCTATTTTGTTTCATTTTTAGAAACTGTAAATAGGGTTGTATTTTTGTAATTTTTCTTTTTATTTTTGGACACTTTTTGGACTTTATTATTTTAAACCCTAAGGAAGGGTTAAAAATTAAATATAAACTGTTTGCAGGGAAGGACGACAGTTACGAAACTGTCTCGGCCCCTCGGGTTCGTACATTGACATAGGAGTCGGTGGCCTGAGTCGACTTCAACGGTTCATCGCCCGTCTGGTACGGGAGGTAAGACTCTATCCACCCACGAATCCCCTGTCAATGGGTTTTATTTTGTGTGACAACTCACACCCCTACAATAGAATGTCGAACTGGTATTACAATAGCCAATACAACGAATATCCGACTGAGTTTCAAAATGGACGTTACTACTTTGACCATAGTGTGAATAGTGGTTGGGAACATCATCCTTTTGAAGGTTATGGTCCATACCATGGTGAGCCCAATTACTATCCATACGCCCACCGGTCATACGAGCAAAATTCCTCTCTACTAGAGTCCGCACGTAAGTTAGCTGAGTCATCACAAAAGTTACTTGAGTCGACACGTAGTTCAGCTGAGATGAATAACTTAGTTTTGACGAAAGAAATGCAACGTGTGAACCTTCTTTCCTAGATAAAATCGGAAGTCATGTGAGTCGACTCAGAAAATGTTGTTAGAGGCCCAGGAAAGAACTGCTCAAGATAGTCTTAATTTCCAATATAGTGTTTCCAATAGTACCTTTGAAAATGAGGATAGTTATTTGCATAATCAAGATGACGAGGATAAAATTGGTAACATTACTTGTTTAGATGAGGTTCAACCATTTTCATATTATTATAATGATGATTATGATGAGGATAGTGTTGATGAAGAATTTGAAATAAGTAGGCATAGTGATCAGGAATTTGTTACTCCAATTGAGCTTAATAATGATAATGTTTCTAGTTCAAATCCAAATAATTTTAATAATTATTCACCTATTCAAAAGGACGAGGATTTGACTAGAGATACCCCCGTTTTAGACGATATAGTATTTCCTTATGATTACGAAGCTGATGATAGTTTTGAGGAACGAGTTTATTCTGAGAATAGTGTTTTAGAGTCTAGCGATTTAGAAACATTAGTCTTAGAAAAAGAAAATGAACTCGTAGAGATGAGTGAGGATGAACCTGACTTAGAAGAATCAATTGACCATTTTCAGGAATCAGATGACCTTGAAATTAGGGAAGTTGTGACTAGTCTTCCTAGAGACACTGAAAACTCTAAGTTTGGGGGTGATTATCATTCTCCATGTGTCGTAACTCTTAGAAAGGTCCCTCACTTGGGACTTGACATATGTGCCTCAACCATTTTAAAAGATTATCTTCATACACGTTTTCCTGAACCTAGTGATGTCCATAGGGAAGTTCAGTTGTTAGAAACCCATCCTCTGGTTGATGTGGTTAGCCCAGGCTATGATATCTGGATTGACTTTGTTTTCCCACCAAATATTTTTCAACCAATTGTGGGAACGTATAAGTTTCAGATGTGTCAATTATTAAGTTTTGAGACTGAGCCTAATTATTTTAGGAAAATAGAATTGACACATTTGCTTAAGAATGACCACTACTCACATTGTGGTCAACTGTGTGAGTCAAATCTGATTGACTTTAAGGATCCACAATTATTTAGGTTATTATTATGTGCTTCTAAATTTTTACTTGAGTTTTTTCAGACTCTAATACCTGAATCGGATCTTAGCTACGAGGAAATCCAACCCATGAAAATATTTTATTTGGACCCAGTTATAGAACCTGAACCTGAACCACAGCTAGATGTAGTTGTCTTAAACAGGAAACTAGACAAGGGTGTGCTTGTCTTGGCAGGTTGGAGATTCCTTTTATTTGTGATAGCTTTATTTGGTTTTGATGACCCGCAGATATTTCGGCTATTACTTTATGATTTTATAAGGTGACTAATCCTTTCTTAGTCTGGCTGAAGACTTTAAACTTAGCACTTCTTGGGAGGTAACCCAATATTCATGCGACACGGTAATATCTTTCCTTAACTCTTTTACTTCAAATGGTAACAGTTTCTCCTTGTTCATGCTTTTAATTTTATCTTTAGAACATTGAGGACAATGTTAGATTTAAGTTTGGGGGTATGGGAGAAACTTTTTAGTGGCAGTTGCATTATTAACTCTAGAGCTTAGAAATTTATGCTTATTAAGGATGGCACTAACCAATCTAAGTGGATGGAAGCATTTTGGGTGTAGGAGTTGAGGAACCAATATGATTAGATGGAAACATCTAAATAGTCTATTCATAAAAGCACAGAGCTCAGGTGTTAGAATTAAAGAAAAACATGGTAGTTTCGCCATATCTCGTTGAATCCTTTTCACTTCTATTTTTATTTTGTTTTCTTTAAAATATGTTTCTCTAAGTGATTAGGTGGGGCTCACGATTCAAGTTGTTACCACTGCTAGGGTGAAATAGAGTGATTGAGATACAAAAAAAAAAAAAAAAAAAATTGAGACCAGACCATCAGACCAACCGGAATAAATTCAATAAAGTCGACCTATTGAAACCCTTGTATATGCCAGTTGTGTTGACCTAGAGTTAGGATTATCAACCTTTGGTTCCCTTGTATATGCCAAAGTGTGTTGATATTAGTCATACTAGTATCTCAATCCATTAGGATAGGTTTATTTTGGCAAAGTGACCTTGAGACGAGATATGAGAAACACCGTTCACTTAGTAAACATCAAAACCATCTATGTTTTTCTCTACATCCATCTTCTTAATCTATCCATGTGATTGGTTGACTCCGGTTATGATGTCCAGAAACTATCTGAGTAGAGCTTTGTGACTTATATATGAATTTTAGTATGCTTGAGTGCAAACTCGTGTACAGCAATTGGAATTTCGCATCGTGGTACTTCCTCCTGTAGTCAATAAGTATGCCAACCAAGGAGATTCTTTAGTGCCTTCCAAGGTTCTGCGTAGATAGTTAGGGTCTGGAGTATAAAGGTTTTGTGGGTATATCGCTTGTAAACCCTCCCGAGACTATAACTCGGCCACTAGGGACACCTAGGGGTTTAAAGGCTTATTGCATATGCTAAATGCAATCGACGATGCATGTGACAGTGAGTTAGGATTTAATTTTTTTAGATTTGATTTGCTCGGGACTAGCAAATAATAAGTTTGGGGGTATTTGATAGACGCATTTATGTGTCTATATTAGTCTCAATTCTCTGTAATGTTAGTACTCGATTTTGCGCTTATTTTGGTATTTTATGTCTTTGTAGGTGTTTTTGGAGAAATAAACTTTTGCGGGAAAATTGGCTCGAAAAGTGGTATTAGCGCTCATGGGAGAAAATTACTATTCGAACCCCTCATTTGGATAAGGGGCACCTCAATTACTAAAGGGCGACCACTTGCTATTCGCACCCCGGGAATGGTTAAGGGGCGAATTTTTTTCTTCACGTTCAAACATCAAATTTGGCGGGAAAATATACTCTCGCTGCTGCAAGATTTTCATGCGAGATTTTGTAGGTTTTTGGTCATCGATTTTCACGGGATTTTGTTGGATTTGACTTTTGGAGATAAAACAGGGCTTGTAGCTGTTTTGGATTTGAGAAAAGAGGAAGATTTCCACATATATAGACGACACAGGAATGTAAAAGTATCTCGGATTTTTGGTTTGAAACTGGGAAAGAATTTGGACGAGTCTTGTTGGATTTTGTCACGAACTTGAATTGGGTTGGGCCTGTTGATACGAAACAAGAGTGCTACAGAGTTCAGTTTGAAGAGAAAAAAAAACACGAGTTTACATAATCTCGATTAAACAGGAGAAGTGCATTATCTCGGATATGGATTCGGCTATTTCTGGAATATTACGTAGAAGAATGGGAAATAATATCTTCCCTGTGATTCGAATATACTTGGAGAGGGTTTGGTGAATACTTGACGCAAGTAGAAAGCGCGAGAGGAGAGGAATACAAGGGAAGTCCGTGACTTTTGGGGAAAGAAAAGAAGAGATTTCTTGGAGAGTTAATTATCATGTTGGGTATAAAAGGATTGTACGAGTCTTAGAAAGAAGAATCGGGAGTTTGGGGTGGTTGTTGTGAAGAAAGGAACGTTGCAGAGGAGAAGTAGCAGCAGCAGGTGAAGAAGAAGGAGAAGGGTTGCAGACGACACTACAGAAGTGTCGTTCTCAAGAACCCTAATCTGAAGAACATTGGACCAACGGAGTTAGTCGCGGAGCAGTCTTAAATTCTACAACAGTTTTCATATATCGTTTCAGAATAAAGATTGTAACAGCTGTTTGTAACGCTTATACAACGTTGCAAACTATCTGAGTCATTAGTTTTCTCTTGTTTTTCACCCTTTTGAGATATGAACACCTATTTTGAGCACGTGATTAATATGAGGAGCTAAACCCCAACATTGGGATGACGGAGGAAGCCATATTTCATGCGTGTGGTAATTATATTTAATTCTTTCATGAATTTTTGCATGGATTGTTAATTGTTTTATGGTTTTTATTAAATGGTTGTGATTTCAATTGATGGGTTATACTTAGGTTAAGTCTTTTGATATCCCATGCTTTAGATATACAGTCGTTGCTTTTCAAAAATCTACCTTGGCAAAGAAACAGAGTCAATATTTTATTTGAGCTACAATTATTTGGAATAAATATATGTATCGCATGAATGAGTTTATGGTGGAATCCCGAGTCTCAGTATCTCTCGTAATTGTGACAAACCTTGTATATATATTTTCTTTGTTTTTAGTATTTCCTTAAATCAAACCTTTACAAGCCCGAGTTGAACGAACTTTACTATCACTTCTACTACAACTTTCAAAATCACATCACGCAGTCACGCATTCAACTCACAAAAACCATCATGAACTTCGAAGTATGCTTAAAAGAGTAACCAATATTTTTCGAACGACTTTCCTATTAAGCTCGTTACCCTATCGGTCTCGTTCTATTCCAAATTTTAAAGCTTAGGTTCGCGTTAAGTATCGTTTTCCTAAGGCGGGCAAGAAGAGAACGGTGATGAAATCCGAACCCTCATCTTGTATGGCCAGTCCTTGCCCTTTACTAGGAAATTAAAGCAACCGTTTTCAATTCCTCAGCATATATGCAAACGAAGGAATACAGTAACTCGCTGACAGGGGATTCGCGAGTGTTTCGACAAACTTACCTCCCGTTCTAGACGGGGGATGAACCGTTGTAGTCGACTTGGGCCACGACTCCTATGTCATGTACGAACCCAAGGGGCCGAGGCGATATCGTAATCGTTGTCCTTCTCTGCACACAGTTTATATTTAAACTACCCTTTCGTAGGGTTTAAAAAATAATGTCCCAAAGTTCAAAGTCCAAAGTCCAAAGTCCAAAAATAAAGTGCAAAAGAAAAGGAAAGTCAAAAAAAAAAAAATATCTAAAATACAAATGTCTCTCTTTTTTTTTTCTCTTTTTTTAAAATAAAAAAAATCTTCTTCTTTCGCTCCTTTCGCTTTGCCTTTTATTCCAAGTCTTTAAGTATTCACCAAAAGCTTTGGCAAAATTTTCTTTCGCTCCAAATTCCAAATTCTGTAAGGAAAAGACAAAAACCCAAAAACGTAAAGAAGAACAAAAACAAATAAAAACCTAAAAAAGAAAAAAAAATCTAAAAACTCTTGCCTAAAGACAAGTCCCCGGCAGCGACGCCAAAAATTGATGTAATTTTCAATTGATTTGTAGTAAATAGTTCGTTCAAGACTTGTGAAAGCAGATTTTAGACTTAATTTTAAATTAAAAATATAACAAACTTAAATAAAAGTGATATGAAAAATATGGAGAAGACTGGGGCTATGGATTCCACTAATTACCAATATCAAAGTGATTTATATTCTCTAATTATAATTATGCAAATCCTTCATTCAAATTGATTCTTAATATTCCAAAAGTTGATTTTTAGAAATAACAATTGTAGATCGAAAGTATGGGACATCAAAACCCTAGGCTAGCATGCTCCATCAATTGAAATAACAATTGTTTAACAAAACCATTTTATCTATTTATTTATCAAGGCAAATAATCATATAATAATTGCATAAATTAAATAAAATAGAGATTACCACTTTTCATTGGCGAAATAGCTTCCTCCGTCGCCCCAGAGGATGGGTTTAGCTCATCATGTTGGAAACACGCTCAAAATTCATTTTTATTGCTCAAAGGAGGTGTACAAATGATGAAATGGAGAGAAAATAATGAAAACCGGGTGTTTGCAACGTTTATAATTGTTGCAAAACACTGTTACAAAGAACGATAAAGATGAACTGCTGCTGTTACTGTAGCTCTGCGACCCTCGTCTAAATGTCGTTGTCACTGTAGCAAGAACGACTGCCTCTGGTGGTCTTTTGTTCTTCGTGTTCTTCACAGCAGCAGAAAATGACGATTCTCTGCAGCTTGATTTTCTCATTCTGTAATACTCTGTCTCTCTCCCAAACTCTCGTGTCCTTCCATTCATCCCAAGCACCTTATTTATACGTCTCAGGTTCAAAGATAATCCGTAATCACTGCAAATAATCCTTCATTACTCGTTATTATTCTCCTCGGTCCTGTTAAGGAAATAATTCCTTGTTCTTCTCTTCCACGCGTTACTGAATCTCTACACACTCCCACACATTGGAAACTCGCCTCAGAAGAAGTCAAACCCATTGCCGCATACCGAAACATCCCAAACTAACAAGATAATCCCGAGAATATTTCCATCATATATATCCTTCCCTGTTTATCTTCAATCCGATGTTTTAGCCAAATCTAACCAAATGTAACGACCATACCTTCCCTGTTGTAGTTGCAGGAAATCCCACACTACACCCCTCATAATATTTTGTAGATCTAAATCTTATTAATCATCTAAATTTCAAATATAAGTACTAGAAATATAAATTGACACAAGGATTTTTTACATGGTTCGATCAATGTGATCTACATCCATGGTTCTTCACTATGATTATTGAGATTACATTAGTATTTCATTTACAATCTCCATTAATGGATATTTGATAGAGCTCTAGATCTAATTATTTGGGGAAGAAGATGATAAAGAAAATATTCTCTCTCTAAAAATATCTCTCCCTAAAATAATTTCTCTCTCTTCCTAAAATGTATCCTCTCCAAAAATGTGTCTCTCTAACAAAATGTCCCTCTACCTTTCTCTCTCCTACTATCCTCTTTATATAGTGTTTACATAGTGGATGACAGCTCATGTACAACTAATATTTCCCTTAATTTCGGATTTACCTTGCGACATCCTCGCAAGAGTATAAATGTTAAATCTCGCAGACACTCTAATTTTCGCAAGATCTTCGCACTTTCTTCATGTTTATGCTATCGTCATTTGTTATGTCATTTCTGAAATCACTTTACGACGGTTTCGCGACGTTGTTAATGAAGATTCCGCAAGTGTGTTGTTGTTGCGATATTTGGATCCTACATCTTGCCTCCTACATACATCTTGGATCCGATATTTGGATCCTACATCGATATTTGCCTCATTTGGATTTTTCGATATTTGAATATTGCTTGAAGAGCAATCTTTAAGAAAAAATCCATTGTTGTAGTAGTCTTTGATCTTTGTTGATGAAGGAACGAGCGAAAGAATACTGGACTTGAAAAGTACGTACTTGCCTCTATTCTTTTGCGAAGTTCCGAAGCTTTGCGAAATAAATAAGAAGTATCAACTCTTGAAGTACGCGAAGTATGAAGTATCCTTGAAGTATAAGAAGTATGAAGTATCCTCGAAGAAGTATATGAAGTACTTAATCCTCTAAATATAATAAGTATTGAAAATCCATCATGTGAAACTCTCGCTCCATGTTTTTTGTCTCATGCTATGCTCTATTCTTTTGCGAAGTTCTGAAGCTTTGCGAAGTGAATAAGAAGTATTATCTCTTGAAGTATGCAAAGTATGAAGTATATTTTGAGAAGTATAAGAAGTATCCGTCCTTGATTGCGAATAAGAAGTATTGCGAACTAATCATGCGAAATTAGAAGTATGAAATATTAGAAGTATTAATCCTCGGAATATAAGAAGTATTTATCCTTTAACGAGAGTAGTAAGTATTGCCTCTATTCATGTGAAATTATTACTCCATTTTTGGTGAGGATTCTTGTTGTTCATTGGTGAACATCTTCTTTGGAAATGATTCTTGCCGAGAAGATAAAGAACATAAAATGTTTTCTTGGTAATCCATAGTTGCCTCTGTTCTTTATCTATGAGGGTAGAATCCTTGAGAAAGTGTTGATTGAGCGAATTGTTTTTGCATTCTTATTTTGCCTCTGTCTCATGTTTTGTGCTCATGCGATAGTATAATCTCTTCAGGCTGCTTATCTTATCTTGTGAAATAACCACATTCTGCGAAATTCTGAATAATTCTGCGAAATTTTGTAAAATACTTGTGCGAATATAATGCTTATGTAATGAAATGTATATGCGATGTTTATGCCATGAAATGCTTATGCGATGCTTTCATGATGCGAGTATGATGCTTGTATGATGAGAATGCTTATCTATTGCAATGTATAGCTAATGTTTGTGTTACTTAGCTCATTTGGCCGCTCTATAATTGATGTATCTTTATATTGCCTCCATTCTTCATTTCTCTGATTTTGTCTCTAGTATATGCATTCCTCTTTGCGTATTTATTGTTTCTCGCGAATTCTTACTTGTGCTTCATCTTTTCTTATTCATGCACTATTAGTATCGCATAATAATATGATCATAATATCAAGTGTGCGGCATTTGCATTGCCTTAGTCTCATTATCATGTACATGTTCGCAAGCTTATCATTTAATCATTTTCTCAAGCTCGCAAGCTTATCATGTAATCTTTTTTGCAATGAAAGATCTCAGTTACCTATATTCAAACTGTTTATGTTGAATTTTGTCATTGCGACAAGATCGCAGGACGTCTTTACATTTTCATGTAATGACCCATTGTTCTTGCCTTATCATTTCTCTTGTGTGGTCTTATTTTGCCTTCCTAGTTAAAGGTCTTATTTTGCCACCCCTCATTATTGCGACAATATGGCAGGCCTAAATATTCTTGCGAACATAAAGTCCCATGACATTGCCGTCTTGTGACAAAATCGCAGGACGTCGTTACACTTTCATGTAATGACCCATTGATCTTGTCTTATCTTTGTCTTTGTATTATTGCCTCTTCAGGATCATCGCACAAATATGACAAGCCTAAATTTCCTTGCGAAAATAAAGCCTCATGACATTTGCGTCTTTTGACACTTATCAGCTCCCTAATGGAGGGTGCCGCCCTTATCATCTCCCTGGTTGCCCCTTCAAGGAGGCGTACATCGGCCATACAAGACTAGCTCCTCCCATCCGGTCTTAACAACAACCAGTTGTTTTCGTGACCTCTTATCCCTTATACCTATAGGGCTTATGGTTACGAGACTGCACCCTAAGTGGAGTTTTCTTCGGGTCGAGTGCAGCATGTGCCAAGACTTGCCAAGAATGGCCGAGACACTTCAAATGCCCCAGGCACTCTTGGCTCAACCGTGTACCCCGGCGCCTTGGTCATACACTGACTCCTTGGAAGAGACCCTCGGGCGTCCAACTAGGGTATAACCTTATATATATAATTGGAAATCCAAGGTATCTCTCCCGGATAGGCTTTCATGGGCTCCAAATCTCCATGACTCAGGTTCTATGGGCGGTGTAACCTTTTCCCTGAGCCATGTCAAGAGATACCCCCTTATATGACGCACTTTAGGTCTTACATTTTGCCTCTTGCGAAGTATCATTCGCGAACTAGGGTGTACGCCATAAAGGTTCGTCCCATTCACTCACTCATTCATTTTTGTCAATTCGTTCAATCATTCAAAAATCAAAAATCTTTGCGAAATTATTGTAGTTTTGTGATTCAAATCAAAAATCTTTTATTGTCTATAAAAGAAATATTCTAGAGAAATATATAAATTGAATTTTCTGGGTTTTTTTTGTAATTTTGAAGTCTTTATAATCTTGAAATCTTAGTAATATTTGTAATCTTGCGATTGAATTGCTTTTTTGTAATCAAATCAAAAATATTTTATTTTCTGTAGAAGTAAAATGTTCAAGGAAAGTGGTACTTAGCTTTTGTGGTTTGCTGTTGTTGTTGTCTCTTGCGAAGTATATGATTGGCTTGCGAAGCTAGCATCCTTGAAATATATAAAGGTCGCACAAAATATAATTATCTCATGACAAAAAGAAGTGTGAGAAATGAGATTTGGACCCTTGACTGCCTCTTGCATATTCTCGCACCATACCAACTGTTCTAACCCTCTCTTGCGAAATTAATTTGCGAGATAATCATCAATTTTCTTCTTTGCGAGATAAGCAAAGTCTGTGCGAATGTAGGATCAGAATATCGAAATTTCGCATAACAAAAATAAATGTGCGAGAAGCAAGAATTGATCCTGCGACCTTCTGCTTGCATTCATGCCTCCTGACCAATTGTGCTAGCCCTGCCTCTGCGAAGTGTTTTTGCGAAATAATCATCTACTTTCTTCTTGCGAAATACCCTTGCGAAATTATCAAAGACGTATGAAGTAAACATTTGCATGAGAATATAACTTCTGCGAAGTGTTCGTGGCTAACGTTCGCAAGGTAAACATTTGCGAAGTGCAAAAATTCTTTGCGAATGGGGAGAGATTCGAACCCTAAACATCGACCTCCTTCTCTTCACTGATGACCATCTGGGCTATTTGGTGCTTGCGAAAGAAACACACAATACTATATCTTTATTCACTTCTTCGCTCTTGGAAGTTCAAAAATATGCAAAAGGTGGGATTCGAACTCGCAACCCCAAGCTTGTTCTCTTCGCAAACGACCATCTGTGCAAGCCATGATTTCTGAAATAATGAAACAACCTTGCGAAATTATCCATTTTCTCCCCTCTTTGCGAAGCAAAAAATTCTTTGCGAGGAGGGAGATTCGAACCCGAGTCCTCTGGTTTGCATACTTCTTCTCTGACCATCTGGTCTGCTTGTTGTTTGCGAAACAAACACACAATGCTATAACTTTATTCCATTTTTTCCCCTCTTGAAAGTTCAAAAATATTTGAAAATTTTTGTGTGGCTGCGAATTCGAACCCGTGACCTCTTGCTTATTCGCTCCAACTCAAACCATCTCTCGTTAGCTTTTGGTTTGCGAAGATACGCATGTAACCACCTCTTATTCTTTTCTCCTCTCTAGGCTGTAGAAAAAATGTGAAAAAATATGATTGTGGCGAGATTTGATCTTGCGACATCAAGCTTTTTCGCTCCAACTCAAACCATCTCTGCGAGTTTCTGTTTGTGATAAAAATCACAGCGTTTTGTTCTTATCCTTTTCTTCATTCTTCCTTTATTTCCTTCAACAATTTGCCTTTTTCTTTTTCTCATGAATATGAAATCTTCCATTAAAAAATTAGTTTTCTTCCTTGAATTTCATCACAACAACCTATTTTTTTTTTCTTCCTCTTTTCATGTCTTTGAATTATTGACGGTGTTTTCTCCCTGAAAGTGTGATTTCTTCCATAAAATTTTCATTTTTGCTCCTGAAACTTTAAGATCTAGAAATAAATATGAACAATAACTAATTTTCATGGAAATTTCTTGATCCAACAAGTTACAGGAAGGACAAAATCCATTACTCTCTCCCTGTTTCTAGTGCATATGTAGTTGCAGGAAATCCCACACTACACCCCTCATAATATTTTGTAGATCTAAATCTTATTAATCATCTAAATTTCAAATATAAGTACTAGAAATATAAATTGACACAAGGATTTTTTACATGGTTCGATCAATGTGATCTACATCCATGGTTCTTCACTATGATTATTGAAATTACATTAGTATTTCATTTACAATCTCCATTAATGGATATTTGATAGAGCTCTAGATCTAATTATTTGGGGAAGAAGATGATAAAGAAAATATTCTCTCTCTAAAAATATCTCTCCCTAAAATAATTTCTCTCTCTTCCTAAAATGTATCCTCTCCAAAAATGTGTCTCTCTAACAAAATATCTCTCCCCTTTTCTCTCTCCTACTATCCTCTTTATATAGTGTTTACATAGTGGATGACAGCTCATGTACAACTAATATTTCCCTTAATTTCGGATTTACCTTGCAACATCCTCGCAAGAGTATAAATGTTAAATCTCGCAGACACTCTAATTTTCGCAAGATCTTCGCACTTTCTTCATGTTTATGCTATCGTCATTTGTTATGTCATTTCTGAAATCACTTTACGACGGTTTCGCGACGTTGTTAATGAAGATTCCGCAAGTGTGTTGTTGTTGCAATATTTGGATCCTACACCTGTTTCGTTCATCCAAGTCATCTCAACAAAATTCAGCAGTTGAGTCTCATTAAAAACCATCCAAATCTTGAACCCTAAAATCTGTTCAGCTGTAAATATATTTTCCCGCCAAAAAACAGAATTTGAATGTTGAAGATGGTGTCCCCCTAACCAAACTGGGAGTGCGAATAGTAGGTGCCCAACTGAGATGCCCCTTAGTAATTGAGGTGCCCCTTAACCGAAATGAGAGTCCGCATAGCACATGTCCTCCGGGGGTGCTCCGCATAATTTTTCGAGCCGATTTTTCCAAAAAATGTTTATTTCCCAAAAATACCTACAAACATACAAAACACCATAATAAGCACAAATTCGAGTACCAACAAAACAGAAAATTGAGGACAACTTAGACACAAAAATGTGTCTATCAATGCAAACCCTAGCCACAGGCATGCCTTCCATATACCCGTAGAAAATATTGTTCCTCCGTACCGGTGCAAACCCTAGCCGTAGGTAAGGTCCTCATGGACTTATAGAAATCTTTAGCGTTAACACCGTGGTAGCGTCGAGCACCTTAATTATTATGCAATAGTAGGCATGCATGGGTAAACGACTGCCATCAATCCCTTTTTCCATGAAAACCTTAGTTGTTTAGGATTTCCTTTTTCGTGGCGTGGCCGTGTGCCGAGTCTCTGCGGAAACCTTAGTGGACTCTTCGTTGTTGACAAAATAGCTCCCGTACACTTTGTAGTAACTTCTTTTCTTTTGCTTGTGGCGTAGTTAATTTGTTACCGGAAGCAACGTGAAAAATCCTGTTAGGATGTCGCCTGAGGAGAACCCCGTTGTGCCAAAGGACGTTGGCAACTCTAAACCAAACGTGGATGATGAATTTTTCATGATATTTTCTGCCAGGAGAAGTCATCCTAAGCATGTGCCGATTCTTCTGACCGGTCCGGAGAGTGATGGAGGGGCTTGGTCGGTACTGCCAGGGGACGTTATACGGTTTTGCCTTCAAAGGGAAGAGTATCCCGCCTCTCCTGTTGACTTTAAAATCTCCGTGAGTCCTTTGCGTTCCTTTGACAAGTGGATGCAATTTATGATAAGTCAAGACTGTGTAAGGGCTAGCTTGACCAAGGCGCAAATCATTAAAGTTGTCGCGGCTTCCGCAACACTTCAAATCAGGAAAGATATCCCAGGTTTGGTTGCTTTTATTTCCAGATGGTGTCCAGACACTCACACGGCCATATGCAGGTGGGGTGAAATTACTATCTCCTTAGAAAGCGTGGCCGTTTTATTGAATCTTCTCATAACATGAAACCTCAACATCGAGTTATCGGAAGATGAAGAAGGAATGCGCGCTGCCCTGGTTGCAAAGTCGAAAGGGTTCGTTCGAAAGGAAAATGAGACAAGGTGTTTCTACAGCTGATGGGTATCTCAATGGTATCCTGATGGGTTGGAACCGGATCAAAAGAGTAGTACGCTTCATGTCGTGACATTTTTGGCCCTTTGGTTATCCAGGGATGTTTTCGATGATGGCTCTGGTAAGAAGGAGATAAGGCCAGAGCTTGTCAAGTTCGCCATAAAATTAGAGAAAGGTGTCGTCCTCCCCATTGGTAGCTTGTTTCTCGGTTCTCTGTACACACACTTGGATCATCTGGTTGCGGACATGCGTGCTTCAAATGGCTACATGAAAGTGGACTCGTATGTTCATCTTTGCTTTCCTCCAAGCATGGTTATGGGAGCACTTCGAAAAATACGCTCCTAAGCCGTTAGCTCCACTTCCCGAGTCTTGTGGTGGTTCGAGGATACTTCGTTAGTCAAATAGGCGCCCAAGAGCTAGTTCAAGACTGGTTGATTTCCTCGACAGCTCGTACACGATCAACTTTCATCCGTGGGACCCGGTGTGTACATCCATAGTTCAGGTTAATACTTTTGCTTCTGCTCCGAACATGTCTTTGCTTTCTGACGAAAGGAATATGAGCGTTGGGGCGGTTGTATTCATGCGAAGTTGTATGCCTGGTTATATACCGTCTTTCTTTCGAGGCTCATGTCTGGCAGTCTCTTATAATATTGATCGGGTGTCTCGGCATATGGGTTTCGACCAGGGGGTCCCTCTCGTACGTCAGCCGGTAGCCCCGGGGGACTCATTACCAGCCATCCTTGATGCTAGTGTTCTCATGCCGGGTAAAAGTCTCCCTTTCTTGCCTTAGGAAAGAAATCCTTCGACTACCTCCAAGTACAACGCGTTCTGGCAGAGTGAGTTCCTCGTCATCCAGCAATTTGTGAAAACTGTAGCAGAGAATACCACTGCAGTCCTGGCGAAGCATCCGCTGCTGAGGGATCTTTCCTTGACCAAACGAAAGTCGCCTATCCCGAACGCGGATGGCTCCCATAAAAAGGAGCGGAGGCCTAAGGACCGTGTGCAGGTGGTTTTCAGTCGGGCTCGTCAGCTCTCGTGACTTTCAGTTCCTTCAACACACGGGTACGCATGGCTCCTTCTAAATTCAACTGATTTATACTAGCTCGCCATTTTTTTTCCTCCCACTTTTTTTTTATTGCTAAACGCCTTCTATTCCCGAACTTAGGGTCTTGACGACGCGAGCCCATTTGCTAGGCTTTCGCATAGTCATAAATCGGCGAATAAGTCCCCTGAAGATGAAGGAGAGTTTGAAGAAGAAAAGGGTTCAGGATCCAGTGGTGAAAACATTTCCGTAGGTAATGCCGAGTCTTCTTCTGGCGAGCCCGCAAATGAGTTGGTAAGTTTACGCGTTCTTCTCCTCCTTTTCCTCTTGTTTTTGGAACAAAACTAAAATGTAATGTTACAGGAGGAAGTGTTTCTGGAGACAGCCTTGAGGTGGAGACTCACCGCAACGAAGGTCCAATCGTGGAAACCGCGCCCACAGGTGATTTGGAAATGGATATTGACAGCGCTGAAACCCAGGTGGTGGAAAGTACTTTGGCGACCGTCGGTGCAATCGTGGTCGGGAATCCTTTCCCAGTCACAAATTCGGTTGTGGGCGCCATTTTTGTGCCTCCATATTTGACTCCTCACGAAGATCATGTGTTGATTGGAGGCTTCAGCGTGCCAGCTAAGCATGCAGAGTTTTATACCAGGATATGGAAAAAGTACGGACATATCGCCATGAACAAGAAGCTCACTAGCCGATTTGCATTAGTCAAGCGTGTGGAAGAAGCTTTATCTTCGATTCATCATATGTGCAACGTGACTGGTCACATTGTTTCTGGAGATGTGATCACGAGCTGGAAGTTTTACCGGGATATGTGTGTAGACCTTGAATTTAATGTCTCCTGGTTCTGCAAGGGCTTTTCTGAGATCCAAAGACTGCAGGCTGAAACAGTTGATGGTCTTTCTGCGGATTCGATTAATCGTCAGGCGGCAGAAGTTGATAGGTTGTCCCAGAAGTTGGAGAAGTTATCTCAGGAGTTGAAACTGAAGCATGCGTCCCTTCAAAGTATGAAGAACGTTTTCTCCAAGAAGAACGAGCCGTTGTTGAGCGATTTTCCTTGAGCTTGTTACTTTTCTGAAACTCCTTTCCTTAGTTTATTTTTAAAGGTAAAAAAACACCTAGTTTATGGTTCGGTTTATTTTTTGGATTGATAGATGATTGCTTTTTTATAAGAGTTTTTGGATTATTTTGGGATAATGGTCTTTTGATATGTTAAAGTCTGAGTTGCAAGTGTAGGTAGCAAATCATCTAGGAAAATTGTGAAACTTAGTGAATGTTGCATGACGGGGGAAAGTATGGGATGAAACTTGGGAATAACATGGTGTTTGGTTTCAACATGGAAACCTATAGTAATTGGTTATGTATCCTGGTCGGACTTACTTGTTTTTATTACCTACTTCAACAAAACGGATCCCAAACCGCAAGTCCGGGCGACGTCGAATTGCCCGTGAGAAGTCCCCAGTTGTTCCCCATCGCGTGATTATTGATAACTAGGCCGTCGATCCTAAGCGAATCGTTTGATTTTTTTTTTTTGGAAGTACCCAGTCGGCTCTTGTTGTATTAGGCCTGGTAAATGGGTCGTTGATCCCTGAGCGGATCATTTGTTGCTACCGTTCTGAGATCTAAGTCAAACAATGAGATTGAGAGTTGAAAATTGACAGCGTGACCGAAAGATCAATCCTCCCGCTGTGGTCGCCAATTGTCTGAGGGTGAAAACGGTTTCTGCTGATTTCGGTAATTTCGCGTGAGTGGGTGAGAAACTGAGTCTAAACCCTAAACAATGTACTGCAAGGGAGTACTTTAGATTCGAGAGATCAATCTGTATAAATCTGGCCTAAACAAAGAAATGGTCGGGGAAGAGTAGTTGATTCTGGAAGAGTAGTTGTTTGACTTGTATCAGAAAGTGAAAGCTAACAGATGGGAAAGCTAGCAAGTGGTTTCAAAGTGTTGTATGCTCCTGACCCAAAACTTGTTGTTTGGTGGAAATAGGTAAGACCTATTTATACAAGTCGTAACATAACGTACTCGGTCTCGTAGAAAATGGGAGCAGTGAGTAAAGTGAAAAGAGGTGATAAATAGGTAACGTCTGGAATTGATGTTCCATAATGAAAGGATCGTTTCACCATTATTCCTTGTATTTACTAACCGACTCATTCTTATGACACTTTCATGTAACGTGCGTGGTGTATGCCGCACGCTGTAAACCGCCAAACCAATACCCTTTATGAGAATCCCCCAGTTTGTGACATGTGTTAGATGTCTCGAGTGTTTTCATGGGAAAACATGTAGCAAGGTGTTACGTGTGGCATGGTGGCATGCCAGTGGCCATGGTAAAGTCGACATGGCTTTGCCAAAGAATAGGCGCGGCCAAATTTTGGGTTTAGATGTTGTTTGAGGGTGGCTGTTTCACTGATTACGGTAATTTCGCATGAGTGGGTGAGAAATGAGTCTAAACCCTAAACAATGTACTGCACCGGAGTACTTTAGATTCGAGAGATCAATCTGTACAAATTCGGCCTAAACCAAGAAATGGTCATTCCAGACTTGCTTCGGTCACAAAGTGAAGGAGAATGGTTGGTTTTTGGGAGGAAGCGAAGAGAGTGTTGAGACCAGAATAGTTGATTCTGGATGAGTAGTTGTTTGACGACTTGTATCAGAAAGTGAAACGCTAGCAATGTGGAAGCTAACAGATGATTTCTGAGTGTTGTATGTTCCTGACCAAAACTTGTCCTTTAGTGGAAATAGGTAAGACCTATTTATACAAGTCGTAACAAAACGTACTCTGGTCTCGTAAGAAATGGAAACGACTGAGTAAAGTGGAAGGAGGTGGTAACGGGTAACGCCTGGAATTGATGTTCCATAATGAAAGAAACGTTTCACCATTACTCCTTGTATTTACTAACCGACTCATTCTTATGACACTTTCTTGTAACGGGCGTAGTGTACGCCGCACGTTGTAAACCTCCAAACCAATACCCTAATGAGCATCCCCCAGTTTGTGACATGTGTTGATGTCTCGAGTGTTTTCGTGGAAAACGTGTAGCATGTTGCTGTTGCTTGGCAAGTTGAGCTTGGGAGACTTGCCGGCTCGGTGGTGACCCTCGACGGTCGAGATTTTGCATCTTGAGAGGAAGGCAGCTGTAGATTGTCGCAACTCTTCGTTTGGCAACCATCGTTGACCATGGCTTTAGCATGTGTTAGGCGCGGCCAAATTAGGGTTTAGTGCAAACCGTGATGTTTGGCTTTGGGACGCAAGTTGCCATGCGTTAGGTGGCGAACTTGGACGGTCGAGATCTGCATCTCGAAGGGAAGGGTAGCCGTTGGCATTGGGCCAGAAGTTGCCACGCGTTGGGTGGCAAACTTGTACTATTTGAGATTTCCATCTACGGAGAAAGGGCAGCCGTTGATCGTGGCTACCTTCCGTTTGTAGCCTGGAAACTTCGTCTAAATTTGGGTTTGGCATGTTGAAACCCTAATTAGCTCCCTTTACTAGAATCGCTGTAGAATTCTCGTATGGACTCGGATGTTGACGGTTTTCCCCTCCATTCGACCCGAAAAGAATTTCCTATCTCCCTACGTTTGGATATTTAGGTTTTGAGCTCGTTCGGGAGGTGAAAACAGCCCGACAGTAAAACTCAGGAAGAATTCTTGAGGGATGTTGCGGGCCCGATGTGGCATAGCCGCGCCTGTGTCATGGCGGCATGGATGGCATGGCTTTTTGGTATGCGCGTGCGGCATGTTTGGCGCTTTTTGGAAGTTGACGCGTTTTTGGGAAGCTAGCACGTTTTGGGAAGCTAGCGTGTTTTGGAAAGCTAGCGTGTTTTGGGAAGCTAGCAAGTTTTGGGAAGCTAGCCTCTTTTGAGACTGTGGAAGGTTTGGAGAAACCTGATTGTTCAATGAAAGTAGGGGACCAGCAAGCTTTGGCATAGTTTAGGCGCGGACAAAATTATGGTCTGGTACAACCGTGATGTTTGGTCTTGGGCTAGAAGTTTCCATGTGTTAGGTGGCGAACTTGGACGGCTTAGATATGCATCTCAGATGAAAGGGTAGCCATGGATCGTTGCAACCCTCCGTTTGGCAGCGACGACATGTGGTAGGGTAGGCATAGCTTTGGCACGAGATGTTCTTGGCATGGTTTGCCATTGGCACGGTGGTGCGGCTGGCATGGTTGGCATGCCTTGGCGCGGAGACGTGGCTGGCATGGTTTGCCATTGGCCTGGTGGTGCGGCTGGCATGGTCGGCATGCCTTGGCCCGGAGACGTGGCTGGCATGGTTGGCATGCCTTGGCGCGGAGACGTGGCTGGCATGGTTTGCCATTGGCACGGTGGTGCGGCTGGCATGGTCGGTGTAGATGTAGAAAATCCTACAACTACATCCAAAGAATCATAAATACACACATCATGAAGTAAACAAACAAGAGATGCACGAGAACACAAGATATACGTGGTTGGTATGATTACCTACTTCCACGGGGTAAATGGATGATATTATTACTTGATTCAAGGTTATAAAGTGTGTATCTCACTAACAAATACTCTCTTCTCACTCTCTAGCTCTTGATGTTCTCTCTCTCCCTTACTGATTGACCTCCCTTTAGCTCTCTACATGGCTCTCTATTTATAGTTGCATATGATGATACGTCCAAGTTACAGTGTTGGGCCTAATACATCTTCCTTGATGATCTCTTCGGGTGTCTACCCGATGCTTCATCCGACCTTCCCTTTTGCCCGAGACGAAGCATCTGGCCGGGCGGTGGCTGCATCCGATGTTGCTTGTTAGGTGGTGTTGATCGATGTCGCCTTCTAGGTTCTCGGCCGAGTTTGACCGAGTCTTCCTTATCTCTTTACCTACTTTGTCGAGCATTAAATGTCCTCGAACCCGAGGATCGTCACATCAGAACTTTTTCCTCCCCTTTTGCCTCGATCTCTCGACTTTGTCTTCATTCCTCTTTTTCGTGCCCGGCTACGGTGGGGTGATTGATGCTTTCACTACTTCGTTTTCTTTGGTACGCCCGACCGGGATGGCTCCACTGTCCCGGTGGATTATTCGCACCTACATTTATGCCCCTTCTTCCACTCGTGTGATCGACACGTGGGGAAGAAACCGCCTCGTCTTCCCACGTCCTCGGTCATGCCGGGTTTTCCGCCATGCTGTTCCCCACTTCTTTTAGTTGCTGCAACCGGTTCACCTTCTTCGCCGGTTACCACAGAAGGGGTTTATAAGTTGCCATCTAAACCTTGTCTCCCTTCCATTTCCTTCTCTGCAACTTTCCTCGCTCTTTCTCTGTCTTCTCTCCATCGCTGTTGGCTGTGTTCCTGGCAGATTTCCTTCTTGTTCTCCATTATCCGGCATCCTCTCCATCTCGCTACATTTGCAATTCCGGTCCGGCCATATTCCGTCCTTCCTGCCGTTTTTCCCATCAGTTTTCATGGCGTCTTCAACTCCTTCAATGACGGAACGAAGGTGTGTGAGTTATGTGTTTTCTGATGAAGATGGCGTTTCACTTGATTCCCTGTTTGTTGTAGAGAGTCCTTCCAAGTATGATTACCGCGCTCTACATTCTATCTTTCCGATAACCCATCTTCGTTTTCTTGTAGGGCTGACAAGAGGACTGCTAAGGACTTAACGGACGAGCAATACGTTCAACAGCTGAAAGATGAGTTCGGTCTTCACGGATATGATGTCAGGCTCTTGTCAGGCCAGAGGGGTGTTCTGAAGAAGGAGGATATTTTGAGATTTCCTCATTCAGCCGAGGCGACCATTGTCACCAGGGCCAGCTAGAGCTCGGGCTGCGTTTCCCTCTATATGATCCTAGTCGCCCCGTTCTGTACGAGGCCCTTTCTAAGATTCGTCGTGCCGTGCCTTGGCTCAATGGAATGGTAACACTTTCCGTATCTGTCCGAGTGGGAGAAGCGTAGTCGGGCGAGTGTGCTCCTACTACTTGGTCTACCTACGATCCTTCCCGGGCGAGTGACTATACTCTGCCCGGTTTCGGCGATAATTATCGGAGCGGGACCACTACTAATGGCGATCTCGCGGGTTTGCTTACCAGCCCTCATCGTCATAAAACTCTTCCCGAAGGAGTTAGGAGACTTCTTTTGGATGAAGATCCCGAGGGAAAGAGTTCCAACAAGCACGCCCGTCATACTAATGACACGGCTTGGGATCGGGTTCCCTTAGCTATTTCCGGTCCTCTTTTGAGCGGCAAATTCCCTCCTCCGGCCGAATTTTATCCTTTCTGGGTAGTCAATGTTGATCGGGTAAGTCCATTTATCTGTCTTTCTAGTTTGATCGGCTCGGGCGACTTGTGGGGTGATGTTTTGTTTTGGTGTTTTTCAGACTAAGTCCCAGGGTATTCCTTCTGAGGCTTTCGTTCATCGGAAGAGAGATAGAATTGCAGGAGCCGAGGAGGAGACAGGGAAGGTAACAAATATACTTATTATTTTTTATTTGGCGTACATGTACGTGCCCCTATTTGTTGCCTTGCATGGTTCTGACATCGGCTCATGCACAGAAGCTGAGGGTTGACAAGGCTGCCGGTGCTTGGCGAAGGATGGTGAGGATCCCGATGATCGACTACCTTTGTCACATTTCCCGGGAGGTCGCCTCGGAAGTCGTCGGCCGACGATTCGTGCGCCTTTGTAGGTGGGAAGCCCAAGGGAAGGGGTAAAGAACCTAAGGAGGATGCGCCCGCCAGGAGAAGAATGTGCCCGGGAAGTGGGGTGATGAAGGGATTGTTCTCGCCGATGGCGTTGTGTATGTTGTGTCTGAAGGTGATGATGAAGAAGGTCTTTTTGATGATGAGGATGATGCCCTTGGTAATGAGGGGGAGTCGGGTCAGACGGAGAAGTCGGGTGGTAGTGGGAACCGTGTGATCGACTGCGATGTAGAGAATGTTGCTGTCGGGGGTCAACCGCTGAAGACTTTCCCTGCCGTGGTTCCTAATTCCGGCAGCAGTACCTCCTTCACCGTCTCGGGCCCTATGTGCAACTCGCTTGGGGCACTTATCTCTCCCGATTTTGCCTCTCTGTCCGATGAGGAGAAGATCAATGCCGTCTTGTTGTATGAAGCTGGTCTGAAAAGTACCTTTGATCTCCTGGTGAGTTAAGCTGTTCGGGTGTTGCGTTCTTGTTTTTGTTGAGTGCGACTTTGTTGGTGTTGTTCTTAGGATGTCAACCGCTCATTTGTTGAATGCTGCCATCCAACGCGGGGAGGCCATCGAGAGGAGGGTCTTCGCCTCTTGTTGCAGCAGGAGCGCGAACGGTCTCGAGGGTTGGAGAAGGAGTTGGCCAAAACCCAAGGTATTCGTTTTACTCTCAGCTAATTATGATTGATCTTGTAGTGCCAATATCCTAAGTTTAGTACTCCCTGCTTAGCCGAATCTTCTAGTGCGGAGGCCGACGCTGCCACAAGGTGTCGTTTGTTGAAGAGGGAAGCGAACATAGAACGAGATCACGTTTGAACTTACAACGAGAGAATAGTTAATAAGGATGCTAAAATTGATCGTTTAGAAACCGATATTGAAGATCTTCAATCCAAACTTTATCGCCACGGGACTTTTGAGTATGTTCGAGGAAATTGATAATACGAGGGCGAACTTAGCTCATTTTCAAGGTATAGCGGCCGATAAAACATTATTGGCCGACAACTTAGAGGGTCAATGTGGTCGACTAAGACTTCAGGTTCGGGACCTGCATGCAGATCGCCTCCGGATCTTGGGGGAGAGGGACGCTGCCGAGAAGTGTAGCCGAGAGTCCCTTGAGAAGCTTAAGGAGTCCGTAAAAGTTTCTGAGGAGTTGGATTGGGTTCGTGCTCAATTGTCGGGTTTGCGGGCTGCCCACTCTCGACGAGAGGGACGAATGGAGTGATCACAAGAAGTATTGCCCTACTAATGAGTTTAATGAACAACGATATCTAGAACTTTCTTCGAAGATGTCTTATCTCGAGTGTAGCCTATCCGAGTCCCGAGGAGTCCATTAGAGTAATTGCCCCTTTGTTGGAAGGTGGTGTGCCTTGTGTCGTGCTTTCCGTGTTGTTGTCTTGTTGCTATTTGTTGTGTGACTGACCGTTCTTGTTGTCTTGGCAGCCGAAAGCGAAGAAGGCAGCCTCGTTGGAAGAAGAGAACGTCCGTTTAAAGGGGAGGAGGCTCATTTGCTCGATCAAGTGGCCCTTCTTGAAGCGGCATCGGTGCGGCTAAGCGCGGGATCTTGCTGCCGAGAAGGCGAAGTTCAATGATGAGCTCGTCTCGAAGGTCAAAGCGGTGTGAAGGCAGTGCTTGATAAGAAGCGAGCCGATGCTGCCGCCAAGAAGGCAGTTCCGGGTTCTACTTCCTCCAAAGAGTGATCATGTTTTTTGTAGCGCTGCGTCGCTATCTTGCCCTTTTCCTTGGGTTGTAATTCGTTTGAACACCTTTTAACTTCTTGCATAACTTATTATGGGGTACTGCGTCGCCAGTTTGTTTGCTCTTCTTGCTACTGACGCCATTATGCTACTGATGTTATTATCCTTATTTATGTTGAGTTCTGTGTGTGGTTTCTTTGTCGTAGCCTTGTTATGTATGCCTGTACGAATAGATAGGTTAGTCATAAATGTCGTTTATGTCGAACACACTCAACAAGGAGGGTCATCGGGCCCGATGCCATGTCCTGACTGAGGCATCTCATTACCGTCTTTCGAGATCTAGTGGAAGGGAAGTTGGGCTTTCCTAGTTTCTATGGGATCGACATCCCAAGAAGTTATCGATTAATCTTCTTGGGCAAGTGATTTCGGCCACTTGCGAGGAGAGCAATGTTGACTGCTCGACTGTCGAGTACTCATGCCTCGACAATCGGCCATTGGTTTCCAACCGCCGGGGCCCCGAACTACCTCGGCACTTGCACACTGCCATCGCCCGAGTTCGAATAGTCCGTGTTAGTGTAAGTCGCCAGGCACTTGCACAATGCCATCGCCCGGGTTGAAACGACCATTCGGACGCACTTGTCATATTTCCAACCCCACGCGGCCTTTCACGGAAATAGATGACAAGATATCTTACCTGGTTTTATGGATGGTAGAGCTTTAGTCGTGCCGCATTCCACGGTCGTGGCTCGGGTGTTCCGTCCGGCTTCAGTATCTTGTATGCCCCTTCTCCGACCTTCTCAACAATCGTGTAGGGTCCTCCCCACCGTGGCGCAAGTTTACCTCCCTTTTTGTCACGCTCATAGCTGGGTAGGTGCTTTAGTACCAGCTGCCCCGGTTGGAATTCTCTTGGTCGAACCCGTTTGTTGTATTCTCGTTGGATCCTTCGTTGGTAATTTTCCATCTTCTGCAGGGCCATATCTCTTGTTTCTTCTAGATCGTCAAGTTTAGCCAAGATAAGATCTGCCGAGATGTTTCGCCTCCATGCTTCGGTCCTTGTGGTGGGTATCATCGCCTAAAGTAGGCGGGATGGCTTCGGTCCGTATGTTAACATGAAGGGTGACAATCCAGTTGCCTCCCTGCGGGTTGTCCTATTTGCCCACAAGACGTTGTAGAGCTCTTCACACCATTCCCCATATTCCCCGTCAAGTTTCTTCTTCATGTTATCGGTGATAGTCTTGTTCGTGATCTCGGCTTTGTCCATTGCTTTGGGGGTATAGGGGCGTGGACTTGCTCTTTCGGATGTTGTAAGTGTTGAATAGAAGGTCGATGTTTTTGCCTTGTAATTGTTTCCCGTTGTCGAGACGATTCTTTAGGAACCCCAAAGCGGCATATGATGTGTTCTAGATGAATCGAAAAACATCCTTATCCGTATGTGTCTTAGCGGAGCGGCCTCAACCCACTTGGTGAAATAGTCGGTGGCCACAATTAAGTACTTCCTTTGTCCCGATCCGACGTGTAGTGGTCCCCACGATGTCGATTCCCCATTTAGCGAAGGGCCGGGGACTAATGACGAGTTTAATGTTACGGCGGGCGCATGTATCTTCTTCCCAAATTTCGGCACTCGTCGCAAACGGTAGCCATATGCTTCAAGCGTCCTCATTCATGTATGGCCGAAGTATCCCATGGTTTTAGCTCGTGCCGCTAGGTGCGGCCGAGTGTGGTTTCCCTGACCCCATAGTGCAATTCGTTAAGGATCATCTGCCCCTCCTCCTTACTCAGGCACTTTAGCAGTGGTCCTAGATATGATTTTCTGTATAGGGCGCCGTCCCGAAGTTCGTACGCAGCGGCTTTGCTCTTGATCTTGTTGATCTCAGGTCTCCCCTTGGGCAGCCTTCCTGTTTCTAGGTATTCATGGATCGGCTTCCTCCAATCATCGGCCCGGTATTGGTCGGTAGTGGTTGCCGCGACTTGTGCGCCGATATCCGCGATCTCGGGTACTGAAGGCATTAGGACCCTCATGATTCTGATACCTTCAATGCTTGAGTCTGTCAACATGGAAGCGATATATGCTAGGGCGTCCGAGTGGCGGTTGTCCTTCCTACGAGATGTGTCGAAACTTGATGCTTGGTATCCGGGCCGATGTAGAATTGGACGAGCTCCCGGTATTTACGTAGTTGAGGGTCATGTATGGCGTCTTTGCCCATTGATTTGCTTAGGATAACCGGTTGGGAGTCGCTCGTAAGCCGTACCTCCTGGATCCCCATCTCCATTATTAAGCGCATGGCATGTACTACGCCTCGTATTCCGTGACATTGTTAGTTGCCTTAAATTCGAGCCTAAAGGAGTGGACCATCTTTTTCCCTTCGGCGTCGTGAAGACCAATCCCAAGCCCGACCCATCTTTATTAGATGACCCATCCACGAAGACCTCCCACCGTGTGGCCTGCATGACTCGAGTAGGTCGGATGGGTCTTCTCCATCTCCCTCCATTAGGGTATGTCTTCTACCTCGTCTTCGTCGGCCGAGGGGAAATGCCAGAAATCGGCCTTACTTTGTGCTTTTACCTATTGTTCTCATCTCGTAAACAATGTCGAATCGCTTTATTTGTGCACTCCACTTGAGATTCGCCCGACACCGGCTGCGTTGTCGAGTACCGATTCTATGGGGGACTTTGTAAGTACCCGATTACGTGGGTCCGAAGTATGTCCGAAGCCACGCGTTGCGAACACTAGTGCTAATATCGGTTGCTCGATCCTGGTGTAGTTCCTCTCGGTAGGGCTCATGGTCTTGCTTATAAAATACACCCGGCTTTTCCTCCCCCGTCGTTCTTGACTAGGACGGCGCCGATGGCGTGACTAGTTGCCCCAAGGTATAGCGTTAGTATGTCTTCTCGGCTCGGGTCTTTGCAAAGATCGTAGACTCGCGAGATGTTGCTTGATCTTTTGAAACGCTTCTTCACACTCCTCGGTCCATCTAAACTTTTCCCCCTTTCGTAGCGTCCCGAAGAAGTCCTTGCACTTGTCGGACGCATCGCGAAATGAATCGCCCAGGGCCGCCAAATTTCCGTTCAATCGTTGCACATCTTTTTGCAGATTCTGTGCGACGACATTTCCACCACGGCCCTGACCTTATCCGGGTCGGCCTCAATTCCTTTGTCGGTGATTATGTATCCTAAGAACTTGCTCGAGGTGACCCAAAAGGTGCACTTGGCCGGATTGACCCTCATCTTGTACCTTCTCATGGTTTGGAATATGCCCAGAAGGTCGTCGATGTGCTTTTAGGCCACCTTGCTTTTTGACCAACATATCGTCCACATACACCTCAATGGTGTCGTGTATTTTATCTTCGAACATGTCTTCCACCAGCCCTCGATAGGTGGCGCCGGCATTTCTTAATCCAAATGGCATTTTGGTGTAGCAACATAGCCCTCTTGGTGTGAAGAAGGACGTATGTTCTTGATCTTCAGGGGCCATGGGTATTTGATTGTACCCTGAGTATCCGTCCATGAGAGTTATCGCCTTATACCCGACAATAGATTCCACTAGCTGGTCGATGCTGGGGAGAGGGAAGCTGTCCTTTGGGCATGCCTTGTTCAAGTCACTATAGTCTATGCAGATTCGTACGCCCCCGTTTCTTTTAGGGACTATCACCATATTGGATATCCATTGTGGGTACTGAGCCTTCCGAATGATCCCTGCTGCGTACAACTTCTTCAGTTCGGCCTCCACCGCCGGTTGTAGCTCGGGTGCGATTCTTCTCATCTTCGCTTTGATTGGTTTGAACTTGGGGTCTATCCGCGGGTGGTGCGGCAGGACATTCGGGTCTATTCCTTCCATATCGTGCATTTGCCAGGCGCGAATATGTCCATGTGCTCCTTGAAGGGTTATCAACTGTTGGGATTGTTCACTTGTTAAGAGGGACCCTATCCTTACTAATCTTGGCTCCTCCTCGGTGCCTAGGATTGACTTGCCGAGTTGGTTCTAGGGCCGAGAAATTGTTCTTTGGCTCGCCCGGTGGTTACCGGCTCCTTGATTGCTATAAGGTCCCTTTCTCGCTGGCTTCATAGGTAGCGATGGCTTGCGACATTACCATTTCCAGCTCCTCGCCCGCCTCTATTTCCTTTGACTTCTTCTTTTCTTGACATTTCCTTGACCGCCTCTCCTCATTCTGTTGGACGTCTATTTGCACGCACTGCCTTGCCGCCCGGGATCGCCTAGTACCTCTACCACACCTCGGTAAGACGGGAACCGCAATTTCTGATGATAAGCCGAGGCGACCCCTTTAATCCCCGCGAGCCGGGCCGACCTGAGTGAGCCGTATGGTGACACGACATCGACCACGCAAAAAGTGGTGAGTGTGTCAAGGAACCCTCCCCGTCCGAGACTCGGAGGGTGACTTCTCCCTTTGGTACTATTCTTTGTGCCGTTGAAGCCGTAGATTCGATAGGTGGACGGGACCGGGATATCATCGGACAACTCCATCCTTTTGAAAGTGTCGTAGAACAAGTACTTCAACCGAGCTGCATTGTCCATTAGTATCCTGCGGACTCCCCATTCCTCGATCGGTAGGGTTATTACTAGGGGATCCCCGTGCGTTTGGCCGTTCAATGGGACGTCTTTTGCCGAGAAGGTGATTGGTGCATCATCCATGGTTCCATGGGTAGGGTCTTAGCCACACCGAGGATTTCTTTGCCGAGATCGGTCCCTCTTATGGATTCTCGAGGTGATGCCGTTCCCGGTGTCGTACCCACTGAGTTCTTGAGTGTGATATGGTGTTACAGGCGAACCGGGTGTCGCGGTTAATTCTTATCTGGTGCACTTTGGGACATCGGTTTGGCGGGTGTTGGCGATGTCTTGACGAAATGCCGTAGGTACCCATCGCGGATCGTGTCTTCGGACGATGTCTTTCACTTCTCTACAATCATTGGTTGAATGGCCGCGGAATCGATGATAATGGCGAGAATTCGGGTGGTTCCTTGTCCCGTCGAATTGGATTCCCGAGTCTTGGGATAACGGATGTCGTTCCTCTTTTCAACCTCCTTGAACACTTCTTCCAATGGTGCATTTAGCGGAGTATATGATTGATAGGGTGTAGAATACATCCTATTTACTATCTATTGTTTATGCTTTCTTTGCTATTTTTCTTGTAAATTATGTATTTTACGCTTGTTTTGAGTTTTATAGCTACTTTGGAGTCGCACGGAGGAAAAGAAGAAGAAATCACCCAATTTGAGCCAAAAGGGCAAAAAGGTAATTTTACAGGCGATTGATATATGGAGCCAGGTTGAGGTTAAGGGGCAACCCAATTTGAGGAGTGTTAAACACGGACCCGACCAAGGTTAAGGGCTACTCTCTTGGAGGAGCACTAAAGACGAGCCAATGAGGTTAAGGGCATCTACCTGTTATTCACTTATGGGATTGCCAACTGGGTATCCCTTATCAAATGACTGGATCTTGAATATCCAGACCAGCTCTATTATTACATAACCCTAAATCGAGAGGAGTCTGCCTCTCATTCATACCTTCACCTGAAACTAAAAGCAGCACCTGAGAGAGAAGAGTTAACAGCCATGGCTGCTGCTGTTAAAACCAGAAGAAATTAGGGTTCGATGTTGAGACGTTGCTGTTGAGAAACCAGATCGAGACATAGCAATGAGGATTGACGAGCTTATGATGAGTGAATCACAGGAGATGATGGAAGAATGGTTCGATTTTACGATCTTTGTTGTTGGGTCCGAGGAATCGAGAAAGGAAGAAATCGGTGAGTAATTTCGATGTTGTTGTTGGTGACGTTGTTATTTCAAGGACGAAGAGAGAAGGTGAGGCTGCTATTGGATTCGATTTGATGATTTAAGGTTTCATTAAATCGAGAGACAAGGAAAGGAGTTGGTCTCGATGTTGGAGAAGAAAGTATCTTTGGTATAGAACCAGAAAAGCGATCGAAATCCAAAGAAATCAAGATTAATGGGTTCTTGAAGAAAGCTGGTGGTGTGATGTGTCGAGATAATGGGTTCGCTAGGCGATTTGAAGACACGGAGAAGACAGATTCGAGCTCCGAGAGGAGATGGTCTTGGTCTACGATGCTCGGGAGATAAGGATTTCGGATCGAGAAGTTGCTATTTTGGAGTGCGTGTATGAAGAAAGTATGGTGGTAATGGTTGGTCTCGAGTTCGATAGAGAAGAGTACGAGAGAAGAACAGATTAAGAGGCGGGTTTTTATTTGAATTGGAGAACTGATAATGGTGGTATTTGTAATGGGATGTTCGAGCATATCCTATTTGAAGTCTTTGCTTTGTTACTGAGGGCATGGTATTTGTGGTATTGAGATTTGCGGGAGGTGATGTTGATGGTGCAATCGACTCGGAGATGAAGGAGAAGCGGTGTTGGTGGTTTTAGTAGTGCTTGAATTGTGAGCACGGGATCTTTATTACGATTTGAAGTTGCTAATGGAAGAGATGGTGGTGGAATTGTAGCCGGTGGGAACCGGGATTGAGGCAGAGAAAACCTTTGCAAAGGGAAGAAAGTGGTGGTGTTGTGCTTCTATTAGATGTATGCTAGGAATTCTTAACGAAATGAAGCGAAGTGAGGCACGAAAGTGGTAGGGAAAGTCTGTAATTGAACAGAACTCGGCCAAATTTCCCCTACAGCGAGTTGACTCGGCCCGATCCGTGACCGATCCTTATATATGACTCGGTGAGTTAGACCATTCAGGTGATTCTGCAGGCCCGGGAGGCGGCTCGGTGTCGGTGCTCTCCCCTTGACCCGCTGACTAACGGTTGGTGACAGTTGACCCGTTTGACCGTTAGTCCTAACAGTGGGCGACGGAATATTCCGTCGCATATTCCTCGACGGACGAAATTTTCAGGTGGTGGCGGCGACTTTCCGGTGGGATTGGCCACAATCTGATTTTCCGGCGAGCAAAAATTCCGAATTTTCTATGGACTTCTCTCATGGGTGTGAAGACTTGGGCTAGGAATTGGATGGAGAATTGGACTCAAATTTGGAAAGAGAAGGTGGAAGAGTTGAGAAAGACTTGAATTTGGAAATTGAATTGTAAAAGGAAAAGGGTTCTATTCCTTGGAAGATTTGGAGAATATTGAAGCCTATAAATAGAGAAGTTTTCTACATCTTTTATACACATCTCTACACACACAACACTTTTCTTTTCTTATTCTTTGTGTGAACTCTTTAACATGAGTAGCTAATTCTATTGATTGAGGATGAATTCCTAGTTCTTAACATATGATTTAAGTTTTTGTTTTCAATTCTATCTTGAAGTTTTCACATAATTATCGTTTGTTTTTACGAATAGGAATGATCTTAAAGACATTCATGATTGATTGATAGATTGTTTGGAGTGCACGCTAAATTGATTTGTTAATTTGATCTAAAGCTAGTGAAAGTTAGGAGATAAGTAATCGTTTCTTGACTCTTTACATAAGTAGCAAACACGAGACCTTGCGGAGGGATTAGTGGAGCAATTGTGTGTGAAAACAACGTTAGCAAGTAGACCTTGATCTAAGAGTCTAACTACTAATATTAACCTAATAAGTTCATAAATCTTAATGCGTTTATTTAAATTACATCTAGAGTGAGCTACTACTAGGTGGTTTGGTAAATAGAATCCGGTAGTCGAGAACTTCCGTGTCCAGGTGATACAAGGGATTTAGGGGTTTAGCACGAGCTAGCTTTGCTTTACCTACGGTTGGTGATAATTTGTGACTAATAACAAGTAGAATAGAACATAACTTGATTCATTGTTTAAACGAAGAAGGATTCCTTGGTCCTGTGTCTCTTATTGCTTTCAACTTTCGATTTTAATTGCTTTGTTTATTTTCTTTTGCTTTTTTTTTTTACACCCCCCTTTCGTGACAATTTTTACAACTAGAATCTCGTGCTCCTCGTGGGATCGACCTTGACTACCCTATATTACTTGTTAATTAGGTAGTAAAGTATTAATTAATTTGTTGTGGTTACGACACGCATCAATGATCTTGGCTCGTGGCGAGGCTTCTTTCCCTTCTCGACCCAAACTTTCTTGTTTTCACCTGCAGTGCTGGGCGGCCTTTTCTCGGATCGTTTCGTGGCTTCTCGCGGGGTGGCCTCTTTCGCGGTGCTTGCCTCTTGTATTCCCCTATCTTGCGCTCCTTCCTGAATCTCCTCCAAGGCGATATAGTGCTCTTGCATCTTCCGGATCTCCCTTAGTGTCTTAGGCTTCTCCGTGTACATTGCCACCCAGATGGGATCCGACTTTCTTAGCGAGTTCTCGAAGCCGAATATCTGTTGGTCGACCGGTGCTTTCCCTATATCCGTGCATAACTTCCTCCATATGTCCGTTAAAGAACGCAACGGCTCCCTGAGTCTTCGTGCCAGGGTGAATAACTTGTCGACTCTGGGCCGAGCTATCTTGTTATGCATATAGGTCTCGAGAAAGGTTTCCACAAAACCGCATAGCTCCCGACAGTTTATCGGGCGGGGTGTAGAACCAACTCTTCGCCTCTCCCTCCAAAGCGGCGGGGAAGAATTTGCACATGACCACATCGTGATTCTTCCCCTTTTAGCAAGGACATGCCGTACATCTTGATGTGTTCTCTGCGTCGCTGTGCCATCGAACCTAGATGGGAAGATTGGCAGCGTACATTTTGGTGGAAACGGTGTCCGGTCCAATTCTCTAGTGAACGGCGTCTTAAGGCTTCATTGATTATTTACGCTAACTTATCATCCTCATTTGTCTCGGTCGGTTTCTTAACCATCCGCTCGAGCCGCTCGATCTTTTGTTTGGTGGACGCGTCCGTACTCTCATTGGTTGCTTCCTCATCGGCCGAAGAGTCCTCGGCTGGCCCATACCCTTCTCTTGGCCGATCGGGGGTCGGGTATGCGTTCTCGGCTTGGTGAGGGGGTGGGGCGTCCTCGGTGGAGTGTGGTTGCTAGAGGCGCCTCGGCTTGATGATCCTCTCGACCCCGCTCTCTGTTGCGGAGTGGTAATTTTCGTATTCTAGCGCCGGGTTTCTCTCTGCAGTTCTCTCATTAGGTCCTCTTGTCTTCTTTGGCTTGCAAGTATAGCGAAGTAACATCGGGTCGGTGCTCTCGTGACTGGAGTGACCATTCACTTGGTGTCCGTTGTGTTAGGGGTGCGGTTGGGGGTCTCGCGGCGGAGCGACGAGGGAGACGATCGGAGCCGTTGGGTGATCGATCGTTACTGGGGGAACAACCGAAGCTGCGGGGTGGCTAGCCGATGCCGGGGGAACAGTCGGAGTTGTGGGGCGGTTGACCGTTACCGGGGGGATGTCCCGATTAGGGTCCCCCTTGCCAAGTGTACTTGCCTAAGCCTCTCAGCTTCTCGTTCTAAATCTCGTTGGTACTCTGTCGGTTATCTTTCTCTCCTTCGTTCCTCGCGTATCGTTTGAACTTCCTCCTCCTCCTCGGTATTCGATGCGGTTCTCCCGTCTTCCATGCTTGCCCTCATTCCTCGGCCCCATCGGCTCGGGTTGATCCTCAACATCCGGGTGGGAAATCGTCATCTCGGCCCAAATCGACCTCCTCGTCGACCGTAGTCATGCCTTTGATCAACGCCTGAGTCTCGCCCCGGTTGTTAGGTCGACGATCTCCGTGCCGAGAATCCGTGAGTCCCTCTTGCCCGCTAGATCCCGCCGTGACCCGGTTCCTCAGGATCCTGCTCGTCCTGGAGGTACTTGCCATTGCCTTTGTTATCGTCTTCGTTCCTCGGCTCGCCTATCCGTTCGTACCTACGTCAGCAAAGGACACAGTACTTACTTCGAACTGCTTTCGAAAAGGTTAAGGATGAGGTACAGCAGCGCAAGGTGGGACAGGTTTTATAGTACACTTCCGTTTACGCTAGCGTGTTGGTCTCAGCAGTCAGGTTGTTTTGGCCCTAAAAGACAATTTCTAAAAGGCTGCCCCGACACATCGCTTTCGGTACTTTCCCTAGGCATTAATCATTATTTGTCCTAACATTCCCCGCGCCAGGAGTCATTGACCACCCGTACATTAGATCGGAAGGTCTCTTTCTTGGCGACAATGGATAGTAACAACGACCCTTAACGATCGTCGTGCTTATGGTTTTCCACAGAAGTGAATCATGGGATATTTACGGTTTTTCTCGATGCTATACGGCTTCCGGTGCGGGGATCAAAATGAGGTTCGGCTAACGTGCCGCTCACTATAATCCTTCCACCATGGCTTAGAAGACCGGACTCAACGATTCCGAGCTAGTCTTGCTTCTACCATTGTTGTACTCTGCTTAACTATTTAAAAGGAAGGGTTTGAAGGCAAATGTAACGACGTATTTCCTTAAATTCTGAAGGTGATAAATCTAGCTGCTTAGGCGTCTCGATCGTCAGAGTTTTTCACTAAGCATCGACTATTTTCAACGGATGTTGATAGGAGCTGTTGAATCTCTCTTTTTTCAAGATCTCAAACAATAAATCCCGGCGAGATGGGGTTTCCTTATAGCTTCTACCAACATCGAAAAGATGTTATTTTGGGAGCTCGCGGATCTTCCAACAACTCGCTGGGGTGTCTTAAGCAAGTATCTTACCCTAATGAAATGGTCTTGACGACCTTCTCTGAACGTAAGACACATTTTTCAGTAGACGCAAAGACAATGAACAGGGACACTAAGCGGACTCACAGCGAATCTTGACAAGGTTTTGTCATGAAAGGGAAGATAAAGAGCAAGAAAAAATCCACAAGGTTTTGTTAGCAAAACAAAAATAAAGAGCAAGAATCAAACTCCGCAAGGTTTTGTTAGGAAAACAAAAAAAAGAACCAAAAGAGTTTCTCTCTTAGCGTCAACTAGCACCAAAAGTGGTTAGGAGCTTGGATTTTCCTCTCTTGGTGACGATCTCAAGGTATCCGAAGATGTTACTCGGTCCCCTTAGTCGGCGCCAGAATGTAGATGTAGAAAATCCTACAACTACATCCAAAGAATCATAAATACACACATCATGAAGTAAACAAACAAGAGATGCACGAGAACACAAGATATACGTGGTTCGGTATGATTACCTACGTCCACGGGGGTAAATGGATGATATTATTACTTGATTCAAGGTTATAAAGTGTGTATCTCACTAACAAATACTCTCTTCTCACTCTCTAGCTCTTGATGTTCTCTCTCTCCCTTACTGATTGACCTCCCTTTAGCTCTCTACATGGCTCTCTATTTATAGTTGCATATGATGATACGTCCAAGTTACAGTGTTGGGCCTAATACATCTTCCTTGATGATCTCTTCGGGTGTCTACCCGATGCTTCATCCGACCTTCCCTTCTGCCCGAGACGAAGCATCTGGCCGAGCGGTGGCTGCATCCGATGTTGCTTGTTAGGTGGTGTTGATCGATGTCGCCTTCTAGGTTCTCGGCCGAGTTTGACCGAGTCTTCCTTATCTCTTTACCTACTTTGTCAGAGCATTAAATGTCCTCGAACCCGAGGATCGTCACATCGAACTTTTTCCTCCCCTTTTGCGATCTCTCGATTCTCTCGTGACTCTGGTGGGGGTGATTCTTCATTCCTCGGGATTTTTGTGGTGTCCCATGCCTGGCGCGGGTGGTCGGGCGGGTGATTCAATGCTTTCACTACTTGGCATGGTTTTCTTTGGTACGCCTCTGGGCGCATGGAGATGGCTCCACCGGGCATGGTGATGTGGCTGGCATGGTCGGCATGCCTGGTCGGCATGCGAAGACGTGGCTGGCATGTTTTTCTATTGGCATGGTGGTGCATGGTCGGCCTGGCATGGTCGGCATGCCTTGGCGCGGAGACGTGGCATGGCATGGTTTGCCATTGGCACGGTGGTGCGGAAACGGATGGCATGGTCGGCATGCCTTGGCGCGAGACGTGGGCATGGCATGGTTTGCCATTGGCACGGTGGTGCGGATGGCATGGTCGGCATGCCTTGGCGCGGAGACGTGGCGGGCATGGTTTGCCGGCATGGTTTTCCATTGGCGCGAGACGTGGGCGGGCATGGTTGGCACGGTGCGGTTGGCATGGTCGGCATGCCTTGGCGTGGAGACTGGCATGGTGGGCGGTTGGCATGGTTTTCCATTGGCACGGTGATGCGGCTGGCTGGCATGGTCGGCATGCCTTGGCGCGGAGACGTGGCTGGCATGTTTTGCCATTGGCACGGTGGTGCGGCTGGCATGGTTGGCATGCCTTGGCGCGGAGGTGTGGCTGGCATGGTTTTTTATTGGCACGGTGGTGAGAGAATTAGGGTTTGGTATATACGAAGATGATGTCGGTCAATACTAAGGGTTCTGCCGTGGAACATGACACATTATATACAAAAAAAGGTACCCCGGTAATTCTTACGTAGGCATGCTGATTGATTCAATAAATGCGCTAGTGGACATAGTGACGTCATGTCAGATGTACGATTTTAACCCTAAGCTAAAAACCACCATCAATATTAAGTCCCCTGCTTCGCTCGGAACATGAGCATTGTTGCGAGGTAAGCATAAGATGGTGACAGGCAAGGACAAAATCGAAACGGCAAGTCATGAAAAGATGGTCAGGAAGATTCGCCTAACCTTTTTCGGGAGGTAAGGAGAATTCGTGATTCTTATGATGGTGGCTTTGCGTAGATGCTGCTTGTGGTGCTGTTAGCTAAGTTGTGGAGTGGTAGAGGTGTTTGTTGGTGGTGATGCAAACAGTTGGTGTTGCTGGCTTGTCTTGGCAAGCCGTTGGTATTGATCCGGCTCGAAATGGAGCGTCGGTGTTGGATTCGCTTGGAATGGAGCCTTGAGACATTGTCTTTTGAATAGGAATGGAGCCGTCAGTGTTGTTCATCTTGGAAGGGAGCCGTCGGCGTTGGTCGGCTTGGAAAGGAGCCGTCAAGCATTGGTCGGCTTGGAAAGGAGCCGCTATCATAAACTTGGCGCGGCGCCGGCTTGAGTGTTGTCTTGATTTAGTGGAATGATGGAAACTTGCTTCAGTTTCGTGGAAGGATGACGATGGGCTTCATTTCGTGGAATGATGGAAACTTTGTCTAAATTAGGGTTTGGCATGCCGAAACCCTAATTAACGCCCCTTACTAAAATCGTTTTAGAATTCTCATACGAACTCGGATTTTGACGATCCGCCTCTCCATTCTGATCGGAAAAGAATTTCCTATCTCCGCACGCGGGAATATTTAGGTTTGAAGTTCGTTTAGGATGCGAAAACATCCCGACAATAAAACTCATGAAGAATTCAGGAGGGATGTTGCGGGCCCGTGGTAGCATAGTCGCGCCCAGTCATCTATTCCCGGTCATGGAGCAAGAAGGAATCTTTATTCAGTGAAAACTCTATAAACTACGTCCGCATGAAAAGAGGTATCGACCCTCTTCTATTTTCTGTTGCTCGTCCGGATCCGTGCTTTCTTGTGCAGTGTCTCTCCAGTGGATTCCAAAATTTACCAAACTCCATTGCACTCTTGGGATGGATGGATGCAATAATGTCAGGGCTAATCTTGGAGATTGTGGTTGCGTTGTTAGTTCATCCTTGACTTTAGGATATTTGGTACCTAAACTTTTGATTGCGATGATGATATATTGTGGATGCTTGTATGGTCGAAATCTTCCGCAACCATTGGGTGAAGTAGATGAGTTAAGAGATGTTTCGTTGCCGATGTGCTGCTATCAAGTCCTCAAGGACTTCGTTCCAAACGACATCCTTTGAACCATCTTCTGAACCTTGGATTATTGTATGGAATGGGATGCAGTGAGAAGTGCCCAGTTATACTTTTGTTAGATCCGATGGTGTGGCCGTATATGTGAATGTATCTCTGTGGCGTACTTCTGGGGTTTTTGATGCGCGTGTACAGCTTCATGTTGAGAAATTCTTGCGGTAGGACTTCAACAGTGATGATGTTGAAATCGGAAATAACCTGGTTGAGGGCAGTGAAAGCGTCCCATGCTGGTAGTCCCCATGTGTAGCCTACTTTCATCGCATCGCCTTGAATCCACGTCTATGGGATTTGATACAATCTTATCATACTCTCCTGGATGTGATGCTGGGATGCTTATTGGAATATTGCACGGACAAAACATTCTGGATAACGAAGAGGTAGAAGTGGGAGAGTTATGTCGTTAATCGTGGCTCCCTCTGTCTCTTCAAGAAAAATGTTTCAACCGCTTCTCAGGAGTTATCTCATGAATGCTTGATTGTTGTCGGGGATGGACCGTGATGAGCGGCCCCTGGCCGCACTTCTTTTTAGTTCATGAAGTTGCTTTCTTTGAGCGAGCTTGGGATCCGCCGCGGCCTCGTAAAGTGTTGAAGGCGTCTTCTAGACAGAGAGACGATGATATTCTTGCGCTACACCCTTGAAGAGTACATGACCTTGTTGTGGCTATGGCCTTTAGGTTAACTGTGTCTTCTGAGCTTTGACAATGAATGGATTCCGTGTAGATCTTTGTAGTGATTGCTGCTGCGGTGAAGCTCTGGCTGGTATCAAAAAATGAGCGGCAACTATTCTTGGTAGCATATGTAATCAGAAGAGACTACATTGTCGTGGGAACAATGTAGGTTAGCTAGAATTGTATGGGCATCCATGGAAGTAAAAGGATTGGCTGGATGCGTAAGCGAGGAAACTGTCCATGGTCACGAGTTTTGGCGGGATGGATCAAAGGGCGGCCATGACTACGAAGATTGGTTGGCTGCGATCATGATCCATGACATGGGGAGTGTGGTGGCATGACCCTTTGCAAGAAGGAGTGGTGTTGAAGTGAACGTTGAAGCGGAGCCGCTGCTGGAGAACGTTGAAGCGGAGCCACTTCTGGAGAGAACGTTGAAACGACGCCTTGCAACTCTCAGAGCCTTGATGGTTACCATGTTGAAGTCGGAGGCTGCGTCACGTTATGTCAAACTCGACATCCCTCAAGTGAACAGAGGTTAGGAGTCCCCAGTTCCATCTATCGATCGTGCTTTCCAGGAGAGGTGGGGTTTGGGAACGGCGTCCTCGGGCCGGGAACACCGCTTTCGATGCAGTGCGGTTAAGGGATGCAAATATGTCTTGAATCTATGCCTTGGAGAAATATAGAATCTCACATAACTGTTTCATCATAGACTGTACGACTTTGTAGGTGAAGTTCCCATCGTGCAGCTCCTGACGGGAAGAGGGTCTCTGTGAACTCATGAGGGTTGCTGATTTCCTTTGCTTTCGATTTTGGAGAAGTCGTTCCTGATCTTTACGTGTGATGAAATTGTATTGTTGATCCCCTTATAATGGGCGTTCAAGGGCAACGCGAGCCTCTTTATCTATAAACACACGTCCTGCTGAAGTTCCTTTTGTCTTTTCATCAAATCAACAGTGGTAAAAGGAGGTCGGCTTCTTCCGGCTCTTCCAGTATCTTGCCCTGATGGTGGAGTAGCAGCGTCTCTGGTAGCGGTTGGAGCTGTCATACTTGAAGAAATGTTAGGGTGGCGGAAGCGGCCTGAGTTTGGTGATCGTACGATATCGTGCAGAGATGGCATGGTTTTGATCACGAAGTGCTGGATCCATGGCACTGTTTCGAATGGTGAGGATGGCGTTGCTTTGGCTGGTTGTGGAGCGGAGAAGATGGCGCTGGCTAGATCATGGAATGGCAGGGACAGCTGCTGGATATGACGTGGATTGTTGGTGCAAACCCTAGCCATAGGCATGTCCGCCATAGTTTTATGGGCGACATCGCGATAAGTCCCCAGTCACTCCTCGTCATGTGATAACCGGTAAATGAGCCGTTTGTGACTGAGCTATCGATCCCCGAGCGGATCGTTTGCTTCCACCATCTTGGAAGTCCCAAGTCATCCCTTGTCGTGTTATAACTGGTAACTGAGTTATTGATCCCTGAGCGGATCGTTTGCTTCTACCATCTTGAGATCGGAGTTGAAAGATAAAATTGGGAATTGAGGAATTGATATTGTAACCGAGAGATTAATCTCCCATTGTGGTCGCCAATTGTTTGAGGGTAAAAACGGTTTCTGCTGATTACGGTAATTTCGCGTGAGTGGGTGAGAAATGAGTCTAAACCCTAAACAATGTACTGCACGGGAGTACTTTAGATTCGAGAGATCAATCTGCACAAATACGGCCTAAACCAAGAAATGGCTTTTCCAGACTTGCTTCGGTCACAAAGTGAAGGAGAATGGTTGGTTTTATGGAGGGAAATGAAGAGAATGTTGAGACCAGAATAGTTGATTCTGGAAGAGTAGTTGTTTGACGACTTGTATCAGAAAGTGAAACGCTAGCAATGTGGAAGCTAACAGATGATTTCTGAGTGTTTTATGTTCCTGACCAAAACTTGTCCTTTGGTAGAAATAGGTAAGACCTATTTATACAAGTCGTAACAAAACGTACTCTGGTCTCGTAAGAAATGGAAACGGCTGAGTAAAGTGGAAGGAGGTGGTAACGGGTAACGCCTGGAATTGATGTTCCATAATGAAAGAAACGTTTCACCATTACTCCTTGTATTTACTAACCGACTCATTCTTATGACACTTTTTTGTAACCGGCGTAGTGTACGCCGCACGCTGTAAACCGCCAAACCAATACCCTAATTAGAATCCCCCAGTTTGTGACATGTGTTGATGTCTCGAGTGTTTTCGTGGAAAACGTGTAGCATGTTGTTGTTGCTTGGCAAGTTGAGCTTGGGAGACTTGCCGGCTCGGTGGTGACCCTCGACGGTCGAGATTTTGCATCTTGAGAGGAAGGCAGCCGTAGATTATCGCAACTCTTCGTTTGGCAACCAGCGTTGATTATGGCTTTGGCATGTGTTAGGCGCGGCCAAAATTAGGGTTTATTACAAACCGTGATGTTTGGCTTTGGGCCGCAAGTTGCCATGTGTTAGGTGGCGAACTTGGACGGTCGAGATCTGCATCTCAAAGGGAAGGGTAGCCATTGATTATTGCAACCCTTCGTTTTGGCATCCAGCGTCGAGCACGGCTTTGGCATGTGTTAGGCGTGGCCAAAATTAGGGTTTGGTACAAACCGTGTTGTTTTGACATTGGGCCAGAAGTTGCCACGCGTTGGGTGGCAAACTTGTACGGCTAAGATTTCTATCTCAGGAGAAAGGGCGGTCGTTGATCGTGGCTACCTTCCGTTTGTAGCTTTGGAAACTTCGTCTAAATTTGGGTTTGGCATTTTGAAACCCTAATTAGCGCCATTTACTAGAATTTCTGTAGAATTCTCGTACGGACTCGAATTTTGACGGTCTGACCCTTCATTCGACCAGAAAAGAATTTCCTATTTCCCTACGCGAGGATATTTAGATTTTGAGCTCGTTCGGGAGGTGAAAACAGCCCGACAGTAAAACTCAGGAAGAATTCAAGAGGGATGTTGCGGGCCGGAGGTGGCATAGCCGCGCCTGTGTCATGGCGGCATGGCATGGGTTTTTGGTATGCGCGTGCGGCATGTTTGACGCGTTTTTTGGGAAGCTAGCAGATTTTAGGAAGCTAGCGTGTTTTAGGAAGCTAGTGTATTTTGGGAAGCTAGCATGTTTTGGGAAGCTAGCCTCTTTTGAGACCGTGGCAGGTTTGGAGCAACCTGATTGGTCAATGAAAGTAGGGGACCAGCAAGCTTTGGCATAGTTTAGGCGCGCCCAAAATTAGGGTTTGGTACAACCGTGATGTTTGGCCTTGGGCTAGAAGTTTCCATGTGTTAGGTGGCAAACTTGGACGGCTTAGATATGCATCCCAGATGGAAGGGTAGCCGTTGATCGTTGGCAGCCAGCGACATGTGGTAGGGCCGGAATATCTTTGGCATGGAGATGTGTCTGGCATGGTTTGCCATTGGCACGGTGGTGCGGCTGGCATGGTTGGCATGCCTTGGCGCGGAGACGTGGCTGGCATGGTTTGCGATTGGCATGGTGGTGCGGCTGGCATGGTCGGCATGCCTTGGCGCGGAGACGTGGGCGGGGCATATTTTTCCATTGGCACGGTGGTGCGGCTTGCATGGTCGGCATGCCTTGGCGCGGAGACGTGGCTGACATGGTTTGCCATTGGCACGGTGGTGCGGCTGGCATGGTCGGCATGCCTTGGCGCGAGACGTGGCTGGCACGGTGGTGCGGCTGGCATGGTTGGCATGCCTTGGCGTGGAGACGTGGCTGGCATGGTTTGCCATTGGCACGGTGGTGCGGCTGGCATGGTCGGCATGCCTTGGCGCGGAGACGTGGTGGCATTTTTGCCATTGGTACGGTGGTGCGGCTGGCATGGTCGGCATGCCTTGGCGCGGAGACGTGGCTGGCATGGTTTTCCATTGGCATGGTGGTGTGGCTGGCATGGTCGGCATGCCTTGGCGTAGAGACGTGGCTGGCATGGTTTGCCATTGGCACGGTGTGGTGCGGCTGGCATGGTCGGCATGCCTTGGCGCGGAGACGTGGCTGGCATGGTTTTCCATTGGCACGGTGGTGCGGCTGGCATGGTCGGCATGCCTTGACGCGGAGACGGGAGTGGCATGGTTTGCCATTGGCACGGTGGTGCGGCTGGCATGGTCGGCATGCTTTGGAGCGGAGACGTGGCTGGCATGGTTTGCCATTGGTACGGTGGTACGGCTGGCATGGTTGGCATGCCTTGGCGCGGAGACGTGGCTGGCATGTTTTGCCATTGGCACGGTGGTGCGGCTGGCATGGTTGGCATGCCTTGGCGCGGAGGCGTGGATGGCATGGTTTGCCATTGGCACGGTGGTGAGAGAACTAGGGTTTGGTATATACGAAGATGATGTCGGTCAATACTAAGGGTTCTGCCGTGGAACATGACACATGCACATAAAAAAAAAGGTACCCCTGTAATTCTTACGTAGTCATGTTGATTGATTCAATAAATGCGCTAGTGGTCATAGTGACGTCATGTCAGATGTACAATTTTACGATTTTAACCCTAAGCTAAAAACCACCATCAACATTAAGTCCCCTGCTTAGCTCGGAGCAGGAGCAGTGTTGCGAGGTAATCATAAGATGGTGACAGGCAAGGACAAAATCGAAACGGCAAGTTATGAAAAGATGGTCGGGAAGATTCGCCTAACCTTTTTCTGGAGTTAAGGAGAATTCGTGATTCTTGTGTTGGTGGATTTGCGTAGATGCTGCTTGTGGTGCTGCTAGCTAAGTTGTGGAGTGGTAGAGGTGTTTGTTGGTGGTGATGCAAACAGTTGGCGTTGGTGGCTTGTCTTGGAAAGCCGTTGGTATTGGTCTGGCCTGAAATGGAGCCGTCAGTGTTGGATTGGCTTGGAATGGAGCCGCAGACGTTGTACTGGCTAGGAATGGAGCCGTCCGGCGTTGGTCTTCTTGGAAGGGAGCCGTCAGCGTTGGTCGGTTTGGAAAGGAGCCGTCAGCATTGGTCGGCTTGGAAAGGAGCCGCTATCATAAACTTGGCGTGGGCGCTGGCTTGAGTGTTGTCTTTTCCTTGGAATGATGACAACTTGCTTCATTCCGTGGAAGGATGACGGTGGCCAGTTCCGTGGAATGATGGAAACTTTGTCTAAATTAGGGTTTGGCATGCCGAAACCCTAATTAACGCCCCTTACTAAAATCGTTGTAGAATTCTCATACGAACTCGGATTTTGACGGTCCGCCCCTCCATTCTGATCGGAAAAGAATTTCCTATCTCCCTACGCTGGAATATTTAGGTTTGAAGTTCGTTTAGGAGGCGAGAACATCCCGGCAGTAAAAATCATGAAGAATTCAGGAGGGATGTTGCGGGCCCGTGGTAGCATAGTCGCGCCCAGTCATCTATTCCCGTTCATGGATGGTCGGTTGTCAGCCGAGCAAATATAATTTCACTTTCTCACTCTACTAAATATAAATGAAGTACGTCATAAGAAAGAGTTCGTTCCCACATAGAGGCTTTTATTGTTATAGAATTTCAGTTTCTTAGTAACCAAGGGGGGATTTTCGTTTTATCTAAGCAATAAAATAGAGCAAAGCAAATAAAATAATTTGAATAATCATTAAAGAGAAGATATTGGTTATGGGGTAGTATCATTCACAAACATGTATTTTCATCAATGACTAGAATTGATATTTTAATCTCTAATTTACTAAAAGTCCTAAGATACCTTGATCGCAAGAATATCCCGCTAATTCCCTGATTTCATCACAACCACATTAAAAGATGTATACGTGAATTCTTCCTAGAAAGCAACCTAACGTGTAAAAGCACAATCAAGTTTAACCCCTTAAAAGCAATACGTTCTATGGAATAAGACTAATCAATGCAAATGAACGTGTAAAAGCACTAATCCGTTTTAACAAAATTTATGATTCACTTGTGACTAGTAGGATATATCACTACAAGCACTACCCACAATTATGCTACTTAGAATCAGGGATAAACAACTTTTTCGTATTGAAAACCCTAATATAGCTCTAGAAATGAATGCAAATCGGATTGATTCCGGACTCAACCAACCAAACAAACAATCAAATCATATAACACTATTAATTGTGAAACATAAACAATAAATTACTGAGACAAAACTAATTCATTGAATCATATATCATGTTGTGAAATCCAATTTATCCCATAACCAATAATATGTTATTTAGCTACTCATAGCTTTTGAGTTCATTATCATCATAATCAATAATAAAATAATGAAGAAGATGAAAAACAAATGAAAAGCAAACCCTAGTCGTCGCTCTCCAAAACTCCAAGTAGAATATACGTGATACCCAAGTTGTAGAAAACTTTCTCCTTTTTGTAGCTTTTCATCTTTCCAAAACTAGGTCTTCAAAGCCCAAAGTCCAATAACAAGATGTCTACCAAGCCCATATGTGAGGAATACCCATGTGAAAATATTTCCAAAAAATAGTCACCGGAAAGCTGGTATTATGGCAGGAAATTGGCCGGAGAAGTGACCGTAAGAGAGCTCGGGTGACCGGCAAAGTCAACCCGGTCACTTTGGTCAAATGAATCGACTCGGTCAAAGTCATCGAAGTCGGTTCGAGTCAGCCCGAGTTAAGGTTGACTCGGTTGAATGGTTCCGTGCCAAAGCGATTACGAGAGGCCAAAATTGTGTTGCGCCAGGATGGCCCTTCCCCAGACCATTTCTTGCAACAGCTACACCAACACTTCCATACTCCATTCAAATTCCCAGTTCTAACCAAAACCATAACTTCATTCCTTCTCTGCAGCTTCAGTCAATGCACAAAGACACCTACAACTTGGATTCAACTCCAAACAATCCTTGACAAACACAAATCCACTGCAACTCCTTATTGATTCTTCTTGGCTCTTCACAAAGATCACTTCTTCCCTGCTCCAGCTTGCAATGCTACAACGCCCGCATGACCAATGCCATTCTTAGTCAATTGCAAGACCGGTACCACCATTCCATTCTTATCTGTACTTCACTGCAATATCAATCTGCTCACAACCATTTGGCTCCCAACACCATTGCTGACTGACTTTAGTTACGCATCATAACTCCATCAAAGACCCATTTTACCAAAGAATTACCACCAACAACCGCACATTCTTCCATGTGATTCAGCTCAAACTCACTCTCTACAGCAGCAACATAACACCAACAACCCCACCTGTAGCTTCAATTCTACTTCCAGTTCAGCAACATCACAACAGATAATAAATCCATTTCAGCCTTCCTTAGCAATTCCATTTGACACCACCAGAGTAATGGTTTGCTTCCATCTCTTCTCTACATTCTCAATCTGTACCTGCAACTGTTGTACCTGCCCTAGACATTCATCTAAACAGTTTCATACACCCTGTAATAACATCATTCAGTTGCAACACCACCAACATCAGACTTGCAGCTCCACTTGAGTTCACCTGATTCAATCAGAACCAGCCATTAACTCAGGCCCTGTTGTAGCAGACAAAACCTTGCAGTCTTCATTACCAACTCATTTCAACGGCAGATACATAAACAGCTTACTAATTTCCCAATACAATTCAAAACTCTTTTTTCCTCACCAGAATCACCATGGGCACCTATAACATTCAGCTCATGTAGCTTCACAACTGCATCTGCTCAGGCAACCATTCTTCTCCCTATCTGTCATAAACTCAAAACCCTCATCTTGATCCCATCGATACGGCTCTTAATCATCGCCATTAATACTTCAATCACTAACTCAAACCCATCATCTCTGTGTTCTTCTTAGCTTCAACATTCCACCAGACGACCGCCAAACCATCTGAGTCTCCACATGCGTTAACAGAAACAAATCTTCCTCTTTCTCTGTCTAAACCTTCGATTCCACTTCTCAAACCCTTGGTAGGCTCCAAATCGCTCAAACCCATCTCAGATTCCTTCCTTGCATCAACTGAAAACTCAGATCTCTTTCCTCCATTGACGGCATCAACTTCGTACAGATTCAAAACCTAATTTGAGTTACCACCTCTTTAATCTTCACCAGCAGAAAGAATAATCAAAACCCATTCTATGAATTTTCCAGCAACAAATTCAGCCTAATCATCTCCTCACTGTGTTAATCAATTTCAGATGTAGAGTCTCAGACAACCGCCTCCATTTCAGGTGAAGTAGTGAATTGAATGAGAGAATTCTCTCTAATTTAGGGCAAAACAATCATTGGGTTTACTAGAACACCCACTGATGTTATATGGGCCACCCAGTGACCATTTGGCATGTCAGTTTCAGAGAACTGACTGTTTGTTCTCTTTCTTGCGCTAGCCCGCTCCAAGTATCGACTGGGAATTGATCTTTTTGTCGTTCTCGCTCCAAATGGACGTTTTCTACTTCTTTTCCTCCTAAGGACTCCATTGCACCTAATAACTCAAAACTAAACATAAGAGATGCAATTCCCAAGGATAATAGCAAAGAAAGCATAAAAACTAGATATAAAATTAGGTGTTTTACAATACCTATCAATGGAGCAAGAAGGAATATTTATTCTGTGCAAACTCTAGAAACTACGTCCGCATGAAAAGAGGTATCGACCCTCTTATGTTTTCTGTTGCTCGTCCGAATCCGTGCTTTCGCCTGCAGTGTCTCTCCAGTGGATTCCAAAATTTACCAAACTCCATTGCACTCTTGAGATGGATGGATGCAATAATGTCAGGGCTAATCTTGGAGATTGTGGTTGCGTTGTTAGTTCATCCTTGACTTTAGGTTATTTGGTACCTAGACTTTTGATTGCGATGATGATATATTGTAGATGCTTGTATGGTCGAAATCTTCCGCAACCATTGGGTGAAGTAGATGAGTTGAGAGACGTTCCATTGGCGATGTGCTGCTATCAAGTCCTCAAGGACTTCGTTCCAAACGACATCTTCTGAACCATCTTCTGAACCTTGGACTATTGTATGGAATGGGATGCGGTGGCAAGTGAGATTATCCGCTATACTGTTAGATCCGAAGGTGTGGCCGTATATGTGAATGTATCTTTGTGGCGTACTTCTGGGGTTTTTGATGTGCGTGTACGGCTTCATGTTGAGAAATTCTTGCGGTAGGACTTCGATAGTGATGATGTTGAAATCGAAAATAACCTGGTTGAGGGCAGTGAAAGCGTCCCATGCTGGTAGTCCCCATGTGTAGCCTACTTTCATCGTATCGCCTTGAATCCACGTCTATGGGATTTGATACAATCGTATCATACTCTCCTGGATGTGATGCTGGGATGCTTGGAATATTTCACGGATGAAACATTCTGGATAACGAAGAGGTAGAAGTGGGAGAGTTATGTCGTTAATCGTGGCTCCCTCTGTCTCTTCAAGAAAAATGTTTTAACCGCTTCTCAGGAGTTATCTCATGAATGCTTGATTGTTGTCGGGGATGGACCGTGATGAGCAGTCCCCGGTCGCACTTCTTTTTAGTTACTGAAGTTGCTTTCTCTGAGAAGGCTTGAGATCCGTCGCGGCCTCGTAAAGTGTTAAAGGCGTCTTCTAGACAGAGAGACTATGATATTCTTGTGCTACACCCTTGAAGAGTAGATGACCTTGTTGTGGCTATGGCCTTTGGGTTGACTGTGTCTTCTGAGCTTTGACAATGAATGGATTCCGTGTAGATCTTTGTAGTGATTACTGCTGCGGTGAAGCTCTGGCTGGTATCAACAAATGAGTGGCAACAGTTCTTGGTAGCAGATGTAATCAGAAGAGACTACATTGTCGTGGGAACAATGTAGGTTAGCTAGAATTGTATGGGCATCCATGGAAGTAAAAGGATTTGGATGCGTGGATCCAAGGGAGCCATGAATACGAAGATTGGTTGGATGCGATCATGTCCATGGTCACGAACGTTTTGAGCGGGATGGATCCAGAGGGCGGCCATGAATACGAAGATTGGTTGGATGCGATCATGATCCTTGACATGCGTTCCAACTTACCCTTGAGTGTGGTGGCACGACCCTAGCTGCCGGGAAGGAGTGGTGTTGAAGCGCTTTCTTACCAACTCTTTAACGTTGATGAGTGGCAACTAAGCCTCATCAAGTTTGTTGGAGAACGTTGAAGCGGAGCCACTCTTGGAGAGTTCATCCACGTTGAAACTACGCCTTGCAACTCTCGATTATGCATCATCGGGTCCGGTTACCATGTTGAAGTCGCAACTATAAATGAGGCTGCGTCACGTCCGCATATGCACCTTCAACCAACTACCCTTCCTATATATGTCTTAAACTCGACATCCCTCAAGTGAGTCTCCGTTCATACCATGCACAATGAGAGGTTAGGAGTCCGATTGCGTATAATGATTGCGCACCACCCTATCGATCGTCCTTTCCAAGAGAGGTTGGGGCACATGTTTGAATCCAAAAAGTGCCCACAACAAAACAAGAATCGATGGCCGAGTGCCAAGAGGATATCTCGATAACGGCTTCATGCTCGTAAGCGGGAACACTGACTACAAACTCTTTGCAGAAGTTGGCCTACTCTCCAACTTTAAGTTTTCAAGGCCAATGAGTCCACTTCGCACAAGTCCCTGAGTTTTCTTGAACTTGGAACACATGATGAAGCTACGATGGCCTCAAAGCTAGCAAATGCAATTGCCCTCGCAAGCATGCTCGTGGAGGTAGGGAATTCATAAATGAATTTCTAGCCGAGCAACCGTCACATCGCGTGTCTTGTTGCATAAGCCTTAGACTTGGCGTAGGCCGCACCATCAAGCCCTTGCCATTTCCTAAGTTAAGGGATTCCGCCAAGATGCAAATATGCACAATGATTCTTGATTACGCTTAATGCATCATGATGATGCAACCTTGCCTGGCCAAATGCTGGGAACATAATGCGCCATTTTTGGCGCAGATGGCCTTAATCTAATCCACCTTTTTCACCGCGGAAGCTTTGGATGAAGCTTCATCACAAGCAATGGCGCAATCTTTAGCATGTAATGCCATGCTAAAAACACGGGAGAAATAGTGCGGTTAGGGATGCAAATATGTCTTGATTCTACGCCTTGGAGAAATATAAAATCTCACATAACTGTTTCATCATAGACTGTACGACTTTGTGGGTCAAGTTCCCATCGTGCAGCTCCTGACGGGAAGAGGGTCTCTGTGCACTCAGGAGGGTTGTTGATTTCCTTTGCTTTCGATTTTGGATAAGTCGTTCCTGATCTTTACGTGTGATGAAATTGGATTGCTGATCCCCTTCTAATGGGCGTTCAAGGGCAACGCGAGCCTCTTCATCTATAAATACACGTCCTGCTGAAGTGCCTTTTGTCTTTTCATCAAATCAAAAAGGAGGTCGGCTTCTTCCGGCTCTTCCAGTATCTTGCCCTGATGGTGGAGTAGCAGCGTCTCTGGTGACGGTTAGAGCTGTTATACTTGAAGAAACGTTGGGGTGGCGGAACCGGCTATGGTTCTGGTGATCGTAGGTGTATCGTGCAGAGATGGCCCGGTTTTGATAATGGAGTGCTGGATCCATGGCGCTGTTTCGAAGGGTGAGGATGGTGCTGCTTTGGCTGGTTGTGGAGCGGAGAAGATGGCGCTAGCTAGATCATGGAATGGCAGGGACAACTGCTGGATATGACGTGGATTGTTGGTGCAACCCCTAGCCATAGGCATGTCCGCCATAGTTTTATGGGCAACGTCGCGATAAGTCCCTTGTCACTCATCGTCATGTGATAACTGGTAACTGAGCCGTTTGTGACTGAGCCATCGATCCCCGAGCGGATCGTTTGCTTCCACCATCTTGGAAGTCCCCAGTCATCCCTTTTCGTGTGATAACTGGTAAATGAGTTGTTGATCCTGAGCGGATCGTTTGCTTCTACCATCTTGAGATCGGAGTTGAAAGATAAAATCGGGAATTGAGGAATTGATATTGTAACCGAGAGATTAATCTCCCACTGTGGTCGCCAATTGTTTGAGGGTAAAAACGGTTTCTGCTGATTACGGTAATTTCGCGTGAGTGGGTGAGAAACGAGTCTAAACCCTAAACAATGTACTGCACGACAATACTTTAGATTCGAGAGATCAATCTGTACAAATCCGGCCTAAACCAAGAAATGGCTTTTCCAGACTTGCTTCGGTCACAAAGTGAAGGAGAATGGTTGGTTTTGGGGAGGGAAACGAAGAGAGTGTTTAGACCAGAATAGTTGATTCTGGAAGAGTATTTGTTTGACGACTTGTATCAGAAAGTGAAACGCTAGCAATGTGGAAGCTAACAGATGATTTCTGAGTGTTTTATGTTCCTGACCAAAACTTGTCCTTTGGTGGAAATAGGTAAGACCTATTTATACAAGTCGTAACAAAACGTACTCTGGTCTCGTAAGAAATGGAAACGGCCGAGTAAAGTGGAAGGAGGTGGTAACGGGTAACGCCTGGAATTGATGTTCCATAATGAAAGAAACGTTTCATCATTACTCCTTGTATTTACTAACCGACTCATTCTTATGACACTTTTTTTGTAACCGGCGTAGTGTACGCCGCACGCTGTAAACCGCCAAACCAATACCCTAATGAGCATCCCCCAGCTTGTGACATGTGTTGATGTCTCAAGTGTTTTCTTGGAAAACGTGTAGCATGTTGCTGGTGCTAGGCAAGTTGAGCTTGGGAGACTTGCCGGCTCGGTGGCGACCCTCGACGGTCGAGATTTTGCATCTTGAGAGGAAGGCAGCCGTAGATTGTCGCAACTCTTCGTTTGGAAACCAGCGTTGATCATGGCTTTGGCATGTGTTAGGCGCAGACAAAATTAGGGTTTAGTGCAAACCGTGATGTTTGGCTTTGGGCCGCAAGTTTTCATGCGTTAGGTGGCGAACTTAGACGGTCGAGATCTGCATCTCAAAGGGAAGGGTAGCCATTGATTATTGCAACCCTTCGTTTTGGCATCCAGAGTCGAGCATGGCTTTGGCATGTGTTAGGCGCGGCCAAAATTAGGGTTTGGTACAAACCGTGTTGTTTTGACATTGGGCCAGAAGTTGCCACGCGTTGGGTGGCAAACTTGTCTGTTGAGATTTCCATCTCGGGGAGAAAGGGCAGTCGTTGATCGTGGCTACCTTCCATTTGTAGCCTGGAAACTTCGTTTAAATTTGGGTTTGGCATGCTGAAACCCTAATTAGCGCCATTTACTAGAATTTATGTAGAATTCTCGTACGGACTCGGATTTTGATGGTCCGACCCTCCATTCGACCAGAAAAGAATTTCCTATCTCCCGACGCGAGGATATTTAGATTTTGAGCTCGTTCGGGAGGTGAAAACTGCCCGACAGTAAAACTCAGGAAGAATTCAAGAGGGATGTTGCGGGCCCGAGGTGGCATAGCCGCGCCTGTGTCATGGCGGCATGGCATGGGTTTTTGGTATGCGCGTGCGGCATGTTTGACGCGTTTTGGAAGTTGATGCGTTTTTGGGAAGCTAGCACGTTTTTGGAAGCTAGCGTGTTTTGGGAATCTAGTGTGTTTTAGGAAGCTAGCATGTTTTGGGAAGCTAGCCTCTTTTGAGACAAGTGGCGGGTTTGGAGCAACTTTGATTGGTTAATGAAAGTAGGGGACCAGCAAGCTTTGGCATAGTTTAGGCGCGCCCAACCGTGATGTTTGGCCTTGGGCTAGAAGTTGCCATATATTAGGTGGCGAACTTGGACGACTGAGATCTGCATCTCAGATGGAAGGGTAGTCGTTGATCGTTGGTAGCCAGCGGCATGTGGTAGGGCCGGCATAGCTTTGGCATGGAGATGTGGATGGCATGGTTTGCCATTGGCACGGTGGTGCGGTTGGCATGGTTGGCATTCCTTGGCGCGGAGACGTGGCTGGCATGGTTTGCCATTGGCACGGTGGTATGGCTGGCATGGTCGGCATGCCTTGGCGCAGAGACGTGGCTGGCATGTTTTGTCATTGGCACGATGGTGCGGCTGGCATGGTCGGCATGCCTTGGCGCGGAGACGTGGCTGGCATGTTTTGCCATTGGCACGATGGTGCGGCTGGCATGGTTTGCCATTGGCACGGTGGTGCGGCTGGCATGGTCGGCATTCATTGGCGCAGAGACGTGGCTTGCATGTTTTGCTATTGGCACGGTGGTGCGGCTGGCATGGTTGGCATGCCTTGGCGCGGAGACGTGGCTGGCATGGTTTTCCATTGGCACGGTGGTGCGGCTGGCATGGTCGGCATGCCTTGGCGCGAAATGTGGATGGCAGGGTTTGCCATTGGCACGGTGGTGCGGCTGGCATGGTCGGCATGCCTTGGCTGGCATGGTTTGCCATTGGCACGGTGGTGTGGCTGGCATGGTCGGCATGCCTTGGCGCGGAGACGTGGATGGCATGGTTTGCCATTGGCACGGTGGTGCGGATGGCATGGTCGGCATGCCTTGGCGCGGAGACGTGGCTGGCATGGTTTGCCATTGACACGGTGGTGCGGCTGGCATGGTCGGCATGCCTTGAGCGGCTGGCATGGTTTGCCATTGGCACGGTGGTGCGGGCTGGCATGGTCATGCCTTGGCGCGAGACGTGTAATCGGCATGGCTTGCCATTGGCACGGTGGTATAGCTAGCTGGCATGGTTGGCATGCCTTGGCGCGGAAACGTGGCTGGCATGTTTTTCCATTGGCACGGTGGTGCTAAGTGGCATGGTTGGCATGCATTTGCGCGAGGCGTGGCGGCATGGTTTTCCATTGGCACGGTGGTGAGAGAATTAGGGTTTGGTATATACGAAGATGATGTCGGTCAATACTAAGGGTTCTCGCCGTGGAACATGACACATGTATATATAAAAAAAAGGTACCCAGATAATTCTTATGTAGTCATCTTTGATTGATTCAATATATGCGCTAGTGGTCATAGTGACGTCATGTCAGATGTATGGTTTTACGATTTTAACCCTAAGCTAAAAACCACCATCAACATATGCAAACCGTGATGTTTTGGATTTGAGCCGTAAGTTAGGTGGAGAACTTGAACGGTCAAGATCCGCATCTCATAGGAAAGGATAACCGTTGATTATTGCAACCCTTCGTTTTAGCGGACTGGCATGAGGATGGCTTTGTCATAGAGTAGGCACGGCCAAATTAGGGTTTAGGTGCAAACCGTGTGTTTTGGCTTTGGGCCGCAAGTTACCATGCATTAGGTGGCGAACTTGTGTGGTCGAGATCTGCATTTCAAAGAGAAGGGTATCCGTTGATTATTGCAATCCTTCGTTTTAGCATCCAGCGTTGAGCATGGCTTTGTCATAGTGTAGGCGCGGCTAAATTAGGGTTTAGGTGCAAACCGTGTGTTTTGGCTTTGGGACGTAAGTTGCCATGCGTCAGGTGGCGAACTTGTGTGGTCGAGATCGGCATCTCCAAGAGAAGGGTATCCGTTGATTATTGCAACCCTTCGTTTTAGCATCCAACGTTGAGTCATGGCCTTGTCAAAGAGTAGGCGCGGCCAAATTAGGGTTTAGGTACAAACCGTGTGTTTTGACTTTGGGCCGCAAATTTTCATGTGTCAAGTGGCGAACTTGGACGGCTAAGATCTGCATCTTAGATGGAAGGGTGGTCGTTGATCGTTGCAACCCTTCGTTTTGGAAGCCAATGACGTGAAGGAGAGGCTGGCATGGTATAGGCGCGTCCAAAACTAGGGTTTGGTGCAAACCGTGGTGTTTGGCCTTGGGCCGCAAGTTGCCGTGTGTTAGGTAGCGAACTTGGATGGTTGACATCTGTATCTCGAAGAGAAAGGTAGTCTTTGATTATTGCAACCCTTCGTTTTGGCGTGGAGAAGTGGTTGGCATGGTTTGCCATTGGCACGGTGGTGCGGCTAGCATGGTTGACATGCCTTGGGGCAGATACGTGGCTGGCATGGTTTGCCATTGGCACGGTGGTGTAGCTGGCATGGTTGGCATGCCTTGGCACAGAGACGTGGCTGGCATGGTTTGCCATTGGCACGCTGGTGTGGCTGGCATGGTTGGCATGCCTTGGCGTAAAGACGTGGATGGCATGGTTTGCCATTGGCACGGTGGTGCGGATGGCATGGTTGGCAAGCCTTGGCGCGAGAGACGTGGATGGCATGGTTTTCCATTGGCACGGTGGTGCGGTGGCATGGTTGGCATGCCTTGGCGCGAGACGTGGCTGGCATGGTTTTCCATTGGCACGGTGGTGCGGTGGCATGGTTGGCATGCCTTGGTGCGTAGACGTGGGTGGCTTGGTTTGCCATTGGCACGGTGGTGCGGTGGCATGGTTGGCATGCCTTGGTGCGAGGCGTGGCTGGCATGGTTTGCCATTGGCACGGTGGTGCGTGGTGGCATGGTTGGCATGCCTTGGCGTGAGACGTGGCTGGCATGGTTTGCCATTGGCACGGTCGAGACGTGGCTGGCATGGTTTTCCATTGGCACGATGGTGCAGCTGGCATGGTTGGCATGCCTTGGCGCAGAGACGTGGCTGGCATGGTTTGCCATTGGAATGGTGGTGCGGCTGGCATGGTTGGCATGCCTTGGCACAGAGACATGGCTGACATGGTTTGCCATTGGTACGGTGGTGGGGCTGGCATGGTTAGCATGCCTTGGCGCAGAGACGTGGCTGGCATGGTTTGCCATTGGCACGGTGGTGCGGCTGGCATGGTTGGCATGCCTTGGCGCAGAGACATGGCTGGCATGGTTTTCCATTGGCACGGTGGGAGAATTAGGGTTAGGTGTATACAGAGGTGATGTCAGTTAATACTAAGGGTTTTGTCGTGGAACATGACACATGTGTATAAGAAAAAGGTACCCTGGTAATTCTTACATAAATACGCTGATTGTTTCAATAAATGCGTTATTGGTCATAGTGACGTCATGCCAGATGTACAGTTTTATGATTTTATCCCTAACCTAAAAACCACCATCAACAGCTATGATCCTCCCGTTATGGCAGTTGGAAATGTAAACGTTCCCAAGAATATTGGTGAATATGACCACTATTTGAGATACTTCTTTGCAAAGCAAAATTCCGACGGTTTAAATGCTATCATACATGCTATTACCCCATATATTCAGCACCATGTGTCAAATTGCACTAAGTCGCAAGAAGCTTGGGATATCTTAGAAACCGTTTTTAAGGTAATACCAGTGAAAAGGAAGCTAGGCTTCAAAACCTTAATTCCGATTGGGAAAAACCTTTGTATGGCAGATGAAAAAACATTTGATGAGTTTAATCACAAAGTGTCTAAAATTGTTAATGCATCTTTTGCATTGGGTAAGACTAATACTGAAAAGGACATTGTGATGAAAATTCTAAGATCGCTTCCTTCCAAATACGATTCTAAGAAGCATGCCATCGTTGAGGGAAATAACCTTGATAATCTCTCTAGAAATACGCTGGTTGGGAAGCTTAAGATCTTTGATCATGAACATTCATCCAAAACTAAGGATGTTGCGTTCAAAGCACTGAAGGACACTAAATTACTTGATAAAAGAAAAAAAGTGTATATCTCTGAAGATGATCACTTTGAGACAGATTCATCAGATGAAGATCTTGACAAATCAGTATCGATGATCACAAGACAGTTTAGGGATCTTTTGCTGAAGAGAAGTAAAAGGTTCTCCAGAGATAAGCCTAAGGCATCAGTCAAACCTCATAATCGTGTTCCTCCTAAAAATAGGGATATTGATGAAACTGATGACGAGGATATGCCTCAGTGCTTTAAGTGTAAAGGATTTGGTCATTTTGCAAACGAGTACCCAAATCGTAGAAAATAAACTGGGAACAAAGGTCTTGCCGCAACTCTTGATGAAATGTCTGACAACTATAATTCTAACGAAGACGAGAAATCAAGTGTTGCACTTCTTGGTGAAAATATTGATTTTGATAATTGTAGCAAAACATACATCAATCTTGATATTCTTTTAGAAGATAATCCAACTATTCTGGAAGATAAAGTTGATCCATTCTTTGGAAACTCTATTTATAATGTTTCAGGTTCCACTATGTGCCTAGCTGCATGCACATCTCAAAAGCCTGACTTTTATCCTAGACTGACGTGTTCGTATTGTTCTCTAAAGGGTCATGAACTTTCAAGGTGTTACAAGTACAAACACCAATTGAGGCACGTCAACAAACTTCAACGAAGAGCAAATCGATTAGCACACAATCTTAAAATCGCTCAGAAAACTGCTGAGGTATGTAAGATTTTGTCTTCATCTAAGAAGTTAGCTTCCAAGGATAGACCAAGACCATTAGAGAATAAAGTGTGGTCAAGTCATTTTGATAGACAGAGGTCTGTAGATTCCTCACAAGAGGAAAATGGTGGAAAAATTGTTGTTCACCACAACGAAACTTAATTGTGTTGTTGTTGGAAATCTTGTCTCATGTGCCTGATCAAAAAAGACAATGATTTTGTACCTCTCAGGCTTTAGGAAAAGTTTTTTTTTTCTCTTTTCTTAGTTTTTTCTCTTTCCTGTCTTTCTACAAAAAAAAAGAGCGTTATGATCCTCAATTCTACTCTTTATAGGGTTGAGAGTTGGACGTGTATGAACCTGTTAAAGGTTTCGAAACCCTACATTCCTTTTCCTTCATTGAAACTCCTTTTTATCTCAAGACTACTTGTTGAGATTGTGATTTCCTCTCACAAACCCATACGCCTATGGATGCTCCAAGTGCCATGTCTTCTGATGGAAAGGATGTTAATATGATTGTCAAGCCATCAATCATGAAGGAAAAATAGAAATCTCCGTTAGCTCCGACATTGAAAAGAAAAATAAGGAATGTGAGGAAGCCAAGAGCTGTTCCTTCAAACTCTCAGAAGTTTTCTGATGTTCTTGAAGTGTTAAAAGAGATTCGAAAGGAGATTCAACAAATAAAGGCTTTTGTGTATAAGACTCATGAGATTCAGAAGGCCTTGTTTCGACATCATCAACCAAGAAGGTTTATTGATATAAACTCCTACCTTAATGAACCTTACGTCCCAATGGCTGTTGACGATAAGGAGTTCGTGGATGATAAAGAATTCTTCAAAGGTCTTAACATCTAGTAAATCTTCTATTTTTCTGTTTTTGTTAGAAGAATAACTAGAGTGTGGAATAGCCATTATTGTGATTACACATAGCTATCCAACGTTTTCATCTTCATGTTTTTAGATTTATTTGTTTAAATCCTAAAATTGTTTGGAAGATGATTTTTGCGAGTATTAATCTTTATGGTTTTATATATTGCAATTGTTTATAGGATATGTGTGTTTAAATGCTGTGATTGTCCCATATCTTGTCAAAAGTAAAGTCTTTCATAAGTCGATATTCATATGTTGATAAAGGAATGAATGGACTTTTGACAAATACAAAAGTTAAGCCTATATTGTCAATTATTGATGGAAGATAGGTTAAAATCTTTTGTTTTCAAGGATTATGTCTATTGTTTGTTATTGTGCAAATGGTGATGGAAAATAGAATGAAACCTTGTGTATTCAATGATGTAATTGATCTTCCCTGATCCATATTTTATGTATTCTTTGTGAGGCTCAAGTAATGTGTCTTATGTTGAGCACTAAACGACCAAGTTGATTATTTTATGATTAGCTTTGTTGTTGTTCCATAAGGTACTTTATGTCGAGCATTTTTGAACTAAATTAATCATCTTGTTTGGTTATTTAGTTATAACTCCATAAGTCTTCTTATGTTTGAGCGTTTTTGACTGGGTTGATTATTTTCATGATTAAATTAGTCATTGCTCCATAGATTCTCTTATGTCGAGTATGACCAATTAAATTGATTACTTTTGTGATTAGTTTGGTTACGTATTTTGATTAGATTAATTATGGGTTCTCTTGTGATTAATCTAATTGAGTATTTCTGAGTCTCCATAAGTTCACTTATGTTGAGCATTATTGGTTAAATTAATCATGAATTTCTTGTGGTTAATTTAATATTTTGGCTTCACATTCATACTTGTATGTGATTTGTTATGTCTAAAGAAATCCTTCTTTTCTTTCGAAATTAAGGTCGCTCTTGTTGTTCTTTCGAGAATGACATATAATGGGGGAGAGTTCTTTTTGAACTTGTGCTTAATTTCCAAATCTTTGTGGGGAGTGCGGCTGTGGAATATTTGAGGGGTTATCTTGTATCTTTAAACTCCTTGATGAATGCATTTAGCTTCGGCTTTATGATTGCATCTAAATAAGATGATATGTGTTTCTTTCGTTTGGTCATTAAATGTCCCTTTCGGAAATTTCATTAGGATCCCGTTCTTGTACCTTTGCCAATTTTATTGACAAAAAGGGGAGAATTAATATGTATTTCACACTACAAATACATATGGTTTTCGGATCATTATGTAAGGGGGAGTGGTTTCCATGTGAGATGGAGTATTGACTAAGGGGGAGTGATACATATCACCATAGTATTGTTGTTGAAGTTGTGATACAATTGAACGTTGACACTGTGTAATGATACTATGACACTGTATAACAATGATTGAGAACTCCTGTTTTCTTGTTGTTATAGCTACGAATTTTCAACAACGATGATGCTAAACTTACAACCTTTGGGATCATTGGAGTACTTGGAAGTGACGAAGATTTCGAGTAATGTTGAAGATTAGACATGTGGAATAGGAGCTACAAAAGTTAATTTATTTATTTTTTGTATTCCATATGTATTGATAGTTTTGTCACTAAAATTGACAAAGGGGGAGATTGTTAAAGAATTGCTCGATCGAACTCGCATGCGTTGCTATCTCAAGCATGTTGGTCAATGTTAGTGATCAAAACTATAAGTCTTGATTTCTAGTCTACTATAGCTAAGGTCTCGGACTAGGGTAGAAAGTGTAGTTGAGCTCAAGAACTCCATGGCAATCATCATACAAGACGAAGGACTACTCAAGGAACCGGTGGAACTTCATCGACTAAAAGGTATGTGGAGACTTGAACTTATCTATCACTCAAAAGTCTATTTACTCTATCTCCTATTCTTGAGACAAAAGTCGTTTTGATATATAGACTTTCATTATACACGTTTGCTATTTCGAGCCGAGTTTATCTCGCCTATCTATTTCTCGAAATATGTGTTGGTAAGCTTTCGCTTTATCCAAATTCATCTTTACCTAGTGACGAATGTCATGTTATGTTTCAATCACTTTGAAAATTGCTACGATGAAAAATGGTCTGTGAACAACGGCTATATAACGTTCTCTGAGAATGTTTCAATGATTGAAATGAGAGTTTAGATTACATAACCATTGGTAGGATGTAAGCATTGTTGTGGAAACACATATATGTATAAGTCCTTATTCCTTGAAACAAAGTTTGCGAACTTTGTTGATCAAGAGAAACGGAATGTGGCGTGAGCCAAGTCCATGAATCGGCGGAAGTTCTCGACCAGAGAATTTCTGCTGGAGTTTGTGAACTCCTTCCGTGAGCTTAAGTCCACGAACCCAGTCTGCGAACTTGAGTAGGTTATATCTAAAACCGGTTGTTCTTGAACTCATGTTTATATAAACTAAGGAATGCTTTTGCAAACCGTGGCTATAAAGTTCATGAACCGATTCGAGTGAATCAAACCGTTTTTTGCTTCGATTGTGTCTTGTGTAGTTACATAAGATCTAAGCAATTGAACAACTCTCTAACTAGTTCATTTGAGTCATTTGAACTAGTTATGGTGAAGAAGAATATGGTTAATATGAAAGTGATCATATGGCTAACCATTTGGTTAACTATTGTTGAACCAACAAATGTTAATGTTTTGGGAACGGTTACATAAACCCAAAATTGGACATTTCATTTGTGTGTAACAAGCTAAGGTTTCGATCCAACTGTTGAGAAATATTAGCTTGAATCTAATCAGGTTTTCATCTAACGGTGAATATTGAATGCTTTGTTACTAAGCTAACATTGATTGCAAACCCTGATTTGAAAGATTATATAAGGGATAACTCTAGCAACTGGGAAACCTAATCCCCACACCTTACATGTGATACTAGTTGTATAAGCTAGAGTCGATTCTCCTTTAACCTTGGGTTTTCTTCTCTAAACCAGGTTAACGGCTTAAAGACTTCATTGGGATTGTGAAGCCAGACCGATACTACTTTTCTTATAGTCGTGTGATCTGATCTTGATGTTTCTATCGTACGAGTACAATTGGAATAATTGGCTTGAGATTTATATCTCCGATAGGCAAGATAGAAAAGAAATCACAAACACTTCGTCTCATCGTTTGTGATTCCGCAATATATTTTTTCACTGCGTCGATTAAGATTATTGTTAGGTGATTGATAATACTAGGCTTTTCTTCGGGAATATAAGTCCGGGTTATCAATTGGTTCATGTTCACCTTGATTTATCAAAAGACGGAACAAAAACTCGTAGGTATATTCGTGGGAGACGAATTTATATATTACAAGTAGACTTTTACGTGTGATCTGATTTGTTTATTAAAGTCTTCGACTTTGGGTCGTAGCTGAGATCAGCTAAGGGAATCAAGTACGTAGCATCCTTCTGGGATCAGAGGCGTAAGAGCATAATTGTACCTTGGATCAGTGTGAGATTGATTGGGGTTCAACTACAGTCCAGACCGAAGTTAGTTTGGAGTAGGCTAGTGTATGGAGTGGCTTAATACAGTGTGTGTTCAATCTGGACTAGGTCTCGGGGTTTTTCTGCATTTGCGGTTTCCTCGTTAACAAAATTCTGGTGTCTGTGTTATTTCTATTCCACGTTATATTTGTTTATATAATTGAAATATCACAGGTTGTGCGTTGTTCAATCAATTAGAATATCCGACCTTTTGGTTGTTGATTTAAATTGATTGAGACTTGGATATTGGTCTTTGGTACCATCCAAGTTATCTCTCTAGTATTTGATAAAGACTCATGATTTCTATTTGCTTGAGTATATATCAAATCGAGAGATTGAGATATAAACTCTTTGATATACTTTTATTCTAGATTGAGTCTGACTGTCTAGTTGATTCTCTAGAAAGTATATTGGAGTTTGTCCATACAGATTGCTAATCGAATTGTTGGGTGTGGTTGTTGTACCCCTGCTTTTTCATAACTTATATGTGTTGCACATGTCCATAGGATCGGTTCCACTTTGCCTAAAAACGTGTTCCACATTTTCATAGGATCGGTTCCCCTTTCTGCTATAAACCTTGTTGCACCTCATACAAGGATCGATTCCCCTTTGTGATGTGTTGCACCTCTTCATATGATCGGTTCCCCTTTACCCAGATTCGGTTCAACAAAACACAAACTCGATCATACCATCTCAGGTGATTACTTAAGATCGGTTTCACTAATAAAAGTCATACCAATACATAAGTCAGGCCTTTGTGAATAGTTTTACCAAGAACACAAACAAGTCGTGAGCGGTTATACACATATTGGATGTTCACAAGATATGCAATGAATAACAATCCCAATAATGTATGGCGATTTTCTTTTCGATTCATAAACAAGTTTATGAACTTACTTCCTTAAAGCACATGTAAAACATTGTTTCCTAGGATGAAATCCTCACCTCATACCCATGCATAATCACAATAGCATTCAAAAGATTATGTCGATGTCATATCTACAAAGTTTAATGGTTAAGCAATAAACTTCATATTGTATTCCTTAATACTATGTCTATCTAGAGTGTTCATGCTTCACAGTTTTGTTTTCAATATGCACGACTTGAAAGATACGTTAGGGAATGAAACAGTTCAAGTCAAATATCACTAACCTCAAGTGGAAGGATGATGTTATCGTTGTAGCTTCTTACTTCTTCACTTCTTCAAGTCTTCGCAATACTTGTAATGTCTCATAACCTAATACTTTCAAGCTAACCTATACGAAGTTGACTCTAGTACATAATCAAGCGACTATTAAAATGAGTTTTGGTTCACTAAAATATGACAACCAAACTTGACATACCAACGCTTGGTGGGTTCAACCGAGCTATGCTGTAACAGTGTACACTTAGTTGGTTCAACAATAGTTAACCAATGGTTAGCCATATGAGCACTTTCATATCAACCTTATTCATCTTCACCATAACTAGTTCAAATGACTCAAATGAACTAGTTAGAGAGTTGGTCAATTGCTTAGATCTCATAAAAGTATACAAGACACAATCGAAGCAAAATCGGTTTTGATTCACTCAAATCAATTCATGAACGTTATAGCCACGGTTTGCAAAGATTGCATTTCTTATTATATAAATATTTTAGTTCATGAACAAACCGATTTTAAAAAGTAACCTACCTAAGTATGCGAACAGGTACGCGTACTTAAGTAACCGGATTGAGTTTGTTTTCACTTCCAAACTCCAGCAAAAATTCAAGGACGTGAACTTTCCGCCGGTACGCGTACGGGTACGCATACTATCCCGGATTTCCAACAACCGCCAGTACGCGTACGTGTACGCATACTTTGGGTTCCCGGTTTTGGACTTTTACACAAATCTGAAAACACTCTATGTTTATATCGAAAGATGGTTACATGTTCTAAACTCTCATTTCAATCATTGAAACTTTCTTAGAGGATGTTATATAGTTGTTATTCACAAACTATTTTTCATCAAAGCGATTTTCAAGTTATTGAAATAATCAACATGACTTTCGTCAAGAGTAAAGATGAACTTGACCAAGCGAAAGCTTACCAACACATATTTCGAGAAATAGATAAGCGAGATAAACTCGGCTCGAAATAACAAATGTGTATAATCAAAGTCTATATAGCAATACGACTTTTGTCTCAAGATATGAGATAGAATAGATAGACTTTTGAGTGATAGATAAGTTCAAGTCTCCACATACCTTTTCGTCGATGAAGTTCCACCAGTTCCTTGAGTAGTTCTTCGTCTTTATGATGAACGTCGTGGAGTCTAGAGCTCAACTACACTTATTATCCTAGTCCGAGACTTAGCTATAAGTAGACTAGAAATCAAGACTTATAGTTTTGGCAACTAAACTTGACAAACAAGCTTGAGATAGCAACGCTTGCGAGTTTGACCGAGCAGTGCTCTAACAGTCTCCCCCTTTGTCAATTTTAGTGACAAAACTATCAATACATATGGAATACAAAATAAATAAACTTTGAAGCTTCTCATCCATATACTTGATCTCCTTGGTTCTTCAACATTACTCGAAATCTTCGTCACTTCCAAGTACTCCAATGATTCCAAAGGTACTCAATTCAGCATCATCGTTGTTGAAGATCCGTACCCATAACAATGAGAAAACAATAGCTCTCAATCATTGTTATACAGTGTTATAGTATTATTACACAACATCAAAGTTCAATTGTATCACAACTTCGACAACAATACTATGGTGATATGTATCACTCCCCCTTAGTCAATACTTCATCTCACATGAAAACCACTCCCCCGTACATAATGATCCGAAAACCATATGTGTTTGTAGTGTACACATTAATTCTCCCCCTTTTTGTCAATAAAATTGGCAAAAGTACGAAAACTAGTGGGATCCTAATGAAATTTCCATAGAGACACTTCATGACCAAATAAAGCACATATCAACTTTTTTAGATGCAATCATATAGCCAAAACTAAATGCATTCATCAAGGAGTTTATAAAGATACAAGATAACCCCTATAATATTCCACAGCCGCACTCCCCACAAATATTTGTCAATTAAGCACAAGTTCAATTAAGAACTCTCCCCCATAAATGTCATTCCCGAAAGAACAACAAGAGCGACCTTACTTTCACAAGAAAAGAAGGATTTCTTTGGATATTTAACAAATCACATGAAATATGAATTTGTATCAAAAAAAAAAAAAAAAAAAACTCAATTAAATTAACCACAAGATAACTCATGATTAATTAAACTAAGAAAGATCAGATACAAAGGAGGGTGGTGGGACACTTGCGGTTTGACAGAGTATCGAGCTTGGAGTGTGCAATGGCATCCCTGTACGGTTGATAAACTTAGAATTTAATCCGGGAGATTACTGTTGAGGATAGCAGCGCTTGGGAGTGTACGGCGGTACTCCATGAATCTGCAAGTTCCACATATTCTTGCTTTCGACGAACTTCTTAATGTCAACGAGATAAAACCAAGGTGAGGAATTATTAATGGCTAGTCTAAGTAAGTAACTCCGAAAAAAAAAAAAAAAAAAAAAAAAGTAAGTAACATTAAAATATACTCCTCTATTTAAGAGCAAGTGACAGAAATTAAGCCTAATTTGATTGGGGGCCAGACATTTTAATTGGGGGCCATGATATTTTATTTCCACCCCAATTTTTTGAGGGGCGTATTAATCCGATATTGAAAAGACTGTTTACCCTTTACTAAACACAAATCTTAAAAATCAGTTAACACTAATTTGAAATCATAATTAGGCCCCCAATTCATATACCCTAAACTAAACCAAAAAAAATCAGTTTCTGTTTTTTTTCTTTTCATCTTCCTCACATCTTCCTCTCCTCTTCCTCTCCGCCACCACCATTAACGACCCCCAAACGATTTTTTTTCTTCGACCGATTCATCGTCGATGTTAGAAGATAATCGACGATTAACTTCTTCTTCAAACATGGCTCGTACAAAAAACACCGCTCGCAAAGAACGTCAAATCCCCAATCTCCTCGACGAGTCAAAGGAAAGGTAATCGAGGGACTAACTCCAAAACCCAAAAATCGAAACCCAAAGAAGATATGGGTCCAATTAGAAGGTATGTGAACTTAAACCCACCTTTTATGCGTTTTTTGTTGTGTTTTGATTGTGAAATCGAGTCTAGTAAATGAAATTTAGCGGTTTGATTAAAAGGGTCGTTAGTATCGTAGTGGATACCCCTAACGACTTTTCATTTGCATGTTTATTTTATGAAAAATCGTTAGTCTATTAGGTTGAAGATGACGACCCTTATTCTGATACTGCCACATTTTTTGCCCTAGAGTAGAGTCGTTAATCTTTTATGTTGAAGATGACGACTCTTGTTTGCCGACCCTTATTTATATCATAACGACTCTAGATGGAACTCGAACAGCCCTCTGTTCCAAAAATTGATAGTGTCGTCATCTCATTTCCCCTTGAGTCGTCACTTAAGTATATGCCCTACAGTCGTCAACCCAAATCGTAGGATCGTTATTGTCTTTTTGACGACCCTTTATTATTTGACAGGGTCGTCATCATATAACTTTGAGTCGTCACATCTTATATAAGGGTCGGTTGGGTTTTAGATTATCGGATTGCCGACTCTTTTTCTGATAACCATAAAGTTGATGTCTTATTGGGTTTTTTTTTGTTTTTTTGTTTCGGAACCAAATGCAGAACCAAAGGAAAGGTTCCAATGACGATAACTCCACCTTCCAAAGCTCCACGCCATGATAAATACTTACTTGCCGGTCCATTACGCGGTAAGAAGCCGAGTGAGGTCTCATTTTCTATCACCGAACCGAGAGACAAAGGTAATGAGTTCTCGGATTCATCAGAATCAGACTCTCCTGTTATTTCCGCTAGCAGTAGTGGTGAAGAAGAAGAAATCCAAGAAGAGGAGATACAAGAAGATCCTCCCGTACGAGGTGAAGAGGAAGTAGAGAGTGACAATGATGATGAAGATAATGTTAGTGCTGATGATTCTGATGATGGTAATGGTGATGATGATGAGCGGGAAGGGGATGGAGGTAATAATGGTGGTCATGAGGAGGAAGAGGATGAAGGGGATGATGCTGGTGGTAAGGATGATGAAGAGGATGATGGTAAACAAGATGTAGAGGCTTAAGAACAGAATGCAAAGCCGAAGCCGATAAAGAGGGTTAAGAAGGATGGAACTGATATTGCACCCAGCGCGAGACACGTTCCCGCGTCTCATTTGATGTTGGAGCCTCTTCGAAGTGGTAAACCAAGAGGAGAACCTAGAGATGGCGGCAAAGTTCTATTTGGATATCTTTGGATCGTGGGCTCATACAATCTATGAGACAATTGTAAGAATCCCAACTTTGTTTGCTATTTGATTAGTTGGTTGATATTACTTTTCTAATATGTTTTTTAATATTTATTTGTTTATTTTTTGCAGGATCATAAGAATGCCGCACGTCTCTTCAGGCACCAATCTTCTTTTAAGAAAATGGAGTTGTGGCCGCTAACGGTGAATGTGCAAGAGTTAAAGAATATGTTGAAAACTCCAGTTTGTACAATGCCGTTGTGAACTCTGTGATTGCGTATGACAAGGTTGCGGTATCTAGTTTACGTGAAAGGTATTACGCTGAAGTCGACACATTCCAACTTCCTTTTGGCGAGATGGCATTGACTCCGATGATGCGAGAAACAAATATTAGGGGTGCGGGTTGAAGGTAAATCAACCGGTGAGAATTTCAAGAGAAGGCCTAGTTGGGATGAAATTTATACATGGACCAAGAACTTGTTTGGTGGGATAAAGAGAAGACCGATGGGCTTTTCGTCTTAGGGAGCTAAGTACCCGAAGAAAGAGTTCAAACTTGTGGACATTAGGCAGATGTTTGCTTGATCTTGAAGAGAAGGAAAAAAAAAAGGAGGTCTCTACGATATGGAATGTCGTTATGCGGCGGCTGCTTATTTGTTGTACGTCCTTGCATCGGTTGTATTTCCCGACAAACAAAGGTAATGGGGTGAGCGCCAACCTTCTTGACTTTTGGACCCCTTAGAAGATGTGAACAAGTACTCTTGGGGACTGCCATAGTTGCACATCCGAATGGTCGGCTTTCCCGGGGATCTCGCGAACGAACTTCTCAAATTAATGGGAATTTGGCTCTAATCCGGTATTTGGATTGATGAAAGTTGTCTTCTTTTAGTATGTTTTTTTCCTTCGATATATTTTTATGTTTATTTGATTGTTTAAAAAATTTGAACTTTGGTTGTTATAGGTGTGGATTTATGATCATTTCCGTCCTTTGTTCAAGGATAATGAAGATGTGAAAATCAACTCAAAATGGAGCCCAGGTAGTCCAACAGGAACCCGTTGGTTGTACTTCGGTTCTCAGGATAGGGAACAAACCGATGCGTTGATAGAAATGCGTAAAAAACTTGACAACATCACGGCGGAAGAGGTAATCTTTACTCCTTACAAGGATGCTAGAGTTGGCGCAGTGGAAGATGTCATGTACTACCATGGCCCTTTGTTTCACCCTAACGGTTTTTCAATGTACAATCCTATGAGAATCATGCGTCAACTTGGGTTTGTTCAAGATTCACCCGATGATGACGATGTACCTCCATTCAAGCACAATTTGAACAAATGTGAGTCCGACAAGGATGACATAAAAGTGGTTTATGAACCTGCAACGATGTCAAGCATTGGAATAATAGACATTCTAGCCTCGTAGACATCACATTTTGGGTGCATGTGGATGAAGGTTACGAGGCAACAACGGATTACTATCAATGGTACGAAGGCTTCTCCCATGGTAGGGTAATACGGATCGATCGGACTACGGGTAGGAGGACCAATGAGCATCCACATCTTCTTCTCAAGCTGATGGTAGAGATGATACTACCATTCTTAAACTAGTGGTGAGTATTTATTTGTGTAATTGTGTTATTCATTTACATACAAATATACGTCAGTTCATTAGAATTGTTTTTTTAATGTATATATATAGAGGGAACGAATGAAGCTTTTTGTCAAGGCTTTTTGTTGCTCGGCTAACAAAGGGAAGTGATTGATCTGCGAAGCAACGTCGGTCGGCTGATTATTGCACGCACATTGAAAATCCCAATGCAAAGAAGATGTTTCTTCGAGCTGGCCAAGGAAGGTAAGAGGACCCGGAAAACACGTAGCCGAGCACAACAACGTGGTGAACAGGGGCAAAGTAGCCAACATCATGATGAACAAGGTACCGGAGAAGATGGTGGTTCCCCAGGGGGCAGTGAAACTCAGGGTCCTCCTCCTAAGAAAAGACGGAAAGTTTCCCGGTCAGGGAAGTAAGGAGGAGGTCGAGGTCGAGATGGTGGTCTTGAGTGAGGAGATGTTACCGTCTCCTTGAACTTATGTTTATTTTACTTTATGACTTGAACTTATGTGTTTGTTGAAACTACTTATGTGTTTGGTTTGGATGGTTTGTTGAAACTACTTTGTTTTAAGAAGGATGTTTACTAGTATGTTTGTTAGAATAATGTAGCACCGTAATGCGAGACAAGATTATACACTTTGTGATAGAGTTAGGGTCGTTAGCTATGGTCTGTAGCAGAGTAACGACTCTATTTGTGATACACATAGTCGTTAAGTGGTTCAATTAAAAGTCTAACGACTTAGAGGGAAATGAACACAGTGATGACCTTTTTTTTCCTGCATAGAGTCGTTACTGGTTATATTGAAACCAATGACGACTCTATGTTTGCAAAACATCCAGGAGATGAACCAAATTTTCTATGGCTAGAGTCGTTATTTATTATAGGGAAACCAATGACGACTCTGGGTCAGAAAACATCCAGGAGATGAACGACATTTTATATGTCTAGAGTCGTTATTTATTATGTATAAACAAATGACGACTCTATGTTAGCCAACATCCAGGAGATGAACAATATTTTCTATGGATAGAGTCGTTAGCGGGATCAAATAGCAGGTTAACGACTTTTACATGTGTATTAAATCCGGAAAATACCCCTTTTAGGTATACAGAGTCGTTGCTTTTATATGGGATATATTGACGACTCTTAGTTAAAATAACAACCAGGATAAAGTTAATATGGGTATTCTTGAATTTGACACATCAAATGTTCGTCAATGAACCTTCGCGCTCGACGATACAACGTTGTATATTTTTTGTGGTGAATGAACTTAGTATCCCCATTACGTATTGTCCATAACCCATTGAAACGTTCCAGCTGAAATTAAACGAGGAATGTTATATGTTAGTAACTTTGAAGCATGAGGAAAGTATAAAGATTAACGAATTACTCACTTTTTCCTTAAGAGGAGCTCGTGGATGATGGTCGTACACCATATTTCTAACTTTTACATACTCTCTCATTGCACTTTTAATGTAGTTGAATCGAAATGCCAAGTCTCTCCATTTTCGGTTATTAGAATTCGCGGTACGCCCGTAGAAGAACTCCTTAACTCTCTTCCAAAAAATTGAATAGATTTCATTTGGACGTTCACGAAAGGTATTAGCAAACGATTTAACGAGACACAAATCTTCATACGCTTCCCATTCAGACATTTCAATTGAAAGATTACGTAGTTTGGTGGAAAAAAGAATGGTTTTGGGCTATTTTCTCTAGAGGATGGGGTGGTATTATATAGAAGAAAATCCCAACGTTCGTTTTTTTTTTTAAATCACAACGTGAGTCGTTAACTACGTGATCAAAGGTGTTGACGACTCTAGAGCAGGTTGTTGCAAAATTAGTCATATGACGACTTAGGTATAGTCGTCACTGAATTAACAAACCGAGATAACGACTGTTTATTAAAATAAATTGAATCTCGATTGAAAGGAAACTTGGAATAGTAGCATATTAAATATTAATTAGAAGGTGGAAATTCCTTTGAACACATTACATGTTATTCATGTTTATGGTGCGAGATTCAACTAGCATGGCGGCTTCAATGTGATAAAAGGCTCTCCTCTCCATTTGGTATATGCGGCTGAGCAAAGACACGCCTATCCCCTTTGTGCCTCGCGAGAAACTCGTTGTACTTGGTGCACCATTTTATAACAAGAATCGTCCTATGACTAATGTGGGACGGCAAGTAAGGATATCGTAGTTTGTTGTTGTTATTAACGAAAGGACCCGAACCAACTTGGCTCCAAAATATACTATCATGTTCATGTTCTTCGTGGAGATCCTTGACGATGTAATAATTTTTAACCCATTCGGTATCTTCCTCGACTTGCTTGAATCTTTCACGAAGTTGGGATTGTTCTTGGTCTCGTTTTTTGGCCTCGCGCAACTCTTCTTCTTCCTTCGTAGGATATGGCGTGAAAGTGGGTGGTTTTTTAGTAGGTCGCATGCTTTTTTGCGTATCTCTTCTTCCATTGCCAATATTGATTTGGTTGGTCACTTGCATCTTCTAAGTATGTTATCAATTGAATTGGGGGTTGATGAAGGATTTGCCATTCTTGAGGTGGTTTTCAATTGAATTTGCTCCTGGAAGTGTTCCTCTATATATACAATAATTACCAACGGCTATTTTTTTTGGGAAAAAGTGTATCCAAATAAAGCCGTTGGGGGGTTTTCTTATAGAGTCGTCCATGTTTACTCTATAATGATAACGACTCTCAGGCGTATAACTAGAGTCGTTACTTTGTATGTATATATGCTTCACGACTCTTAGTATATAAACATCCAGGAGTCCATCATTTTTTTACGGTTACTGTCGTTAATGTTTATGAAAACTGTGATGACGACTCTTAGTTGGAAAACATCCAGGAGACTGTCAAATTTTTAACATTAGAGTCGTTAATGTTTATGTATATATGGATGACGACTGTATTGTTGCAAAACATCCAGGAGTCTGACACATTATTAAGGTTGGAGTCGTTAACTTGTATGTATATATCTATAACGACTTTTAGGCGTAAAAACATCCAGGAGAGTAGCAAAATTTACAGTTAGGGTCGTTAAGGTGTATGTATATATCGCTGACGACTCTATAACATAATTCAAATTACCTATGTGGGTCGTTGGTGGTTTAATCCAACTAGGATAAAACGCATTGTATTCATTAAGCATTCTTCAAAATACAAATATCTGGGTAGAAGATACAACCATTATCAAAAACTATGCTTCAAAATGCAATGCATTGTTTAGAATAAACATCTTCTCTCACGATTCATTTCCCAAGTCTAAGTAAACCGGGGTTGGGTCCATAGCATTCCAAATGTTCATTCCATACTCATCTTGGTTTTTCCACTCCTTGGTGTACTCTCCCAATCACCATACACCCGTGGTAGAGGACATTCTTCGGAAATCTTCAAGCCTATGTAATGGTTATCATTGACATGTGCCATTACAATTCTTCTTCTTTTATCGTAGTCTCGCACCTAGTTTTGGAGGGTACGTACATACAAGAGGCTCAGGGGAAGCCTTTGCTGAATACAATTACAACACAAGTGAATGTGTCCGCCAAAAGTTGGCCACCAAAAGGCATTTGCATCCAAAACTTATAACCGGCCTTCTTCGACCCCTTCCTCCATTTCACGTTTGAAACCAACTCCCTAAACTTCAATTCCCTCTCTTTTTGATCTCCTTCCATGAGCATTTTCAAATATAGTTGTTTATCCTTGAACTAGTTTTTACGCCATTTTTTTTTCTTGCATATTCGATTTGGGTGAGCTTTAGTTCGTCGGCCTCGTCGAAATGCCCTAATTGTTCCGTTGCAACATGGTAACCACAATTTCCATCGCCGTCAACGTCGTCGGTGGATAGAAGGTGATCCAAGATGACGTGAGGAAGTTGGTCAGTATACTCTTTATACAAAGTGTAAGCAACACGATGTGGTCTTCCTTGGGAATCTCTAGGGGTGCGCGGATTACCTTTTATTCCTCGTATCGTAACCATTCCACTCGTTTGGATTTGCTGGGTACCGACCACATGGTCTACAACATCCATGTTTTCCTTTGGCGGACCCCTTGCCTTGGGTACGAAAGAGTTCTCATACTCCGTATATTCGCACTGGACATACTGATGACGTGACAGGTCACTTTTGCAACTCTTTGCCGCTTTCACGGTTTCTCTAAAAGACTTTTTAGTTGTGGGTCTACCCGGTGGTTTTTGTTTGATTGGCTCTTCTTCTACTCCCAAGCTCTTACGGGAAGCCGGCCACAAATTAGAAACTAGTATCTGTCTTCCTGCACAATTCATTTTTCGATATTTCTCATTGATATACTTGCCAATCTCAAGGTTTCCAAATTGTTCATCAGCGGCTCCTGTGGGATTTGGGATGAACCCAAGTTGCTTCCAAAAAGGATCGATATCTTCAATGGGAATGAGCCCCTTGTACCCATCGAGCTTATGTTTACACGGGAGGCCAAGCCACGTCTCAGTTGTACAATTACATTTAATGACTTTTCCATCGGAAGATTTCGCTCGAAATTTGTTAAGTTCAGTCATCATATGCTTTATTGCCCACCATGATACTTGGTGCGAAACCCCATGTAGCAATTCTTTGTCTTCCATGTATTGCTTCAAAAAACGGTCCTTACTATACTCTATCTGAGTCACTATCTTGCTTAGGTCATCCTCGGCGTGCTCGTGAATAGCTTCCTGTACCGTAACTACCCCACCTGTGTTCTCTTGAAGAATGTTTTTCAAACGTCCATGGGACTGCTCAGCAATACTCGTGGACTCATTTTTGTAGTGCTTCTACTTATTGGTCCATGCATAAACAAACTTTTCCTTCCAAGGATTCAACCATGTATCTAGGCAATAATCGACAACCTTCTTATGATCCGTACTCCAATCATCAATAAACTTTTGAAGATTTGCATAGTACTTTACTTCGGTCTTCGAATGAGCCAAATGGTCCCAATCTTTGCGAAATCCTCCCATAGATCACCATCTTGACATATTTTTCCTTTTCTTTCCTTTTCTCTTGGCTATCTCTTTTTTTGAAAGTTTACTTAGACGCTCGTCTTCCTCCTTGGAACGTTGATTACCCTTTGCAGGCTTGATCTTTTGGATATGATTCTTGCAATTAGAAAAAATATTCATTTGGATGTGCCACGTACAAATAAAATGTTGAGCATGTGGAAAAACTTGACGAACGGCACTCATGACTGCAAAATCCCTATCGGTAATTATAACCCGCGGTGTGTCTTCGCCTCGGTAAATCAACCTAACTTGTTCCAAAGCCCAAACATAGTCCTCTATTTCTTCCTTTTCCATAAAGCACCATGCCACGGTGAATGATTGCTTATCCGAAGTATGACTAACCACGTTCAACAATGGCATGTTATACTTGTTGGTCTTATAGGTGCAATCTATGAACAAGAGACTGGTAAAAACACTGAGCCAAATCCACCATCCTAGGATGGGCAAAGAAAAATATGTGTCACTTTGTCATAGGACCCACCCTTGTTTGCATGGCGTAGTTAAGTTTTTACGCCAACCACTCGATTGTTGCATAATTAATCTACCATCCCATTCAGTTCTCCGATCGTTGCTTTGGCGGCGTAGATTGTGGAAATAATAGACAAGTTTGTCTTATCTTCCGCTCTTATTGCATTTAGGATACGAAGGGGCCTACATCGCTTCATCTGTCGTACCTTTTCCATTTGATGTGGTTTCAATCGGCATATCTTGGGTGCCCTAAAAGAGTACTAGGTGGAGGATGGTTGTGACGACCATCAGGAATACTATACAACCTCCATAGATTAGTTCAGGATGCCTTTTGAAAACAATCCTTAAGGGGCATTTATCTTCTTCGACGAAGTTTTGTAGACCCTCGTCGTCTTCTTCTCATACTTGTAGTTCTTCCCTTTGTGACTTTCTTCCTTATCCCCCGCTCTCTCGCATACCATCTCCATTTGCTTATAATCAACGTGTTTGTTTTGAACAACTACGCACATCTTCTCTTTTGCCTTTGAAATAATCCATTCCTTGACCTCGGCCTTTGTTTTCCACGTCTACATTAAAACCAATGACACGTAAATGATTCAACACTAATTAAACAATTTTCATAAAGATATACATCAATTCAAACATTAAAGCATTAAAAACGTACCAAATCGGTCATATAGTGTTGGGAGGTATCTGGACCGATAATGGAGTCGGGTTCAGGTTGAGAGCACGCCCGTAGAACCAACTACGGAAAAAAAAAAATCATTCAGCAGCGATGATCGTCAATTTCTGGGATGTACAAATGACGACCCTTAGAGTCGTCAACATAATTTTTGCAGAAGAACGACCCATTCCTCGATAAATGACGACCCTCTTTATACAGGGACGACTCTGCATTCCCAAATGTAAAACATGCTGCCTGATTTTCACCATGGGTCGTTATTGTATATATATCTAGATTGACGACTCTTTACGAAGTTATTGTAGAGACTTTGAAAATCAACGGTAACTTTGACTAGTAGGAGCGAGTTATTGCGAAGTAAGCTTTTTTTAAAAAAAAAAAAAAAAAACTAGCCGTTGGGTACTTTTTTGCTATAAATAGATACCCTAGATACCTATCTCTACCAAACTTATTCACCCATCACTTTCAATCTTCCTAAATCAGTCACCCATCACTTTGAAACACCAAAAATGGCTCCAATAATCTAGAAGATGTTGCTATTGTCAGAGCACACACCACTCTCACAAAGCACTCCCGTTGAGGAAGCGCAATGGGTGGCCAGTAACGAAGACCCAACAAGAGGGCCTTACCTTGGGCATGATCAAAACACCAGTGCTTGGTGGAAACGGGTGTTTAAGGTATTCAAAGCACTAAGCGGAAATCGTTATAGGAGGACGCTCCCACAAATAAGGGAAAGGTACGCATATTTATACAATGAATGTGTACTGCTCAGAAACGAATTGAAGGCTCGTAAGGACACTATGCCGAACGAACCTCGAATGAGTAGAGTAAGTTTGTGAATCAATAGGCCTTTCATCAAAAAAAAATTATTTGGTTATCATTATTCAACAACGCTAACTTATTTAAAAAATTGTTTTCCCAGTATACTTTGGGTCGGAGCCAGTACGAATTAAAGTACGGCCATGAGTTTTTGCACGAGGAATGCTACACTCTCTTGGAGGAAGTTGAATGGCAATTCGCCCAATATAATTAAACTCGTATAGATTTTATAGCGCAATGTATTGAACAATTTTATGTGTTTTCCTTCTATTTTATTTCAACTACATGTATGTTTTTTCGGATTCAATAAAACGCATGACTTCAAATATTGGTACAATAACTATAGTTCATAAAGGGTCGTCATGATTCGTTAAAGCAAAAGTGACGACTCTAAAGATTGTTTGAAATTCTTGGCATGAGTCGTCATTTATGGAGAAGAACATATTAACGACTCTAAAGGTCACTTGACACAGAGACTATTTGACGGTAGAGTCGTCATTCAGTAAACAAAACAAATGAACGACACTTTTTATCATCAAGAGTCGTCACTTGTTTAATATAAATAATGACGATCCTTAATGCAGTTAATGTGAATTTTGAATTCACCAAATGTGGTTGAGTCGGGCAACGGTTAAAAATTCAAAAAAAGTGATTGTTGGGTCCTTAATCTTTATAAATAGAGACCCATGTCTCACCCATTCTTCACCAAAACCATAATTCTCAACCTTCACATTCATTCTCATTCATTTATCATCCAAGAGGAAAAAGAAGAGGAAACACCATGACTAGTACTTACACTTCGGAAGAGAATTGTGCTATTGTGCGAGCTTGGAAAACAGTGAAAAACCACTTTGAAGATATAGGAAAAGACATTGATCAAACATCGGATGCTTGGTGGAACCGTGTATTCATCGTTTTTGTGGCGTTAGACGGAAATTGCAACTCAAGGTCTTTGAAACTCGTCAAGGAACGTTCGAGGAGATATTCTTCGAGTGTGAAGTTTTCAAAAGAGAAATCAAGGCCGCAAGGGAAGCCATGCCCAATATGTTGGGTGCTATAAGAGTAAGTATTTAAACAAGAGGTAAAACTTATCCAAAGATTTCAACAATACTAACTGAGTATGTTTGCGTTTTCAGTTGAGGAAGGCGTATGGCTATTACGAGGAGCTTCGTGGGAAAAAGTTTGAGTTCGACGATTGCTACTTTATCTTGGAAGGCACTATGTATAATTACGCCATTTATGATTAAGTGTATCAGTGCACCGTTATTATGTTTTGTATTTCATTTCCTTCAATGTGTCGCTATGAAAGATGTATGCCTTTTACGATTCAATGAAATGATTCTATGAAATCAAAATTTATGATAATCCAGCGCAAGGGTCGTTATTATATTAAATAAAACACCGAACGACTCTACTTAAAAGTTGAAATTGCGGGATAGGGTCGTCATCTTCTACGAATACATATATGACGACTCTAAGTGTTTTATTTACTGAAAGTTTTGGGTTTAGAGTCGTTTGTCTATAAACAAAAAACATTAACGACCCTTTTTGACCTAGCTAAAAGAGTCATCAGTGTTTATCACCCGCCCCTAACGATTTTTCATAACCTGGAAAAGTTGCAGGTTTGAGTCGTCATCGGTAGTTCCAATTCAATGACGACTTTGAAGAGTCGTTAGTGAATCCAAGCCCCGACTATAACGACTCTCACACTGACGACTTAAACAGTGACCATCAATCGACCCCTTGGAGCACCATTCAGACAATTTCAAGAGTATATGAGGTTTACCTGATTGTTTTGAGGTGCGGGTTCTTCATTTGGAGTATCGGTTCCTTCATTTTGAGGAGTAGGATCTTCATTTCCACCATTATTCATGGCTTCCTCCATTAACATCTCTTCATCAAACATCCAATCCATAGGATTATTAGAGACAATCTCACCATCAATACAATCATGGTTATTGTTTGAACCTTCACCAACCTCATTCCCTCCACTTGAATCACTCATTTCTAAACAACCCTAGTTTTTCCTCCCAAAACCCTCTTCTTCTTCTCAAAACAAAAATACCCAAAACTTAAATTTCCAAAAAATTTAATCCCAAAACCTGATTTTTAACTAAACTAAATTAACACACTAATCTACTTCATTAACTCTTACTACTAATCACTCAAGGTTATTTTAGGCATTTAGAAAGAATTTTTATAAGGGGTGACCCAAATTAGGTTTGGGTGACCTTTTATTGTCCTCTAGTGCATGGCCCCCAATCAAATTAGGAAATTAACTGGTCCCCCTCCCGTATCAGTGGACATCTGATATGATCACATTGATTATGATTATAAGTAACTTAATTAACGAGATGAAATCTTGAGTATCGTGAGATACCCAAAACCGAAAGCATAAAGTAAACTTTATGATGAGCTGATGAAACAAACCTAAGTTAAACAAAAACAAACCGTACAATTTCACTACGCCTCTCCCAGGCACGACGAATAAATGATAGTAGCATTCGGATCAAAGAGATAATGTTCAAGTGTTCACATTTGTTCATGTACCATCGTTTTTTATTGTAATCTTTTTGATGTTTATGTATACACATAATTCATCATTCGCTACGTGTCGGAAGAATTACACGTGGAGGACACACAGCCTGAGACATCAAGGCACGATGTCACGTCTCAACACCCAAGGGGTCAGCTGCACATGTTTATCATCAAGCCGATCCGACGGCCAAGAACCTATGGGCACTGAAGTATCAAGCCACTGAGAAATACCGAAGAACACCCTAGGATCTGCTTTACCCCATCTCAAGGAAGACCCAAGATCAACGGTGGAGACTAGACTCACTGACACGGATGTGATGGGAGCCACAGACGTCTGTCTGGCGCGTGCAGGTAGCCCAACCACCCGCATTAAACACTCTAAGCATAGAGTTAGTGTCAATCAGCCTGTGGATAAGAAAGAGGTGACCCATCGTTACCATGCATGACCGATGGAACCATCGGTCGAGAACGAAGACATCAGCGGGATCCGCACAAAGATCAAGAAGGTAAGGTTGTAACTGCCTCTGATGATGGACCCCATGTTCTATCCCTATAAATACCCCTCTCCACTGAGAGAGAAGGGGTCGACCAATTCTGAGTGAGTAGAGGAGAAGACAATAAGAGAGATAAATAGGAAGTGTAAGTATGAGTTCCATTTCCCCATTAGCTTCGTTATTCACACAGAGTCATTCGACTATCTTTGTAATTCTTAAATACATAAACACAAACCCCCGTGGACGTAGGCCTTAGTGCTGAACCACGTAAATCACCGTCTCATTTACATTCAACACTTTACTTTCTGTCATTATTATTATTATTATGCTCTGATTTATTATACATCTCGATCGTAAGAATAACTAAATTACTCCCCCACGACTAGATAGGGACGAGCCCGAAGGCTCTGAGTCGATGAGTCATTGTATCAACATAGTTTTATTTATGATTTATTCTCCTTTATAAGTACATGAATAAATGCGAGTATTGTTTGTGAACATATGGATATCATCGTTATTTCTGTGTTCACAATCTGGCGCTAGAAACAGGGACTCTGTCCCGGTAAAAGATTTATCTTGTCCTGTGATTTTACCTATTTTTTGGCTCCCCGTGCTATTCTCTAAATAATAGTGTTCGGATTTAAGCTAACAATCGAAATCATTCTTTCAAAAACAATTTTCTTCATCTGATTAAAGTAAACTTATAGATTTATACTTTTCTTAGAAGTTGTCCATGTTTTCCAAGCTCAAAACTCACAGATCCATGCATTTTCTAGAGTTTTACATGTTTCCCGAATTCAAAGCTTATGGATCTAATGCTTTCCTTAGAATGTTGCCTACATTCCATGTTTAAAACTGAATGATCTGCGCTTTTCTTAGAGTTTTCCACGTTTTTCATGCTTAAAACCGATCGATTTGCACTTCCCTTAAAAATGTTTTTCAGATCCATGAGGATATCTATGTTTATAATTATTGGATATGCCTTTTCAAATCTTTCTCTTTTCACGATCCCTCAAAAGCTTTGGTTGAGTTTACTATACTTATGGCCTTCACATTGGGATTAACTTTACTAACAGGACCCACATGGATATTGGATTTTCGATGATGTTTTACCTGTGCAGGCAAAGGGATCGGAGATGGAAAAAACGAAGGATGTGGGAAAGACCAAGGCATCGTCCAAAGAAACACCAAGGACGACACCAGTTATGACACGAAGTAAACAAAAGGGTGAAAAGACGAAGGCACCAATCCAAAATCCATATGCAGCAGAAATCACTTCACCCCTAGACATCAACATCGGAGCAGCGGCAGCCCTCAAAGCTATGGCAGCTATAGCTGAAGCAGCAAAGGCAGCCGCGGCCTCCCGAGCTCATCAACAACGAGAAGGCTTTGCAGAATCAACGATGCAACAGCCATCCTTTGGAATGCCAACAACGAACGATCAGAACCAGACTCTGTCAGTTATACAGCCGACGCCCCCCCCCCCATGTGGAATTGCAGTTGTTAAGTTCCGAACCGCCCCACCCCTTGATCCAAATAGTTGATGAAGATCACACTATGGCCATTGGGGGGCAGGGAAGAATCGGAAATCCAAACCAAGGATCGAATCATTCCGCCCAATTGATAGCAGAGCTCGAGGAATTGAAGAAGAACCAGAAGACATATGCAGAGGCTGTGGCATTATTAGATCAAGAAAATCAGGAACTCAGAGATAAAATTGCCCAAATCGTAGGGGCAGCGCAGCAGCATGACGAAGCAAATTCTAAAGCACCAGAACCGAACCACGATCGAGGATCGTTGTGACAAATCCCGAACCATTGAACCGAGGAGTAACCAGAGGAATTAGATCATCTGATCCAGATTACGTGCCAGAGGATTCAGACTACTTTGATAGTGAGAGCCGAAGATTAGAGCGATCTGCAATCCGAAATGATCATCAGCGAGCAATGGAGGACCTTCGTGCTGAAATGATGGCTGAGATCAAGCAACTGAAATCTAGACAAGGGGGGAAGACTAGAGGAGGTGATGAAAAAAGCCAACACCACCCCACCGGTTCCGCATTTGTCCAGAGCTCTCATTCCTCAGAAGTCCCCTATCCTAGCGTTTATATGTTACGATGGATCCAGCGACCCGACGGCCCACCTTCGGTATTACAATCGTATGCTGGCTCGATGGGATCAAGATGACGCAATCCTCTGCAGATATTTCCCTTCAAGTTTGAAAGGATCGCCCCTATCCTGGTTCGGTAACCTTCCACCCAACTCCATCGACTCCTACGACCAGCTTACTGAGAAGTTCTTGGGGACATACATGTACAACAAGGCTGTTAACACAGGGATGGACAAGTTATTCTCATTAGCAATCGCTTACAAAGAAACAACCCGGGAATATACCGACAGATGGCACAAGATTTGCCAGGCAATAGGGAATGTAGATCCAGTGGTCAGCATTAACTGCTACAAGTGGGGGTTGGATAGGATGAGCCCGCTATTTGTCGAGATTCATGGAAGCGTTCCGACGACCGAAGGAGACCTTCGAGTAATCATCGAAAAGCACTCCAGGCTAGAAGAAATCCAGCGGGAAAATCCCAGAGCCCAGACTCAAAGATCTCATCGGACTCATTCAGTAGAACAGGCCAGCGGATCAAATAGGGGCGGTTCAACCGAGCGGCCTAACGAAAATAGGATAGGACGAAGGGACGATCGTCGGCGTGATGACCGGAAACTCGAAGACCAGGTCTACACGAAGCTGAACACCAAATACACCCGCATCCTTAGGGAGATCAAGGATCGGGAGAACTTGGAATGGCCATGGTCCAAAGGAAAGCAGCCCCCAAGATCCGAGAAGTCAAGAGATTATTGCGAGTATCACTGCTTCAACGGGCACCAGACCGAGAAATGCAAGAATCTCAAAATAATGATCCAAAAGTTGATTGACGCTGGAGATCTCAAGCAATACATTCAGAAGGCAGAAACCGATTACAGGGAAAAACGAAGCAAGCAAATCCAACTCCCCGAGGGCAACCGAACACTCAACACCATCTCATGCTCAGAAACTACTGGACCCTCACTGACGGCTCATATAGATAAAATGCTAAGAAAGCAATTTGAGGACTACTGCGAGCTGTTCAAGATCGATAGAGTAGAAGTATACGAACATGAGCAGTGGATGAACGCACCAATGACTTTCGACGCTGAGGATGTCGAAGAAGACATGGAAGACCATAACGACCCTTTGGTCCTTACATTACCAGTGACAGGATGCAATATTCAGAAGATCCTCATCGATTGGGGGAGTTCGGTTAATGTTCTGTTCTATGACACGTTCAAACGAATGGATCTAAATGACGAACAACTAATGTCATCGTACTATACCATCTATGGGTTCAATGGGGAACCAACGAAGCCCTTGGGAGACATTGTTTTGTAAATAAACGCAGGACCAATGAAGGTTGACACTCGATTCAATGTAGTAGACGCTCCTTCCCCCCTACAACGCCATCATTAGTTGAAGATGGGTACACAAACTCAAAGGAGTGGCATCGACCTATCATCAGTATCTTAGATTTCCAACGCCCGAAGGGGTAATGGAAATAAAAGGAGATCAGGTCACCGCTCGAGAATGCCAGGCTCTACAAAATCAGCTCAATAACGAACAAGATGAGCAGCGGAAATCCCGAAGAAGCTAAAATAAATAGGCTGCTAAGGAAAAAGCCATTGATCTTTATCTCGAAGAAATTTCTGAAAAAAGTCTAACGAAGGAAAGGATCGTTCTAAATACTGAGGCGAGTACCTCAACAGTTAAGGAGGCTAAAGAGCCTACCAAATAGCAATTAAATAATGTCCCTCTTGATAGGCTCGGAAACCTACAATAAAATATTGCATGTGCACATCGTCTAACTAGTAGACAATGGCAAGTACAGGTCGTTCCCACGAGGAGTGTGAAAATTTTACTACTAACTAATACCAAAAATCAAATAATCAGATTCAATATTTTAGATTTTTATGGAACAATGAAAGAAAAATAATAAAAACGTAACCAAGGTTGTGAAAGTGTTAAGGTTCCGGGAATCCGTTGTAGGTAAGTTATTTGTATTCAATCACAAAGGTCTCGAATTTACTCATGTAAAATAGCAAACCTAGCTACTAATACACGGAAGATATTTCATTAAGAATCATCATCAAGAATTATCATTATCCAAAAGATTGTTTGTTCTCACCTTAAAGTAGAATTCTTAAGCACTAGATATACATGGCATAAATAGTCAAATGAGATTCATAATTCAATTATTGCAAAGGTTCAATGAGTTCTTCTACTAATCCAACAATGAACTATACATGACATAGCACATGAAAAATCTAGCTAGAAAGTAAAACATTGATAGAGAGACAAAAACATCAACATTAAGCTCAAATTATGAAAACCCATGTTCACGAATACATAAATAAATCAACCTACAAGTTCATCCTTTCACCCCTAACATGGATTAGCCAGCCATGGCTTTCTTAAAAGCCATAAATCAATAGAAATCAAATCCTAGCTAATCGAAACAGAAAATGAAACGGAACTTCAAACCCTAAATGGCTGTGTAGTCGCACTTCAGCAAGCCGATCCTCCCCTCTTTCTTTGTTCTCTGTCGATGTATATAGGTTTTGTTGGAGAATCTAATTAACCTAGCAAACTTGCCAAGGCCCGGTCCACTACTAACATGACATCTAAATCCAACTTCTTTCCAACGTTCGCGACAGCACCAATCCATCTCCCGTCTGTTTAGGCACCAGCTTCTTTCCCTGAACTTCTAAACTGCGTCACCAATTCAGACCCCAAGCCACTTTGTCTGGCTAAGTTTCTTCTCCAGTCCACCTCCGTTCACCAGCAGAAATCCAACTCCAGCAACAATTACGATTCAATCCATCTACATAGTTTTCTGTCTCTAGTCTCTCGGCCACAGCTCCACTTCTCTTTCTCAACAACAACAACCATAGCGACAACATTTCTTCACAATACAAACCCATTCGAGATAACACCATTGCCGGCATACAAAACCCATCATCACCTGTATAAAGCACCAGAAATCAATCCCATCTTCGTTGCTGTGGAATCACCGTTCTTCACTTCACCATAAAATCGATCTCGTCTTCATTCCCATCGAGACCAATACCACTGCACCCATCGTAGGCACGAGAAGACACCATCATTCCCAGCCATCTAATCTCTCAAATGAATCCTTCTTTTCTGCGAGCAATCGGCACCATAAATTAGGTACCTAATGTTGCTGACACTCGGTCCATTTTCTGCAAGAACTAATGCCATTAAGAACTGTTATGACTTTGCCTTGGAGGAGATTCAAATTCAGTTGCCGAGAATCGAAGAAAATTAACAATTCCTTGTAAGAGTGCAGCAACAGTGAACTCCTCCTTCCCTTGTTCAAACCATCTATATGTACTTTTGTGTCTTGATCTTGCCATTAACCACCAGACCAAACCCATTGCATATAAACGAGACCACCACGAGCAAAGCCCATCATCTACAACCATGAGTGAACACTTCACTTATGCCTAATTCCAGACCCCATCCAATCAAATCTCGGCAGCAGCAGAGAGATTACAATCTCTATTCTTTAACAGTTCAACACAAACCCTCTCTTAATAAGAACACCAGCTGCTGCTTCAATAAGAAATGAGAATTTCTTATAGCTTTCACAGAGAAACGAAGTTGTTCTCTGTCCCCTTCTTTGATAAGAAACAATGATGCTTCTCGAGATTTTCTTTTCTTCTTTGATAGAAATGAGACATGGTGGATACTGGCCACTTCACTCATCATTTCATATCCCTAAATGAAATCCACGTGCTTGACAATAAACAAAGGAACTCTTCATTTTCAATTGTAACATTTTCTGTCAGTGAGTGGTAAGATGGTGTGCTACCATGAATTATGGACGTTTGGAAGCCCACGAACGCATCAGTAAGTTGTCTCATAGTGCCATGAGAGCAACATCTTGGGTTGTTTTGGTCACCAATGGCACTTAGCTTCTAGTTTAACCATTTATTTCTCTGGTGATCCAATTTTGTTTGTACTTTCTACAAAAGCACTACAAAGTGTTATTAGCCAAAATATCGAGTCGTAGCTAATATAAATATGGGTATAAAATGTAGCACAAACGTGCTTATCACCTCTCCTAGGGGAACCGAAGCCTACGTTCACATCCGTAGAACCCGCGAAGGAGATCAATATAGGAACAGAAGAAAACCCGAAGATGATCAAGATAGGGATCTTAATGGATGAAGAAAGAGAGATAACTCTAATCAATCTACTCAAGGAATACACATACATTTTCGCGTGGAAGTTAGGTGACATGCCAGGGATCGATCCGAATATAATCCAACACGAACTTCGTATAAAGCCAGGCACCACACCCTTCAGGCAGAAAGTACGAAAGGTAGCACCAGAGTATCACCAAGCAATCGAAAAAGAGCTCCGCAAGTTATTTGAAGTAGGATTCATCAAGGAAGTCAAATATCCAACATGGATCTCGAACATGGTCATTGTGCCGAAGAATAACGGAGGAGTAAGAATATGCATCGACTTCACCAATATCAACAAGGCGTGCCCGAAGGATAGTTACCCACTACCAAGCATCGATCAGCTGGTAGAATCTGTCGAAGGATACGAAGAAATGTCATTCATGGACGGATATTATGGTTACAACCAAGTATCCCTGGCAGAAGAAGATCAACAACATACAACATTCTACACCCCGCACGACCTCTATTGTTACACAAGGATTCCCTTCGGACTTAGAAATGCAGGGGCAACATACCAGAGGATGGTTGATGCTATCTTCAAACCATGGATTGGGAACACCCTAGAAGTCTATGTTGATGATATGCTCGTCAAAATTAAGCTGCGCAAGGATCACCATCAAGACCTGAGGGATATCTTTGAAGCAATGAGGAAACACATCATGAAAGTAAACCCGGAAAAATGCACATTCGGCGTCACCTCAGGGAAGTTCCTTGGGTATATAGTAACGAAGAGGGGCATCGAATTAGATCCCGCCAAGATCCAGGCCATCGCAGAAATGCCATCCCCGAAGAACCTAAAAGAAGTCCAAAATCTCAACGGATCCTTAGCGGCTCTAGGTAGATTCATCTCCAGGTCATCGGACAAATGCAAATATTTCTTCAACATCCTCAAAAAAGGGAGCAAGTTTGAATGGACCACAGAATGTGAGGAAGCTTTCCAAAAGATCAAAGAATATCTAGCCACGATCCCGATCCTACAGAAACCCGATCCCGATGAGGTTTTGGCTCTTTACATAGCAGAAACGGAGGATGCGGTCAGTGCAGTATTGGTCAAGACGAACACAAAGATAGAACAACCAATATATTACGTCAACAAAACCCTCAACCAGGCAGAAAGAAATTATACAAATATCGAGCAGCTCATCTTGGCACTAGTATGGGCAACCCAAAAGTTAAGAACCTATTTCTTGACTCACTACATTCGTGTTCCATGCAAAGCACCATTGGAGGCCGTTCTCAAAAGCGCTGGGAAAGCAGGAAGGATAGCGAAATGGAATACTCATCTTGATCAATTCAACATCATCCATGAGATCCAACATTCCCAAAAATTACAAGTCCTGGCGAATTTTCTAGCAGATTTACCCCTGGACAACGACGAGGAAGTAAGGGGCATACCAGAAGCAGAGGGCGGGAAAGATCCAGTCGATGTTCTCGAACCTTCAAACCAAAGACGATGGGAGGTCTTCGTCGACGGATCAATGAATAGGGAAGGTGCGGGCATAGGCATCGTAATCACCACCCCCACTGGAGAAAGGGTCGTGCATGCGCTAAGGTTGGAATTCAAGGGGCATACCAACAACATCGTTGAATACGAATTTGTGGTACATGCTCTTCATTTGATAATAGAAATGGGTATAACCGATGTACGTCTGACAAGTGATTCACAACTGGTCATACGACAGATAATAATACTGCAAGTGCACAACGTCTAACTAGTAGACAATGGCAAGTACAGGTTGGTAGATTCGGAAATTTGAGATCCAGACCAAGCCATTTGACTAAATCACCATCAGAACCCCAAATTTCATTCTTCCTGTTGAACCCTGAACCCCAAATTCCATTTATCACACATTCTCGATTGTAAAAACCAATAGTAATGTCAGCTTCTCCTGCCATTTAACATTTCTCTCAACTGCTTCCTTTCTTCCATGTGTTCGGTCCCGGGCAAACATAAGCATCCTCCATCTTCTTCGCAACTCCGTCTAACCACCATTTGTAACTTCCTTGACTAACTCCATCTCACCGTATACTAGTTCACCCAACAACCCCACCGATTTTCGTCATCTGGCATTAACCCATTGCGTCGCCAAGTTCGAACACAAACCCCTAAAATCCCTTAGCCAAAGACGAAATTTACATTCGTTCAAATCTCGGCATCAAATTTCTATTCGTAATGGACAACAACTACTTGAATGGATGACGGCAAAGCTTATCGCACCAAAGAGATGGTGCTCAAACTCTTTTCTTTGCAAGTGATTCACAACTTGGTAGGTTCGGAAACCTACAATAATAATACTGCAAGTGCACAACGTCTAACTAGTAGACAATGGCAAGTACAGGTTGTTCCCACAGGGAGTGTGAAATACTCTACCAACTAATACCAAAAACTAAGTAATCGACAAGATGATGTTTTAGAGATTTTTCAAAAATTTGGAAGAAAATGAAATAATATAAAATTCTAATGATTAACAAATGAGAATAGGGTTATTAGGGTTTTCGGTTTCCACCAATTAATTATGCAAACTCTACTAATCTTTAAAAATATATTTCATGCATTTTTAAATATTATTTCTCCATTGTAATTTCCTTCGCTTCTTATGTAGTGTTCCTAAAGCATTACCTATCTATCCTTGCATACCACGTCTAGGGATTTAACCGAAGCACGAAATATCAATTCAAAAGCATAAATAATCAAGAAGATCACATGAGCAATTAAATACCAAGCTATATGAATAAAAACTACTAATCAATCAACTCATTATTAAGCATCTAAATGTAGAGTTTTCATAATAAAATTGGGTTCTACCTAAACCCTAACATGATTAGCTAGACATGGCTTTCTCCAAAGCCATAAACATCTTCCAATCAAACTCTAGCTAATCAAAAGAGAAAATGAAAGTGAAATCTCAAACCCTAGCACGGCTCTGTGCTGCGCCCCCGCCTCCCCTTTTCTGTTTCTTTCGACTCAAATATATTAGTGTTACTAGGGCATTCAATGGGACCGAGCAGGTAATCTCCCAGGCCCAATCAGATATTATTACTTTATTCCAAAATCAGACTCCTTTAAAGTCCGATCACCAATTCCAATTCCGTCAGTGTATTTGGTCACATGCTCAAAGATTCGACCACATCACTTTCTCCCTTTAGCACGTGCCTTCCCACTGCAAACTTCCCAACCACCGGCTGCACCATCTCGACCAACTTCTCATGACTTCATTTCCCAATTACTCCATCAGTTCAACACCACTAATCATCTATGTTCTTAGCTTCCGAGCCTTCAAATTCTTCTCAAACCCGTCGTATACAGCCATGCAGCAACATCATCTGTATCTTCACGGCAACCTGACAGCAACACGTATATCGACTGCAACTCAGGCCACTAGTAAGTTCCGGCCACAACATCCATTCTACAGCTACCAGGATGTCCATCTAAACACCTTCATGCCTGGTCAAACGTCTTCTTGCACCATTGTTGTTGCCATCTCAGACAACTCCGACCACTGCCCATTCTTCTACAGCCATGAATCACTGGCAGTACATGGAAGCACGTACCATCTTCACCTAAAGACCAATAGCTGCTTCCGTTCCATTCTCAATGTGCTGTAGGAATTCGAAAATAATCACCATTACCATCATCACTGCCTGCAACCATTCTCATCTTCCAGATCGAATCTCCCATAACTGTATCAAATCAACGCCATTTATCAATTCCAGTTCAATCCAAAATCCATTGTTGCTGCTTCATCTTGTTGCTGTCGAAACCCATCCACCAGCAAACCAGCCAGATGAACCCATTCACCAAAAACATCTCCCCCGGTTTCCATTCTCTTTGTCCTCTCCATCGCTGCACGATTCTGTCCAACTACCGGCTGCATTCCCAGTTCATACGTAACACTGAGATCTAGACCAAGCCATTTGACTAAATCACCATCAGAACCCCAAATTCCATTCTTCATGTTGAACCCTGAACCCCAAATTCCATTTATCACACATTCTCGATTTTAAACACCAATAGTAATGTCAGCTTCTCCTGCCATTTAACATTTCTCTCAACTGCTTCCTTTCTTCCCTGTGTTCAGTCCAGGCAAACATAATCATCCTCCATCTTCTTCGCAACTCCATAACCACCAGCTGTAACTTCCTTGACTAACTCCATCTCACTGCATACTAGTTCAGCCAACAACCCCCACTGATTTCTGTCATCTGGTATTAACCCATTGCAGTCGCCAAGTTCAGAACACAAACCCCTAAAATCCCTTAGCCAGCATGAAATTTTTGTTCGTTCAAATCTCGGCATCAAATTTCTATTCATAATGGACAGCAACTACTTGAATGGATGACGGCAAAGCTTATCGCACCAAAGAGATGGTGCTCAAAATCTTTTCTCTGATAAGAACGTCACCTGCTCCATTTAGAAATGAAAAGTCTGGAAAAGAGATGAGTGTGGTAGTAGACTAGTAGAACTACCGACAAGATGTTTCCGAAACAGATGCATGTCCTCCACTTATTTCTCAAGGTCTAGTGATTTTCACGTGCTAGCAGCTAGCTTGCACAAAGAAAATTATTTGTTACTCTTGTAACATTCTTTGGCCTGACACCTGGCTGATGACGGAGCCAAGAGAGAGAGCTATATAGTCAACACTCTCTTTTTGTGTTGTGTCATGCAACTGCAATTTTAACCTCCACTTTAGCCATGTATCCAGCTGATGATTGGATTTATTAGCAATACCTGTATATGCACTAAAACAGTGATATTAGTCAAAATATCGAATCCTAGCTAATATAAATATGGGTATAAAATGTGGCACCTACGTGCTTATCAACACCCCCACACTTATATTTTGCTAGTCCCGAGCCAATATATATATATATATCCGCTAAACAGCTGGATAAAGAGTGATGTCCGCTAAACAGCAAGACGGAAGCACTAAACAGTGGTTTAGAGAAGTCTGCTAAACAGCTAGACAGTACCACTAAACAGTGGTGAAGAAGTGTCTGCTAAACAGCTAGACAGATAATCATAAAGACCCGCTCAACAGCTGGTCATGTCATGCATTTTTTTTTAAAGCAGACCCGCTAAACAGCTGGTCATAAAATGAAAAATACGAAAACGAATGAAAAAGACCCGCTAAATAGTTGTTCTTTTTTTTTTTTTTTTTTTTTTAAGATCCGCTCTACAGCTGGTCATAATATGATTTTTTTTTTTTAAAGCCTAACGAAAATGTCACTCCCCCACACTTAAACATTACATTGTCCTCAATGTAATTGAGTCATCCAACGTAGAGATTAAGATGAGAAATTCCTAAAATGAAATATGCAAAAACTAAACAAATAAAATAAAAGATAGAGTGAAGGGAACAAATCTGATGGGTTGACTCCCATGAAGCGAAAGGTATTTGTCTCCCTTTTTACCAGTAGCATGTTCTCAAGGTGAGGTTATTACCTCAAAGTATGCTGGCAATCATATATATAGAGTCTGAAAAGTTGGGGATCAACCCAACCAATCCGCTCAGCTGAAAATATGAACCTGCAAACATTATAAACCTCCAAAAAGATGTGTAAATTCATTCCCAATAGAAAATAATCCTTAATCATCAAGTCATGCAAGGTCGAGATAAATAAATCTCTCACATGGACAACAAACATAGAATTTATATTAGTCTCTATTCGGGAAGTACACTCTAAATCAGCGGAAATAACTTCAGCAGCTGATATCGGTTCAAATTTACTCGCTGAACAAGGACTCAATGGAGCAATAATATGATGACTCATAGACCCACTATCATCTACAATGGTTTCATTATTAATATCATCAAGATAAGAAAAATCAGAGCTTGATAGGTCAGACAATGGCTTAAGGGTCAAGGTCGGAGCTTTCTCGACTGATGTAACTAGTTGAGACTCGGACAAAACTAGAGATTCTAGTTTGGGTTTCCATTTATTAGTGTCTAGCAGCGGTGTGGAGTCTAACAAAGCACTGACTTCACAAAAAACACTATCATCATCAAAATCATACCCAAAATGAGATAAGCAAACCTCTAATGGATCTTCCGAGTGGCTTTCGCAAAAGCCTTGCGAGTGCATACTTTTATTTTCGCCCGCATCAATTCAGGCTAAGGTACCTAAAAAAATCAAATAATATGCGTAAAAAGGACCAAAAGAAATCTAAAAGAAAAACAAAATAAAATTATGTACAAAAAGATATCAATCAGAGAGTATTTTGCAACCACACCCCGGCAGCGGCGCCAAAAACTTGGTAGGTTGGGAAACCTACAATAATAATACTGCAAGTGCACAGCGTCTAACTAGTAGACAATGGCAAGTACAGGTTGTTCCCACAGGGAGTGTGAAATACTCTACCAACTAATACCAAAAACTAAGTAATCGACAAGATGATGTTTTAGCGATTTTTCAGAAATTTGGAACAAAATGAAATAATATAAAATTCTAATGATAAACAAATGAGAATAGGGTTATTAGGGTTTTCGGTTTCCACCAATTAATTATGCAAACTCTACTAATCTTTACAAATATATTTGATGCATTTTTAAATATTATTTCTCCGCTGTAATTTCCTTCGCTTCTTATGTAGTGTTCCTAAAGCATTACCTATCTATCCTTGCATACCACGTCTAGGGATTTAACCGAAGCACGAAATATCAATTCAAAAGCATAAATAATCAAGAAGATCACATGAGCAATTAAATACCAAGTTATATGAATAAAAACTACAAATCAATCAACTCATTATTAAGCATATAAATGTAGAGTTTTCATAATAAAATTGGGTTCTACCTAAACCCTAACATGATTAGCTAGACATGGCTTTCTCAAAAGCCATAAACATCTTCCAATCAAACTCTAGCTAATCAAAAGAGAAAATGAAAGTGAAATCTCAAACCCTAGCACGGCTCTGTGCCGCGCCCCCGCCTCCCCTTTTCTGTTTCTTTCGACTCAAATATATTAGTGTTACTAGGGCATTCAATGGGACCGAGCAGGTAATCTCCCAGGCCCAATCCGATATTATTACTTTATTCCAAAATCAGACTCCTTTAAAGTCCGATCACCAATTCCAATTCCAATTCCGTCAGTGTATTTGGTCACAGGCTCAAAGATTCGACCACATCACTTTCTCCCTTTAGCACGTGCCTGCCCACTGCAAACTTCCCAACCACTGGCTGCACCAGCTCGACCAACTTCTCATGACTTCATTTCCCAATTACTCCATCAGTTCAACACCACTAATCATCTATGTTCTTAGCTTCCGAGCCTTCAAATTCTTCTCAAACCCGTCGTATACAGCCATGCAGCAACATCATCTGTATCTTCACGACAACCTGACAGCAACACGTATATCGACTGCAACTCAGGCCACTAGCAAGTTCCAGCCACATCATCCATTCTACAGCTACCATGCTGTCCATCTAAACACCTTCATTCCTGGTCAAACGTCTTCTTGCACCATTGTTGTTGCCATCTCAGACAACTCCGACCACTGCCCATTCTTCTACATCCATGAATCGCTTGCAGTACATGGCAGCACGTACCATCTTCACCTAAAGACCAATAGCTGCTTCCGTTCCATTCTAGATGTGCTGTAGGAATTCGAAAATAATCACCATTACTATCATCACTGCCTGCAACCATTCTCATCTTCCAGATCGAATCTCCCATAACTGTATCAAATCAACGCCATTTATCAATTCCAGTTCAATCCGAAATCCATTGTTGCTGCTTCATCTTGTTGCTGTCGAAACCCATCCACCAGCAAACCAGCCAGATGAACCCATTCACCAAAAACATCTCCCCCGGTTTCCATTCTCTTTGTCCTCTCCATCGCTGCACGATTCTGTCCAACTACCGGCTGCATTCCCAGTTCATACGTAACACTGAGATCCAGACCAAGCCATTTGACTAAACCATCAGAACCCCAAATTCCATTCTTCATGTTGAACCCTGAACCCCAAATTCCATTTATCGCACATTCTCGATTGTAAACACCAATAGTAATGTCAGCTTCTCCTGCCATTTAACATTTCTCTCAACTGCTTCCTTTCTTCCCTGTGTTCAGTCCAGGCAAACATAATCATCCTCCATCTTCTTCGCAACTCCGTCTAACCACCAGCTGTAACTTTCTTGACTAACTCTATCTCACTGCATACTAGTTCATCCAACAACCCCCACTGATTTCTGTCCTCTGGCATTAACCCATTGCAGTCGCCAAGTTCAGAACACAAACCCCTAAAATCCCTTAGCCAGCACGAAATTTTTGTTCGTTCAAATCTCGGCATCAAATTTCTATTCGTAATGGACAGCAACTACTTGAATGGATGACGGCAAAGCTTATCGCACCAAAGAGATGGTGCTCAAACTCTTTTCTCTGATAAGAACGTCACCTGCTCCATTTAGAAATAAAAAGTCTGGTAAAGATATGAGTGTGGTAGTAGACTAGTAGTACCACCGACAAGATGTTTCCGAAACAGATGCATGTCCTCCACTTATTTCTCAAGGTCTAGTGATTTTCACGTGCTAGTAGCTAGCTTGCACAAAGAAAATTATTTGTTACTCTTGTAACATTCTTTGGCCTGACACCTGGATGATGATGGAGCCACGAGAGAGAGCTATATAGTCAACACTCTCTTTCTGTGTTGTGTCATGCAACTGCAATTTTAACCTCCACTTTATCCATGTATCCAGCTGATGATTGGATTTATTAGCAATACATGTATATGCACTAAAACAGTGATATTAGTCAAAATATCGAATCCTATCTAATATAAATATGGGTATAAAATGTATCACCTACGTGCTTATCAGTGTTCCATGCAAAGCACCATTGGAGGCCGTTCTCAAAAGCGCTGGGAATGTAGGAATGATAGCGAAATGGAATACTCATCTTGATCAATTCAACATCATCCATGAGATCCAATATTCCCAAAAATCGCAAGTCCTGGCGGATTTTCTAGCAGATTTACCCCTGGACAACGACGAGGAAGTAAGGGGCATACCAGAAGCAGAGGACGGGAAAGATCCAGTCGATGTTCTCGAACCTTCAAACCAAAGACGATGGGAGGTCTTCGTCGACGGATCAATGAATAGGGAAGGTGCGGGCATAGGCATCGTAATCACCACCCCCACTGGAGAAAGGGTCGTGCATGCGCTAAGGTTGGAATTCAAAGGGCATACCAACAACATCGTTGAATACGAATCCGTGGTACATGCTCTTCGGTTGATAATAGAAATGGGTATAACCGATGTACGTCTGACAAGTGATTCACAACTGGTCATACGACAGATAGGACTGGAATACAATGTCTACGACGAGACCCTTTCAGCGTACATGGCCTTAGTCCAAACTCTAGCATCCCAAATACCTAGCATCAAGTTCCGGCATTTATGCAGAAGAGACCTCAGGCATGCTGATGCGTTAGCATACATATCATCCATGTTGAAAGATAAAGCGTCAAGGCAATCAAGATAACAAGAGTATATGAGCCCTCGATTACTCCTCAGGAATCCTTCGCTACAAATCGTGAAGACGATGTAGGGGAGGATATCGCTGACGATGATGTGGGGGAAGACATCGCCGATGACTTTCACAAAGATGATATTATGACAAGATCTAACGAAGACTTCAAGAACGAAGAAGCTTGGAGAACCGAAGTTCATCTTTTCCTTAAAGAAGGAACGCTGCCTGCGGACTTGAAGCAAGCTAGAAAGGTGCAATCAAAGGCGGGGAGATACGACCTTAGGGACTGAATTTTATATAAGAAGTCTTTTCTCGGACCGCTGCTACGCTGCCTATCAAGAGAAGAAGGACATCGGGTTTTTGAAAGACATACACTATGGAGACGCGAGCAACCATAGTGGGATGAGATCACTAGCAGACAAAGCAAAAATGCATGGATATTATTGGCCACAAATGATACGAGATGTTGCGAGAATGTCTAGGAGATGTGAGGAATGTCAGCGGTTTGCTAAAAGAATCCATGCACCTGCAACGAAGCTGAATTTGGTGGATAGTCCTTGGCCCTTCTCAAAATGGGGCATAGACATCGTTGGACCCCTGATCGAAGTATCAGGGAAAAGACGGTTCTTGATTGTAGCCACATATTACTTCAGCAAATGGGTAGAAGCCAAGCCCTAGCTAGAATCCGCGACTCAGACATATTCACATTTATCTTCCAAAATATCATTTGCAGGTTCTGGATCCCCGCGGAGATTGTCTCTGACAACGGAAAACAGCTGCAGGGAAAGAACATAGATATGCTCTTTGATACCTTCAAAATCAGGAAGAATAAATCGACCCCCATCTATCCTCAAAGTAACGGCCAGGCCGAGGCTACCAATAAGACCCTCGCTCTTATCCTCAAAAAGCAGCTGGATGAACACAAAGGGCGGTGGTGTGAACAACTACACAACGTGTTATGGGCATACCGAACAACACGAAGGTCCGCTACAGGAGAATCACCGTTCCTCCTCACTTACGGAGCCGAAGCGGTCATCCCAACAGAAATCATCATGCCAACCACAAAGACCGAAGCATGGGAGAAGAACCTCACAGCGGACATGATGCTGGAAAGACTCGATGATCTGGAAGAAAGGAGGGAGACGACGCTACAAAGGATTGAGAATTACCAACGAAGATTAGCAAGGGAATACAACAAGAAGGTTAAACTTAGAAAATTTGTAGAAGGACGGTATGTTCTGAGAACTATACCCCAATACCAGCGAGAGAAAAAGTGGGGCATATTAGCACCAACATGGGGAGGACCTTTTGTTATACATGACATCGCAGGAAATGGATCATATTACCTGTGTAACCTAAAAGGAGAAGTCCTCAGACACCCGTGAAATGCGAAATATATCAAGCCATACTATCCGTAAAGGCAACGCAGTTCTGCATCTGCGTGAAGATCACCAGAAGAAAAAGACAGCGTACCCGCTTGACATGTTTCTATCTCTGGACGAGGAATAGCAGACCTCACCTGATCAATCAAATAAGCTTTTTACAAAATTTCTATTGGGGAAAGTAACCATATAGAATCTCTCGGGACTCCCCTATCAGCGTCTATGAGTGTAGGACCATGGGGAAGGCTTCCAGCAGAAAGAGATACCCAACCAAACAAAAGGGCAGCGGTTCAGCGGAATGAATGCTTGTAAATATTTCAATAACGCATTACATATCCGGGAATGCTGCATCGACCCCCACCGTTTGGTAATCCTCTGGCCAAGGGTTAGCCAGCGGGGTGACAGGTCCAAAGTCGATGAACGAAGGTGCCTATCCTCGTTATTGCCATCAAACACTTTCTATTACTTAATTTATTTTTTAACTAGATTTACTCACTATCTAAAAAAGTAACTAAATTAACCATGCAGATAATCAGAGTTGTACATATCCAAACAAACGATGATCCATTCCATAAAAGTTGATTACACGTTCGGGAAATAAAACAAGAGACATAAAAAAATACACCAAAAATGGCCCGAAGCCAAGTAATCAACAAAGATCAACTTTCTATAACAAGTATGGCAATCTACTTCACCTTGGAAGACCCGACGTGATCAGCTGGATTCTTCTTCTGAGACGTAGGGACACTTCCTCCCGAAGAAGGACCGGAAGAATAAGTTAAAGGCTCAGGCATAGGACGACGAGGGTAATTCTTGACAATACCATGATCTTTCTGAAGGCCCTGCTCGATCCTGATCAGAGTTTTGTTAACTTCTTCAGCAAGTTGGCAACGAGCTTTATATGCAATCATGGTGGTCTTGAGATCAGACTGCGACAACGAAGACGTCAGCCGGGCTACTTCCTTGGCTGCCTCCTTTGCTGCTTCGTCCCGAGATCCAGCCAAACTCTCATAATACTTGGTCCCGCCTCGCTTTGCTTCACTAAGGAAGATTGAGCCTTTTCAAGCTTTTCATTTGTGAGGTTAAGTTGTCCCTCGAGCTCTGAAAAAGAAGACACGGATGGGTTAGCAAACTATAATTACGGTACCACTCATAAATAAATAAATTTATACCTTCGACACTAGCCGAAGCTATCTCATATTCATTAACTAAAATGTCCCAGGCTTCGTCAAGAAAATCATACTCATCCGAAATTTTCTTATAATCCAATCGAAGATTTGTAAGAGAAAACTGACACTCATCCAACTCTACCTGCTTCATGGAGTCTAAATGATGAAGGCGATTGACTTCTTTACTCATTTCTTCTATCCCCTTGGTAAGCATGTACATATTAACTTCAAGATCCTTCTCAGACTCAACTAAAAGAGCAACATCAGCCCGAGAAGCACTTAAGGCGTTACTAAGGGCGTGGGCCTCAGCTCTGGCATCGTCCCTCTCCCGAACAAGTCGTTGTATATAATCCTTAACTTCAGGGTCATGAGATGAACGGGCTTGACGCAAATCTTCTTCCAAGTTTATTACCTTGGCCTTTAAACGAGAAATATCCTCACGCGCCTCACGCAGATTCTCATGAGTCCACAGTAAGGCTCCGTTAAACTGGCGACGATCGGCATTATAACTATTCTGTATATCAACCATTTGGATCCGCCTCTCTCGCCATTCAGCCACCAAGACATTATGCTCATCGGCTCGTGCATTCTATTTTTCAGCATCACTCTTAATTTCCTCCACCAATTCTCTGATTCGAGAGGCTTGGCGAGTCTTATCACTTCGAAGCCATGCCAATTCTCTGACATCGCCCGCTGAAGATAGGGCCGGGAGACTCAGACAGCACACTAAGAAGACAAAAGAGAGAGACGAAGAGGAATGCAAGGAAAGAAAATGAACCGTTAAAAGACGAAGCATCGCTACGAGCCTTCTCCAAATCACTACGAACAAGTGCAAGTTCAAGACGAAGTTTCTCCTCTTCAGCACCAAGCTTTTCTTTCTCCTTCAGCCGATTTTTCAACTCTAATATCTCCTTGTCCTTAGCAGCAATGAGTGCCTCAGCAGCATTCAACTCCTCTTCTCTGTGACGAAGCTTTGCCTCCAGCTTCAGGGCCTTCGCCTTGAAGAATTGGTACAGAGTATGGTTGCAGTGTTCGCTCCTCATTATCTGCGTTGATGACAAACAAATAATAACAGTCAATAAAAGGACATTTTAGCAATGGAAGAGGGAATCCACGATGACTTACCTCAAGAACACGTTGCTGGGGGAAACTGTACTGATACCCATCGGCGATAGCCATCATACCAGCAATGGAAGGGGGGGGGACCGACTAATAGGCTAGTGGAAGTAGCCCCTAAATCCTTCTCCCAGATTTCTGCAACCTCATCGTGAGATGATAACTGCATTTTCTGACGAGTGAAAGCATCAGAGTTTTTCTCACCAGGGATTACCGGAGCAGGGTTAGGCATGAACATCAAGTTTTTCTTCATCAATAAATCAAGTGTGGCATCATCACCGTCATGCATCATGGCCTTCTCAAAACCTTCCGAAGATGCATCGGTGGAAGCCCCTTCACCGTTAACGTCCTTTCGTCCACCAGAATTCTTCGAGGCTTCGGCCTCCTTGGCAGCCAGAGATTCGGCATCCTCACCATCAGAACTTTCTTCCATCTCAACCGCTTTTTCACCACCAGTCTCAGCAAGGACGTCCCACTCATCATTTGGAGAAATTAAAGAGAAGTCTGAAGCTATCCCCATGGCTGCACCAATATCAACCTGCCCACCAGAGGAATAGATCTTGCAAAAAGAAAATTCCTGACCCGACCCAGTAGGGATCGTTGATTGAAGATCAACATTTTTGTTCCTCTGATTTGGGGAGGGAGAAAGTGTAGGATCTTCAGCGGGAATATCTCCTTGACCGCCAGGGGCAATCTCCTCTTCAGTAACTCCGCCACCAATATTCTCACCATCCTCATGATTATGCGGAAAAGTCCATGTACGTTCCTCATCATCGGTAGCATCCTCTTCTTCCTCGACGTACTCATCGTTCACTGGACTGGTGACTTCATCGAGGACTTCTGTCTCCTCAACAGCAGCAGTAGAAGACTAAACCGGACCAATATTTTTTTCTTCGTTACCTAAAGTTATAACGTTGTGTTATCACGAAGATAATTTTCTCCATACTTTGATTAATCTCAAACCAAGAAGAAAATGGGCAACTATACACATTACAATCTCACGAGAAGGCATACCTTAGCAGTGATGGTACTCTTCGAAAGAAGGGTAGCATCGGAACCTTCTTCTTCATCAAAGATCGAAAGCATACTCAAAGTTCATACCAAAGAAAATTTAACCGCCAAGGTGAAGTCACCATAACGAGCTGGAGCACTATCACGAGGTTGGCTACCAGCAACAGGGATCCATCCATGATGACCAGGTACCCAACCATAATCCCAAGGACCGATGACTTCAATAACGGTGGCATGCCACTCATAATCATGATCACGCTTGAGTCGCTCACGAGCAGGAAAAAGCTTCCGCTGAGAAGTCCCTTCGGTACCAGGGACATATCGAAGCTTCGAATCACTCACTTCACTTAAGAGACGAACTTCACCCTGATAAGCGGCAATGGTACAAAGGCCGACGCTCCATGGCTTACGGTTCCTACCATTAACGTAGTCTCCAAAAGAGGCATTGAAGTTTTCAGGAGTATACCAATCTTTCTCAGCTGGGTTGGGGACATAGCAGGTCATCATCGTCTCCCCCTTACTCCGAAGATAGCATTCCTTAAGCGCCCGAAGATAATTCCCAGTCAACTGTACTACAGAACGACAATGGGTATGCGGAGTAGAACCCTCACGATGAGCCAAGGCATCGTAATAAAAAGAATCACCTGACTTATACAGAGGCAGCATTAAGCCAGCTTCGAAGGCCCCCACGGTCGTCAGCAAGTGGAAATCATCATACTTATAATTTGTGATCAGATCGTAAGTAAAATCGTCACCTTGATCATAAAACCTGACTTCGAAAGCTTCAAGTTCATGCTTTACTTTGAAGGCCTCAAGATCAATATGCCTAAAAGAAACCTTCTTCTTTTTCTTGGGAACCTCAAGATACTTGTGATAACGGGGCAACACCGTAAGAGACATCCTTGTCCAACGATGGATCCTTCGGAGGACTCATATCCGAATCCTTTCTCTTGGACGGAGGATTCCTAGATGAGTCTGCCTTCGGGGCCGCACCTTTAGAAGATTCTTTCACCAAAGCAGCGGCCTGCGAAGCTTTAGACTTCGAAAGTTGCATCGTAGCTTGAAGAGGCATAGTATCTTGAGGAGGCATCGTAGCTTGAGAAGGCATCGTAGCCGGGCAACGAAGAACGCACAGCGGTTCAGCACGCTGAGAAGAGGGAGGTGGCGCATTCATCGGTTCAGCACGTTGAGAAGGAGGAGGACGGTTGACAGCGTATCGAGAACCCTTCGGTGGATCCCGCCTCTTCGTAGATGAAACTCTGGGACCAGACGCATATGAAGCCTTATGAGCTCGAAGATCCGGTTGGGAAGGCCTAGATGGACCACCATTCGGCGGGGATATATCAGGACTTCTGGATGGAGGAGATCTATAAGGGCTCGATGGTGGAGTTTGGTATGGAATCCGATGACGATCAGCCATACCTACAAGGGGCATAAAATTAAGACGAAGATCAAACAGAGAAGATGATGAAGACCATCAAAACACAGAAATACGTAGTTTGATAAAACCCGCAGAAAACCAGAAAACCTAACTCAGTTATAACTACTAAAAACAAGCTTCAACGATCAGCAGAGAAGCCATATATTTCGTGATAAAGAACAGGGGCAAGTATATATACTTTCGTATATTTTGTTCTTCATCACGGAACCTAGATACAACAGCAAAAGGATGAACGTCAACCAAAATCAAGAATGTAATGATGAACACCATACCTGAATTAAAAGCGCTTTGGATAATCAGAGGCGGACGGGATTAATTTAAAATACCTGACGAACAACGACAGCGGTATGACTCTGAAGATCTCTTCAGGGTTAATTGAAATCGTAACAGAAAAGATCGGTAGCAGCAGCAGTTAAGAGCTAAAGAACAAAGAAAAAGGAAAAGGTTCAGAGAATTGAGAGTTATGAACTGACAAGAGAATGAAGAAGGAATAAAATTTATTTCAATAACATCCTCTCTCCTATTTATCGCACCAGAGATGATAAACCCGTCCCATGATTCAAGAAGGAGTTATTGCAAGGAGTGGGTAACGTGCCCTAAAAACTAGGGGAAGTTATTGTGGAGAGAAGAAGAAGATGAGAAGACAGTTTTCTTCTAACTTTGACTAACATCCAAATCAGAAGAAAATGGCAAACTGTATACACATAATTCATCATTCGCCACGTGTCGGAAGAATTACACGTGGAGGACACACAGCCTGAGACATCAAGGCACGATGTCACGTCTCAACACCCAAGGGGCATCTGTCATCTGCACATGTTCATCATCAAGCCGATCCGACGGCCAAGAACCTAGGGGCACTGAAGTATCAAGCCACTGAGAAATGCCGAAGAACACCCTAGGATCTGCTTTACCCCATCTCAAGGAATACCCAAGATCAACGGTGGAGACTAGACTCACTGACATGGATGTGATGGGAGCCGCAGACGTTTGTCTGGCGCGTGCAGGTAGCCCAACCACCCGTATTAAACACTCTAAGCATAGAGTACGTGTCAATCAACCTGTGGATAAGAAAGAGGTGACCCATCGTTACCATGCATGACCGATGGAGCCATCGGTCGAGAACGAAGACATCAGTGGGATCCGCACAAAGATCAAGAAGGTACGGTTGTAACTGCCTCTGATGATGGACCCCATGTTCTATCCCTATAAATAACCCTCTCCATTGAGAGAGAAGGGGTCGACCAATTCTGAGTGAGTAGAGGAGAAGACAATAAGAGAGAGAAATAGGAAGAGTAAGTATGAGTTCCATTTCCCCATTAGCTTCGTTATTCACACAGAGTCATTCGACTATCTTTGTAATTCTTAAATACATAGTGAAACACAAACCCCCGTGGACGTAGGCCTTAGTGCTGAACCACGTAAATCATCGTCTCATTTACATTCAGCATTTTACTTTCTGTCATTATTATTATTATTATTATGCTCTGATTTATTATACATCTCGATCGTAAGAATAACTAAATTACTCCCCCACGACTAGACAGGGACGAGCCCGAAGGCTCTGAGTTGATGAGTCATCGTATCAACATAGTTTTATTTATGATTTATTATTCCCCTTTATAAATACATGAATAAATGCGAGTATTGTTTGTGAACATATGGATATCATCGCTATTTCGTGTTCACAGTTACAAATTATATTACAAGTTGTGAATAATTGTCCGTACGGACCTTGACACATAACATCTTGTGGCAGATTTAATTTGGATTAGCACATGGAGGTATTGCATTTACCAAGAGTTGTTTCCTTATTCTTCTGTCTATATTACAAAGTACACATCCACGTTCTTCATTGTAATTTCGGGCGCACATGGAGTTTTTAAGTGCAACCTAATACGAAGTATTTACTTATAATGTATCCCTTGATTGAATTGCACTTTGGTTTCTATACCATACAAAATGGATCAATCTCCGGAAGAAAAACAAAACGATTCTAGTATGTTTCTCTTAGTGAGTATTTCTAAGAATTAATTATACGGTCTTTAATGATACTATACGCTGAACTCTCTGAAGGCAATTTTAGCAATATATTCCCTCTTGTCTAGACAGGCAGTGAACTTCACCAAGTCCTCTATATTTTCAGTAAACAGGTGAGTGAGAACGTTAAATATGAGGTGGCGCATTCACCCGGAGCTAAAGCCATGTCCAAGAATGAAAAACACTTGGGTATAAATATTCTTTAACCAGCAAATAGCGACTTATGAGTTTCTAATTGGAAAATGGAGGCTAAACTCGCAGGATGGAAACGGCACAATCTAAATCATGCTGGAGTGTCCTCACTCCTATTCCCGTTTACTTCACGGCTACGTCAATTATTCCAAAACGAGTTATTAAGAGCAAGGTTTGAAAAATGGGTCACGGCTCAAAGTCACGGACACTAGGTGTGACCGTTATAATGCGTTTTCTCAGTGTGAGCACGTTTTAGGCCAAAAACGCGTTATATAGTCAAAAACGCGTTTTTGGAAGTTTTTGAAAATAATGGGCGTTGTAACGGTTACATAGGAAATAAAAAATTATTGATCTGAATTTCCTATGTAACGGTTATAACGTGCGTGGAAAACGTTTTAACGAGTCTAAAAACGTTGTTACAAGGTATTTTAATTTTTTAATACTCCCACGTCCCTAATAGATGACCTATTAATTTTTAAATTTTGTCCAACTAATATATGACCTATATCATTAAGAAATTCTAATCCTACCATTTTATTTGATTATTGTTAGTATAAGAAATGTGTGTAATTCAATAGTCATGTTTATATTCTTTACATAGGTGTTTTAAAATGCTTTTCACTATACAATTTACGAAAGTTTGATAAAATTCGTGTCGGTAAATTATAGCCACTAAAATTTCATCGGCAACAATTAGCTAGGTATACTTGTCCCTTTATTAGATCGCAGAATTTCCATCAAATGCCAAGAAGTAGGCAGGGTTTTAACAAGTCTATATGGTACTAGACTACTAGTTTCTAAAAGTTAATCATTGAATGATTAATTTAATATATGTCACTGATTTCCAAGTAACATTTCTCGTTTAAGATACGATGGAAGGATCGACATCCACGCAAACTGCCAGACGAGATGTTTTTCATGCATATTGCATTGTAATGCCTGATGGTAAAAAATTGAAGTGTAATTTTTGTGAAAAGGAAATATCTTCTCGGTATTTCATGCATAAAATTGCATTTAGCACAACAAAGAGGCATGATTTCCCATGCATGCATGTGCTGTGCCTTTGAAGTGAAAAATCTTGCTAAAGTGGCACTGGAAAGAAAAAGAAAAGCAAAAAGGCAAAGAAGAGCGGTAATCGATAACGAAGATTGTAACAAGTGTATCATAATGAGCCATGGAACCCGTGTGTGGTATAGATGAAGAAGAGCCAGATTTTCATGCAGAAGAAGAACAAGTACCAGTCACACAAAAGAAAAAGACTAGGTTTTTAAAGAACATTTTTGGACGAAAAAATAAGAATATTCATGCCGGAGAGGGTACATCGCACGGTCCCTGTGGCCTCTGCGAAATACCTAGGTCTACTATGCGGCCATCACAACCACCTAGGATGTACGTGGATATGGGAGGAAAATATAACCCTTCTAGGGATTCTCAACCTTCGATGGCAAAATTTGGCAAAAGAAAAACATGTCGGGAAAAAGTCGATTCTTGTTGGACGTTTTTTTCTATGCCAATGATATTCCCTTCAACGTGGATAACTCATCTCGGTACCACGAGGCATTCGATGCGGTTGCAAATTTCAGCCAATCCTATAGAGTTCCATCGCTTTATAAGTTGTCGAATCCATATTAACTTTAAAAACAAAGGATTGAAAAAGATGTGGTGTCCGTTCAACGACATTACCGGAGAGAATATGGTTGTACACTCATGTCGGATGGTTGGAAAAGCAAAAACAACCGCACGATTGCAAACTTTCTAGTTTACGAGTGGTAGTGGAATTACATTTTTGAAAAGTGTCGACATAGAACATAATCGGTTGACAACAGAGTATTTAATTACTTTGTTCAAGCCGATTATAGATGATGTCGGTCCGAGAAATATTGTTCAATTAGTAACGGATCAAGGATCCCAATTCAAAGCTGCAGGTAACTAAGAATAACTTCATTTTATATATATATATATATATTAATCATTAACTTCTTTCTATTTTTGTTTGAATAGGTAAGAGATTGGCATCAGAATATGGCACATTTTTCTGGGTTCCTTGTGCTGCTCACGTATTGGACTTGATGTCGGATGAGGCAAGAACTAAACAAGCTAGACAAGTGAAGAATATTATTTCAAATGAGATGTTCTGGACGACGTGTCAAAATGCATGCATAATGGTTGGTCCTTTATTGAAAATGATTCGTTTCTTGGACTCAGACAAACCCACCATGGGATATTTGTTCCATGCACTTGCTACATGTGTGGACACTATAAAAATGGGTTTGGGATCAAATCGAAATGCTTTTATCGTGGGTGTAATAAAGAAACGATGGAAAAGTCAGTTGAGTTCTCCTCTTCATGCTGCATCGTATTTTCTCAATCCTTATTACATCTTTAACCCAGCAACTAATCTGATCAATAATGATATTTCGATTTGCAAATTTTTCTTACTGAAGTTATTTCAAAAATGGTTAGTGGCCCGCAAGAACAAGCACAATGCATGCTAGAGGTACAAAATTACTAATATTATCTCCAAATATGTATAATTAAGTAATTTGAATTTCTAGTAACAATTGTACTTTTCTTTGTAGGCAGGAAGAATGCGAATGATGCAAGGTCAATTTGGATCACCATCAACACGTATTCATGACTCAACATGGTGATCCGGTAAGTTGGTGGTTATCTTATGGTGCTTTGAGTATCCATCCCTCCAAAAGATTGCAGTAAATATATTAAGTCAAACAAATACATCGTCTGGATCAGAGAGGAATTGGAGTGTGTTTGAAAGAATCCATACCAAACTACGCAATCTTTTACTTTCATCGAGATTAAATGATCTGGTGTATGTCCAGTACAATTTGAAGTTGGAGCAACAAAGAATTAAAGGTAAAGCAAGGAGACATAACATTGATGTTCATGACGTTCATAGTCTACTGAGGGATGACAATATGCTTGGTGGATAGCGGGAAGACGAAACGCCGGTTTTACCTCAAGAAGAAGAAAGTGGTTAAATACGGCTGGAAGAGGAGGCCGTTAATAATCGAGCATGTCCCTCTACCATACAAGCGGCATGATCCGGAAGTTCAAATCTCATACGAAAGTTTAGGTGAGTGACTTTGTTTATGACTTTGGTAATCTTTCATTTGGGTCAATACACAATGTTATGAGAATGTGAATCCAACATATGATTTCGTTACACTTCCGATCGCTTTCGACCATGGTGTTCAACATATGAACGAAGGATATAATTCTAATATTGATAATAATAATAATAATGAAGTAGGTAACAATAATGATGATCTTTTCAAGGAGGTTATGATAACGATAATGATGGTTATTATGATGATGATACTTATGCAAACGAAGATAGCCGCACCGACAACGATGACTATGATGTGGAAAGGAACCGTCGAGAAAATAAAGAATACTTGAAAAAAGGTGGTGGTCGTAGTTGGTTCGCGTAGCTTTTAAATGATGAATACTAGTTTAACAATCCTATGTTTTTTTAAATTTGTAGTTTTAATCGTAGTTAGTTTCCTTGTATCATTTAAAAATATTTAATTCAAGTTTTCAGCTTTCAATCCAGAGAAGAAAAAAATCAAAAGAAATGGTAAGAAAGTTATTTACGGTTATAACGTGCGTGATAACGGGAAAAAATTTAAAAACGCACGTTAAAATGTTATTTAGAAGAAAAAAACATTCAAACTAATTTTAGAAAAACGGTTACAACGTGTATGAAATGAAAAAGCGGTACTATAAAACTGCCGTTTTCCTATTTATCGCCTAATAAAGGCACGGGGTTGAGGGGACCCTCACGGCCACGGTATATGGGTGTGACCGTTTTAACGGTCGTTTTTTCGGTAAAAACGGACGTTTTTAAAACCTTGATTAAGAGACTTAATTAAACAAGGATAGTGCACGTGCGATGCACGTCATCTAATTTTGGTGTTAAACAATTTCTTTGCGGGGAGATACTGACCTGAATATTTCCCCAAGATCAGTGAAAACCGGAAGACGATTTAGAAAAGTGAAAGACGATGAAGAAGTAATGTTGTTTCTATTTTAAGTCCTTATTCATGTTTATAATTTCAAATACGCCCCTAAGATAATTGGTATATCTAGCATAAGACCTTTCCAATCTAACGGATGAGATATAAATATGAATGATATCCAATGGCTGTCGTGAAAAGTTCACACGGAAATATTTTTCGGAATGTATTCAAATCTGACGGCTGAATTTTAGATTACGGAAATCTAACGGCTACGGAGGGTAGAACTTAAGATTCTGTTACTCTCATTAAAGGGGGAGATTATTCGAGATTTCTGGTGGGGCATAGTCGTGAGCCTAAGCAATTGCATTTGCACTTTATAAACCGGAAGTGGTTTAACATTAGTAAAGAGAGTAGTGGGATTGGCATTAGATCTCTGGTTGCATGTTAGGCTTAGTCCTATGGGCTAGATATTTAGCTGCTAGATATTTAGCTGCTAGATTGGCCATCCACATCAGAGAGGGCAACCTCCTAACCCCTATGGGATGGCCAATCTAGCAATAAAACACTACTTGATTCTGGCGTGCTACCAATTCTCTCTCCTTCTTTTCCTTTTTTCTCTCTCTTTTTTTCTTCTCTCTCATTCTTTTCCTCCCTCTCTACGCTTCTCTCTCCCTCTTTTTCTTCTCTCTCTCCTTCTTTTACTCTTTCTCTCTCCCTCTTTCCTTCTCTCTCCGAAAAAAATTATATAACGCCGAACCATTCGAGCGTTTTGGTTACTTTTTGAGCGCCGCACTATTCAGCGTTTCAATCTCGCTGATAGTTGGACTGCGAGCAAATGCTAGGAGTGTTAACTTTTTTCCCACATTTTTTTCATGATTTGCAACATTTTTTGACCAATCTAGCAGTCCAATCTAGCCCATAGGACTTATCCTTAGGTTGACGGTTTCTTACTGAACTTGAAGCTCCTTGGGTGTAGTTACTACTCGCGAAAATTTCTCCGTGCCGGTTCATTCTGGGATGTAAAGAAGATAAATGACTCATCGATTACTTGAAAACCTATTCGCTCGATACCAGAAGACCTAAGTCGTGGCTGTGTTTGGTCAATTGGTGATAGAGAAAATCATGAACATTAACCAAGATATGTAGGTGAACCAACTCATTTCCAGCAATGTTACTGGCTGGAATCTATCTATTTTGAACTCTTTATTCTGTCCATTAACAGTCCCTGCTATCACTAAAATTCATTTACCTAGCTCTGCAGGACAAAATAGGCTAATTTGGCAATTCACTCCAGCTGGGGGTTCAGTTTAAAGTCCTTTCAGAAGCTCCTTGAATCTGAAATGGGACAAACGTCTGCATCATTGGAGATTATATTCCCTTGGAAGAAGTTATGGAATATGTTTCCTACGGGTTGTGCAAGGCTTGGTCAGGCCGGCGTAAAAACTATGTCATATATTTTGGGAGCTAGTCTCCTACCCAAACCCGGTACTTGCTACTGGAAAATGGGTTTTGGTCTTTGGTCTTTGGTCTTTGGAAGTTATGGAATATGAAGGATATCACTGCAAAGGTCCAAATGTTCGTTTGGAGACTAGCTCACAGTGGCTTAGATGGTCGAGCGAATACTGGTAAGATTATAAAGGAAATTGATTCTAATTGGAAATATTATGTGGAGGAAAAGGAAAATGTTAATCATCTCTTTCTTTTTATGCCCTAGAACAAGATAAATTATGTTTGCTTCTAATCTTTGTTGGAGAAAACGAGTCTTTTTAATATGTTTTAGTTTTTTGGTCTTGGTTAAAATTGATCTAATGATCTAAAGGATGCTTACTCATTTTCTATGAGTGAATGAAATGAAAATATGGGTGGGCATGAGACACTTGCCGTGCCTAGTGCATCCAAGATTAAAATTAAAGACAAGTTTTAATTCCTAAACGGATTAAAATCAAAACAATTTTTTTATTTCTAAGCGGATTATTTAAATAAGTTTTTAATTCTTAAATGGAATACTTAAAACAAAATTTTAAGTTCATTGAACTATTTTATTAAAATTAAAACAAGATTTTAATTTTTTAAACGGTTTGATGTTTAATGGGGAAGTTACCGAAAGTAATTTATGTCAAATCCATTTTCATTGCCTATAAAAGAAAAAGATTTCTTCATTTCAAAATGTACCAGAGCAGGCTACTATCCCTAGCTATTTTCCCCTCTTGTCGCTTTTGTTGTGCGCTTGTGTGTTTATTTCTCCTCCTAATCCTTGTTGTTGAGTTCGTATGTGGGCAAGGGCTGTAGTGCTTATAATACTTGCAACGTGTTAGAGCACTGCTCGGTCGAACTCGCATGCGTTGCTATCTCAAGCATGTTTGTCAATGTTAATGATCAAAACTATAAGTCATGATTTCTAGCCTATTTATAGATGTCTCGGACTAGGATATAGATTGTGTAGTTGAGCTTAGTTTTCACGGCGTTCATCATTTGAAGACGAAGAACTACTAAGGGAGCTTGTGGAACTTCATCGACAAAAGGTATGTGGAGACTTAAACTCATCTATCACTTGGAAAGCCTATTTCTACTCTATCTCCTATATTGAGACATAAGTCGTATTACAATATAGTTTTCTATATACACATTTGAGATTTTATTTGAGATTATCTCGCTTATATATTTCTCGAAATGTGTGTTGGCAAGCTTTCGCTTCGACCAAGTTCATCTTATATCATGAGAAAATTGCCGAGTAACATCTTACATGGTTTGTGTGATACAATCATTTGGTGTAGACTTGGAATGTTTCGATAATCATTATTTCAATGTCTTGAAAATTGCTTTGATGCTAATAGTGTGTGAAAACGGCTATTGGCATCATCTAAGAATGTTTAAATGATTGAAATAAAGAGCTTAGAATCATGTAACCATCTTTGGATATAAGCATATAGTGTGTTCGCACATTTGTGTATAAGTCCAAAACAGGGAACCAAATGTATACATACTTGTGTGTGTACTAAATGGTTGATGGAGACTGGCTAAGTATGCGTACACGTAAGCATACTGGCGGAAGTTCACGTCCGTGAATTTCTGCTGAGTTTGGAAATCAAAACCAACTCAACCGGTTACCAAATACACATGCGGCGGAAAGTTCACGTCGTGAATTTCTCGCTGAGTTTGAAAACCAAAACAAACTCAAATCAAGTTACTTAAGTACGCATACCCGTACGCATATTTAAGTGGTTACTTTTTAAAATCGGTTGTGTACATGAACCTAAACATTTATAAAATAAGGAATGCAATCTTTGCAAACCTTGGCTATAATGTTCATGTATTCATTCGAGTGAATCAAACCGATTTTGCTTCAATTGTATTCTTGTATACTTCTATGAGAATATAACAATTGAACGGTTCTTCAACTAGTTTCATTTGAGTCATTTGAACTAGTTATGGTTAAGATGAATAAGGTTGATATGAGAGTGATCATATAGCTAACCTCGGTTAACTATTTGTGAACCAACATGGTGTACACGTTTAGGTACGGTTACATAAACCTAAATGAGGGTACATTTCATTTGTGTGTAACAAGCTAAGTTCGATCTAACGGTTGAAAGATATTAGCTTGGTTGAATAAGGTTTTTCATCTAACGGTAAAAATTGAACGCTTTGTTACCAAGGTAACTTGGATTGCAAACCCTGATTTGAAAACTATATAGAGGAGAACTATAGCAACTGGGAAACCTAATCCCCACACCTCCTGTGTGTTACTAGTTGCATAACTAGAGTCGATTCTCCTATAACCTTAGGTTTCTATCGAGACCTTGTAGGTTAACGACTTCAAAGACTTCATTGGGATTGTGAAGCCAGACCCAACTATTTTCTTTGTATTTACGTGTTCTGATCTTGCCCGATTCTATCGTATTGAGTACAATTGAAATAATTGACTCGAGATTAATTTCTCCGATAGGCAAGATAAAAGTAATCACAAACATCTCTGTCTCTTCGTTTGTGATTCCATAATATCTTGTTTCACTAGTCGATTAAGATCAATAACGCATCAAACCACTCGATCGAACTAGGGTGGACGCGGCTGCTTTAAAACCCTAATTGGTGCTTGCGGGCGGTATGTTCTTGTCTCAAATCGATCATGACCACCCATCTTCGCCAGCCGATTTGAGTGGCTTAGATCTAACATTAGATGGCCCAAGAGATGTCAGCGTGCACACCAGCGGCTCGTCTTTCACATGGCCAATCGGCCTGTTCAAATCATCGCCCAGTGCTTTCAATCAATCAGCCAAAACAGGGTTGGTCGCATGGCTTCCAAACCCTAAAATTACATTAATGGCAATAAACAACTGCCGCAAATCATCTCGTCCATCCAACTTCACTAGCCTATTTGGATGGTGTAGATTTATTTTCAGAAAACCAACAAAGTAGCATTGTGATCACCGGCCACCTCTCCTTCACAGGGAGCGACCGACCAAGTGATAGCTCGCCCATAGGGTCCTCAAACGATCACCCAAAGATGGCCGGACGTGTTACTTTTAAATGCTCAATTCGTGACTGATTCGATCGAGCTCTAAAACAACGATGCTTCTAGCACATCGATTATTTTTCAGATGCTTATTTGAAAGCGATGCTTTATACACATCGATTATAAGCAATGTTATACAAATATTGATTTCACGAATAACTTATCATTTAACCTAAAAGCACTATGTGATGATTTTAGCGGCAAGTCACATGACTTGACCTATTCACTCGAGACATCAAACATGTCACAAACTGGGGATACTCAACCGGGGTATTGGTGCAGCGGTTTACAGCGTGCGGCGTGCAACGCGCCCATTACGAGAAAGTGTCAGGAAAGACGGACGGTTAACAGTAATGAGAGTAGTGGGTGAACGTGTGATCAGTTTTCCCTCATAACGGCAACACGATGATCACCACCTTCCGCACAAATCCACTTCTTCATTACTTAACTTCCTCCACTTTGTATGAGATCAGGGTGCGTTCAATGACTTATATAAATAAGTTTTCAACCTATTTCAACAAGACAGGTGTTATCAACACAAGTAGCCGTAAAACCATATTTCGATATAAGTCATAAAACGACCACACCTTCATAATTCAACATTCTGATCTCCAACACCTTCTTCGCTTCCCTCCCTAAGATCAACCCTTCTCCTTCACATTGTGACCAAATTGAATCTGGAACGGCCATTTCTTGGTTTAGTCCAGAGTCTTACAGATTGATCTCTCGAATCTAAAAGTACTCCCATGCAGTGCATTTATTTAGGGTTTGAATTCTTTTCTCATCAACACACCCAAATTTACCAAAAACAGCAGAATCAGTTTTTACCCCAAAACAACTGGCGACCACAATGGGAGATTAATCTCTCGGTTGCAAGATCAATTTTCAATTTCATTTCAATTTTCTCAAATTCAAGATGGTGGATCTTAGGTCTCGATCAGCGACAAATCCCGATGTTACTGGCGCTGACAACACCCCTGGTGTCAGCGTTCATGCCGGTAACACCAATGTACCGCCTACCATCACGATCAAAGCATCTCGTGGTACTACATCCTCAACCACCAACACCAGCGGCGCAGGAAACATTTCCTTAGGCGTGACACCTCCAATCACCAGAGCCAGAGCCGCCGCCACTCCCAATGTTTCTTCGAGCAAACACCCCCAATTGTTACCAGAACTACTGCCACTCCTCCATCAGAACGAAAGGATGGAGGAACCAGAGGAAGCCAATACCCTGTTACCATTGTTGATTTGATTGAAAAACAAGAAGTTCTCGCCAAGGATCAGACAGACGTGGATACGACTCAGAAAGAGGTACTTACTCTCCTCAAGACACTAACGGAGCGGCTACCGCAAGAGTCATGTCAACCCAGATGGAGCTGACAAGGAATAATTTTAACACCCGGCGCAAACACTTCAAAGAGACGCACCTTTATAGATGAAGAGGCTCGCGTTGCTCCTGAGCGCCCATTGGAAAAGAATCAACAATCCAATTTCATCACACGTGAGGATATGGAACAACTTATCCAAAATCGAGGCAAAGAAAACCTGGCGGACATGAAGCGGCATCAACCTACTTATCCTCCTTATGTGCAAAGAATTCTCCTTCCAAGAGGATATTATTCTCCCCAATTCTCCCTTTATGACGATACTGGGCGTACACCTGGTACAACAACATTGCACCAAATAGCATATTCAATTGGATTCAAGCACTATGATCCAAATGTGACTGAACATCAATTATTGGAGTTGTGCATTAATGGCATGGTACCTGTCTATCGCGCTTTACTGGAGAACCTGTGCTTCCAGACATTCTCTGAACTTCATGAAGCTGCTAAGCGGTTGGCTACAACAGCACCAGCCTTGCTGGAAGGAATCAGGCCCGCCAGGAATGAAGATACATGTGAGACTCGATGAAACAGACGTCTCATCAACAAACAATACAGCACTCAACCCTCTGTAAGCGTGGTTAGTGTATGAGGAAAGAGAAAAGCTAAAGTTGCAGAACAACAACCCAAACGTGCGGCACCAAAGACAAATGACAACTCAACCTCGAAAATCCGTGACTAAGACTCATGTTCAAAGAACAAGAGACAAGAGTCTCTCCAAACTTGAGGTAATCGAACTCCTAGAAGCATGGATTCAAGATGATGCTATCAAGCTACCTCCTCTCAGACATCCATCAACCGAGAGAGAAATGGCAAATACCAAATATTGCCATTACCATAGGTTCGTCAATCACCCAACCAGTGACTGCAAAAAATTCTAAGGAGAATGAGGATGCATGAGAAATTAAATTAGGCACTGAAGGAGTGCACAAATATCCTCTTCTGGTCAGGAGTTGCATGATTTCTGGGGACTTCGTCCACAAAACCGTACAGACCATGATGGAGCATTTATGCAAGTAATAATAGGCGAGTTTCCGCACACATGGAATCAAGGAGGATCGCTTCACCAAAAATAAAGAAGGGAGAGTAAACTCACATATGTGATTTATCAAAGCCCGTCAATGTTCACGGTCGTGGCCGACCAAGGTTCGTGCTCATAGTTGTCGCTCCTTCCTTTCAAGATCCATGGCCGTAGCCACCACTCGTCACTTTCAAGATCCATGGCCGTATCCACCACTCGTCACTGCCAAGATTTGTGCCTGTAGTCATCACTCGTCCCTGTCAAGGATCATGATCATAGACATCCAAGCTCCAGCCAACCTGTTTTGTACATAGTCATCAGCATGGATGCAAGAGGGTGATACCCTCATCATGGTCAACCCATCGACCATACAGGATAGAGCCACGTAAACCACACTTGGGGTCTGAGGCTCAGCATGAAATTCCTTCGCCTTCAGTCAAGGACCTCTTCAACACAAGAGAGACGGTAAATCAAGAAGCATGTAATTTGCAAGGGAAAATCAAACTGAATGTTGGTCGAATCCTTAACCATTATTGTTATTTCCCCTATTTCGAATCACCGTTGCCAGCGTTGCATGCATTGAGATGTTACAGTAGAAACGGTATTTTTTCCCATGATGAGAAAACACGACTTGCCGACCAACACTATTTGTGTGCCGTCTTCCCATCTGCCATATCGTATCGCCTCAGAAGAATGGGAAGAACTTATTTTTCGAAATAAAGGGTTAAGGGCGCCCTCACTGGAGTTCTCTCCTGAAGCCGCTTCAACGCTCTCTCCAGAAGCCGCTTCAATGTCCTCTCCAGAAGCCGCTCCGCTTCAACGTTCGCTCCAAGAGCCGCTTCAACGTTCGCTCCCAAGAGCCGCTTCAACGTTCGCTCCGAGAGCCACTTCAACGTTCGCTCCGAAGCCGCTTCAATGTCCTTTCCTTTCAAGCCGGGCCGCTTCAATGCGTCGCGCAAGTCATACGGACCAACCGCATCGGATCCGCCACATCACCTACTCGGTTCAAGCATCGCCTACCCAAGGCCTGCACGAAGCTGCGCATCAACAACCACATCGCTGATAAAGTCAGATTCGGTGTTTATTTCCAATTTTCTATGGAAGGGGTGCATGGGCTGCCGAAGTTGGATACAATACAGATCTATCAAGTGTGACTCCCTCTCATTGATCAACAAATGATGAATCCAAAAGATTGTCACCTTCATCAATTCGTCAACCCCCTTACCAGCAAACGCAATGGAAGTACGTCTTTCAAGATAAAATAGGCTCAGGATAATTACACCTGAGGACTGCCAGCACGGGATGCCTTCACGTCCCTCAACCAGGTTATCTCTGATATAGCATCATCACTATCAAAGCTTTACGAGGCGCAGGAAGTTCTCAACATGAAATCGTACACTACATCAAAGACTCCAAAGTAAGCCGCAGAGATATTTTCACGTATCCGGCCACGCCCTCGGATCTAGTACACATCTACACCTCTTACAAGACCGCATTGTATTCCCAAGCCAACTCAAAAAATATAGCTCTAGTGACCAGACAGAAATGTAACTGGGGACTGCTCATCGCATCCCATTCCATACAACAATCCAAGATTCAGAAGATGATTCAAATGATGTCGCTTGGAACGAATTCCTTGAAGACTTGATAGTAGCACGTTGGCAACGGAATGCCTCTCAGCTCGTCTACTTCACTCAACGGCTCAGGAAGATCTTTCCTGCACAAGCTTTCCAAGCATGTCATCATCGCAATCGAAAGGAAAGAATAGGTCTATGAGCTAAAGAGTGAATAAATACAATTTTGTGCCAGTCAATGCTCAAGAGTTTAAAGAACATTTCAATTGCAATTCAGCAGTCCAGACACTAAGCAACTTAAAGTCAAGACCTCTTGCAATTAAACGCAATGGAGTTTAGTAAATTTCGAAACCCACTGGAGAGGTTAGATACTCATTCTTCTGGAGTCAGTACCTTATCACACATTCTAGAGAAGATCGGTGGTATTGTTGGATCTACATGTGCAAAAAAGAAAGCAGCACATACCTTGGGTTCTCCTGGCTCGCCTTGCTGCTGATTATAACTATTGGAGAATGCTTTGTTGCCGTTGACTCTCGCTCTACCGCCACTAACAAAGAAAGTCATTCACACCGATCTAAATATCCGAGTTTGATCAACTACTCATGGGTATTACACTCACATCTAAAATACGAAGACAAGATGAATTTACCTTGCCGCTGACGATTGGAATGCTTATGATCGAGCTGCCGATAAAGTGATTTAAGATGAGCCGGGCTGCCGCACACGAAAGAACGGAGCGGACGAGAAAAGCAAAAATAGAAAAGGGTCGATACCCCTTTTCATACGAACGGAGTTTCTAGAGTTTGAACGGAAGAAGGATTTCTTCTTGCTCCATGAACGGGAATAGATGGTCGGGCGTACCGCACTGCACTCCCATAGCCGAGCTAGCAACACGCTACTACGAAAGCCATTGGCCGCACGATCATTCTTTGAAAGTCGATTTGGATTTCCCGGTAATATCTACCGCTTCGTCTTTTAAATTTTATCTTTAAATCTGTCACCATCTAGTGCTTACCCCGCAACAATGTCACTGTTATGTGCTAAGCATGGGACTTAATGTTGATGGTGGTTTTTAGCTTAGGGCGAAAACTGTAAAAGTCGTCTACCCGACCCGGCATCAGAAGTAGTAGACCTTGATATATCTATATTCCGCAGGGAATTTGGAGAATATTTCAAAATATGATGAGTGCATATGCCTCTCTTCATATTATATCGAAACTCAAGCTCCTAGATGAATTGTTCACTAGTATAGAGCCTAATGAGTATTTAAGCTCCTAGTTGCTCGCTCGGTATTTTCCTATGCAATGTTCCCGGTAGAACTCTCAATATTGGCATGACATGACGATTAGTGTTCACTCGCAATGAGTAACATGAATCTCCCGAAGTGTCGATTGAGACCGCGCATGAAAACACTCACATAGGCTACATCACCCTCGACAAAGAGATCAGCGTGTTCACACACCTTTTAATTAAAAGTTAGCGCGATCGAACGCGTTTAAAATCCTTAAGGGAAATCTAGACTGTCCATATCGGTTTTAAAAAACGATCTCGGCCACACAATTTGGCCACGCAATTCAACAAGCTTATCCTACTCCTGGCAAAATTAGGCAATCATAACGACGACCACCGGCGGGCCCACAAGCATCCCGGCCGAGTGAATCGCATCTAGTACATCCGCAGCGCTTCGAACGATCGACCCTAATGTGGGTGATCGCGTTGTTGGCAAAACGAGCTCAAACGAGCTAAGACCGGAAAAAACGGTCTCAAAATCCATCGCATTCGTCCAACTTAGCCGGCCTAGTTGGACGACGTAGATCGCATCTCAAACGATCAAAGAGGTGCCAATGTGTTCGTCGGCAACCCAATTTTCTTCCCAGTCGATCGAATTACTCATAGCAAGTCAATAACGCATCAAACCACTCGATCGAACTAGGGTGGACGCGGCTGCTTTAAAACCCTAATTGGTGCTTGTGGCAGTATGTTACTGTCGCAAATCGATCATGACCACCCATCTTCGCCAGCCGATTTAAGTGGCTTAGATCTAACTTTAGATGGCCCAAGAGATATCAGCGTGCACACCAGCGGCTCATCTTTGCACATGGCCAATCGGCATGTTGGCTTCCAAACCCTAAAATTACATTAATGGCAATAAACAACTGCCGCAAATCATCTCGTCCATCCAACTTCACTAGCCTATTTGAATGGTGTAGATTTATTTTTCAGAAAACCAACAAAGTAGCATTGTGATCACCGGCCACCCCTCCTCCACAGGGAGCGTCCGACCAAGTGATAGCTCGCCCATAGGGTCCTCAAACGATCACCCAAAGATGGCCGACCGTGCTACTTTTAAGACGCTCAATTCGTGACTGATTCGATCGAGCTCTAAAACAATGATGCTTCTAGCACATCGATTATTTTTCAGATGCTTATTTAAAAGCAATGCTTTATACACATCGATTATAAGCAATGTTATACAAATATTGATTTCACGGATAACTTATCATTTAACCTAAAAGCACTATGTGATGATTTTAGCGGCAAGTCACATGACTTGACCCATTCACTCGAGACATCAAACATGTCACAAACTGGGGGATACTCACTGGGGTATTGGTCTGGCGGTTTATGGCGTGCGACGTGCAACGCGCCCATTACGAAAGTGTCGGGAAAGACGGACGGTTAACGATAATGAGAGTAGTGGGTGAACGTGTGATCAGTTTTCCCTCATAACGGCAACACGATGATCACCACCTTCCGCACAAATCCACTTCTCCATTACTTAACTTCCTCCACTTCCTATGAGATCAGGGTGCGTTCAATAACTTATATAAATAGGCTTTCAACCTATTTCAACAAGACAGGTGTTATCAACACAAGTATCCGTAAAACCATATTCGATACAAGTCATAAAAACAACCACACCTTCATAATTCAACATTTCGATATCCAACACCTTCTTCGCTTCCCTCCCAAAGATCAACCCTTCTCCTTCACTTTATGACCGAATTGAATCTGGAACGTCCATTTCTTGGTTTAGGGCATAGTCTTACAGATTGATCTCTCGAATCTAAAAATACTCTCGTGCAATGCATTTGTTTAGGGTTTGAATTCGTTTCTCATCAACACACCCAAATTTACCAAAACCAGTAAAATCAGTTTTTACCCCAAAACAACCTCTTATCCCAATGTTCAAGAATGAGATGGTGTACTAGAGTAAACTACCTTGATGTTGTCCTGGTTAGACTCGCTATGCTCCACGTCCAACTTGAACTTGCCATTCATGTGATGCCATGGTATTGTTTGGCAAGCACCATGTTGTCGCATCAACCTGGAGCCATTGTACATCACATAACCTGTGTGGTGCCACAATGGTACAAAATAATGGGACAACTCGGAATGAGCCGCTATATGTCCACTAGCTCGGTCTTCCTTGTATGGATCAAAACATACCTACGAGGCCTTAAGTGAGTCTAATTTTTCCCTTAAGTTAACCAACTGCTGCTCCTTTGACCTTAAACGGTTCTTTGTGAACTTGTACTTTGTTCCTCTCGGTGTACTTCTCTCCCACGCTGTGTTCACATCTGTCAGTTCCAGACCGGGGTAGTGTTCATAGATCCATGTCTACATAGATATCAAACCAAGTATTAGAAATTGATTCTTAAATTAGAAAAAAAAAAACATAACGATTAATGGATTAATAGAGTTGAGAAAATACCTGGAATAGACTCACGTTCCCGGAAATTTGGCTAATTCTAAGCCTCGACGCTTTTCTCAAATCTGCCATCAAGAATGCAATGGTTGACGTGCCCCAGGAGTAGTCCGCGACCTTATTGAGAGGATGCAATAGTTGTAGAAGGTTGGCGTTTACTCGGTTGCCACTGGTATTGGGGAATATGACACATCCCAATACAACCAAGAGATAGGCGGTGGCCGCGGCATCCACTTCGGCATCACTTAACGGTCTTTTCTGTTCTTTCTAGGCAGTGCCTTTGAACATCTTGATCAACTGGATCATGTTAAACTGTCTAGTTTTGTAAGAGAAGCACCTGTTGAACTCAATGCATGCTGTCTGTTTATCCCAACAAAAACACTTTTTACACAAATCATAAAGTTGTTCCCAGGTTAACTGCTTTGTGTACTCATACTTGACAGCTATACCATGGTCATTGAGATTAAGAATCTGCTTCGCATCATCTGGAGTAATGGTCATCTCCCCAAATGGCATATGAAAGGTGTCAGTCTCGGGATACAATCTCTCCACAAAAGCCGATATCGCGACCCGATCATGGTCCAATATTGAGTTCTCGACAGCACTAGATAATCCAGAGTTGGCTATAGTTCTCTTGAACCTCTCACATTCACCGGATAAAGGCCAATCTTTCAATACTTTTGCTGGTGCGGCAGTAGGCTTGAGTAGACGAATCCCATCGGAATGATACTATTAAACACACAACACATTACAAAATTCATAGAGTATTATTACGAATAAAACGACAATATGTTAGTAAAAAAGATTACAATTATTACCTCGGTTTCATAGATTTCTCTGGCCCAGTAGTCTTTGTAGCCAAATAACAATGCTCCTCCATCTCTAGGCAGCCCAGGGATTTCTTCTTCAAAATCTGTCTTCTTCAAAGAAATGGGTACAAGGTGTGATGCTTTCTTCGCTATTGGCTTCCTTGTAACTACTCCTTCTCCTTGTGTACCACTTGGTTGTCCTTCTTCTTGAGTGATTTCTGGAGCGCTTGCTTGTACTTCTTCTTGAGTTCCTTGTTGAGCGCTTGGTTCCACTTCTTTTTGTCTCCTTTCTCTCCGCGCACTAGCGCTTAGTTTCTTACCCCCTTTTTCACGAGGCCCTATAACAGTTGTATCTTTGTCTTAGAGCATTGCTCGGTCGAACTCCCATGCGTTGCTATCTCAAGCATATTTGTCAATGTTATTGATCAAAACTATAAGTCTTGATTTCTAGTCTACTATAGCTAAGGTCTCGGACTACGATAGAAAGTGTAGTTGAGCTCAAGAACTCCATGGAAATTATCATACAAGACGAAGGACTACTCAAGGAACCGGTGGAACTTCATCGACTAAAAGGTATGTGGAGACTTGAACTTATCTATCACTCAAAAGTCTATTTATCTCCTATCTTGAGACAAAAGTCGTTTTGCTATATACACTAAGATTATACACATTTGGTATTTCGATCCGAGTTTATCTCGCCTATCTATTTCTCGAAATATGTGTTGGTAAGATTTCGCTTTAGCCGAATTCATCTTTACCTAGTGACGAAAGTCATGTTATGTTTCAATCACTTTGAAAATTGCTCTGATGAAAAATAGTTTGTGAATAACAACTATATAACGTCCTCTGAGAATGTTTCAATGATTGAAATGAGAGTTTAGATTACATAACCATTGGTAGGATATAAGCATTGTTGTGGAAACACATATATGTATAAGTCCTTATTCCTTGAACCAAAGTTTGCGAACTTTGTTGATCAAGAGAACCGGAATGGTGGCGTGAGCCAAGTCCGCGAACTGGCGGAAGTTCTCGACTCGAGAATTTTTGCTGCAGTTTGTGAACTCCTTCCGTGAACTTAAGTCCGCGAACCCAGTCCGCGAACTTGAGTTGGTTATATCTAAAAACGATTGTTCTTGAACTCATGTTTAAATAAACTAAGGAATGCTTTTGCAAACCGTGGCTATAAAGTTCATGAACCGATTCGAGTGAATCAAATCGTTTTTGCTTCGATTGGGTCTTGTGTAGTTACATAAAGATCTAAGCAATTGAAAAACTCTCTAACTAGTTCATTTGAGTCATTTGGACTAGTTATGGTGAAGAAGAATATGGTTGATATGAAATTGCTCATATGGCTAATCTTTGGTTAACTATTATTGAACCAACAAATGTACATGTTTGGGTACGGTTACACAAGCCTAGAAACGTGCATTTCATTTGTGTATAACAAGCTAAGTTTTCGATCTAACGGTTGAGAAATATTAGCTTGAATCTAATCAGTTTTTCATCTAACGGTGAATATTGAATGCTTTGTTACCAAGCTAACATTGATTGCAAACCCAGATTTGAAAGACTATATAAGGGAGAACTCTAGCAACTGGGAAACCTAATCCCCACACCTTACGTGATACTAGTTGTATAAGCTAGAGTCGATTCTCCTTTAACCTTGGGTTTTCTTCTCTAAACCAGGTTAACGACTTAAAGACTTCATTGGGATTGTGAAGCCAGACTGATACTACTTTCTCGTTGTTGTGTGATCTGATCTTGTTGTTTTTATCGTACGAGTATAATTGTAATAATTGGCTTGAGATTTATATCTCCGATAGGCAAGATAAAAAGAAGTCACAAACATCTTCGTCTCATCGTTTGTGATTCCGCAATACCTTTTTCGCTGCGTCGATTAAGATTATTGTGAGGTGATCGATAATACTAGGCTGTTCTTAGGGAATATAAGTCCGGGTTATCGATTGGTTCATGTTCGCCTTGATTTATCAAAAGACGGAACAAAACTCGTAGCAACTCTTAGTTGTGGGTGAGATCAGCTAAGGGAATCAAGTACATAGCATCCTGCTGGGATCAGAGACGTAGGAGCATAACTGTACCTTGGATCAGTGTGAGATTGGTTGGGGTTCAACTACAGTCCGCATCAAGTTAATTTGGAGTAGGCTAGTGTCCAGAGAGGCTTAATACAAGTGTGTGTTCAACTGGACTGGGTCCCGGGGTTTTTCTGCATTTGCGGTTTCCTCGTTAACAAAATTCTGGTGTCTGTGTTATTTCTATTTCCGCATTATATTTGTTTATATAATTGAAATATCACAGGTTGTGCGTTGTTCAATCAATTAGAATATAAGTTGTTGATTTAAATTTATTGAGACTTGGATATTGGTCTTTGGTACCATCCAAGTTATCTCTCTAGTATTTGATAAAGACTCGCAGATTTCAATTTGCTTGAGTATATATCAAATCGAGAGATTGAGATATAAACTCTTTGATATACGTTTTGTCTAGATTGAGTCTGATTGTCTAGTTGATTCTCTAGAAAGTATATTGGAGTTTGTCCATAAAGATTGCTAAGCGAAATATTGGGTGTGGTTGTTGTACCCCCGCTTTTTCAATTGGTATCAGAGCAGGCAAACACGTTCAATACCTTACAAGTCTGTGTTTGTAACGATCTGACTCTATGGACAGAGGTGTTATCTCAATTAACGTACCACCAGTATTCGATGGCTCTAATTACTTATGGTGGAAAATTGCTATGCGAGCTTTTCTTCAAGCACGTGAATTTCAATCATGGGTATATGTTGTTAATGGCTATGATGCTCCCATTATGGCAGTAGGTGATGTAAACGTTCCCAAAAATATTGGTGAATACAATCCTGCCGAGATACTTGCTTCAAAGCAAAATTCCGATGGTTTGAATGCCATCATACATGCCATACCCCAAATCTTCAGCACCATGTGTCAAATTGCACTAAGTTTAAAGAAGCTTGGGATATATTAGAAACCATATTCGAAGGTAATACCAGTGAAAAGGAAGCCCGTCTTCAAAACCTTAATTTCGATTGGGAAAACCTTTGTATGGCAGATAAAGAAACATTTGATGAGTTTAATCACAAAGTGTCTGAAATTGTTAATGCATCTTTTGCATTGGGTAAGATATTCTGAAAAGGACATTGTGATGAAAATTCTCGGATCATTTGCCATCTAGATACGACTCTAAGAAGCATGTCATCGTTGAGGGAAATAACCTAAATAATCTCTCCAGAAATACGCTGGTTGGGAAGCTTAAGATCTTTAATCACGAACATTCATCAAAATCTAAGGATGTTGCGTTCAAAGCACTAAAGGACACTAAATTACTTGATAAAAGTAAAAAAGTGTATATCTCTGAAGATGATCAATCTGAGACAGATTCATCAGATGAAGATCTTGACAAGTCAGTCTCGATGATCACAAGACAGTTTAGGGATCTTCTGTTGAAGAGAAGTAAACGGTTCTTCAGAGATAAGCCTAAAGCATCAGTCAAACCTCATAATCGTGTTCCTCCTAAAAATAGGATACATATGAAACTGATGATGAGGATATGCCTCAGTGCTTTAAGTGTAAAGGATTTGGTCATTTTGCAAACGAGTGCCCAAATCGTAGGAAATACACTGGGAATAAAGGTCTTGCTGCAAGTCTTGATGAAATGTCTGACAACTATGATTCTAATGAAGACGAGAAATCAAGTGTTGCACTTCTTGGTGAAAATATTGATTTTGATAATTGTAGCAATACATACATCAATCTTGATATTCTTTCAGAAGAAAACCCAACTAATATGGAAGAAAAAGTTGACCCATTCTTTGGAAACTCTGTTTGTAATGTTTCAGGTTCCACTATGTGTCTAGTTGCGTGCACATCTCAGATGCCTGAATATTATCCAAGATTGGCGTGCTCGTTTTGTTCTCAAAAGTGTCATGAACTATCAAAGCGTTACAAGTACAAACACCAATTGAGGCACGTCAACAAACTTCAACGAAGAGCAAATCGATTAGCACACAAGCTTAAAATCGCTCAGAAAACTGCTGAGGTATGTAAGATTTTGTCTTCGTCTAAGAAGTTAGTTTCCAAGGATAGACCAAAACCATTAGAGAAGAAAGTATGGTCAAGTCATTTTGATAGACAGAGGTCTGTAGATTCCTCACAAGAGGAAAATTATGGACAAATTGTTGTTCACCGCAACGCAACTTAATTGTGTTGTTGTTGGAAATCTTGTCTCATGTGCCTGATCAAAAGAGACGGTGATTTTGTACCTCTCAGGCTTTAAGAAAAGTTTTTTTTTCTCTTTTTTTCTTAGTTTTTACTCTTTCCTGTCTATCAACAAAAGAAAGGGTTATCATCGTCAATTCTACTCTTTATAGGATTGAGAGTTGGACGTGTACGAACCTGTTAAAGGTTTAGAAACCCTACATTCTTTTTCCTTCCTTGAAACTCCTTTTTATCCCAAGACTACTTGTTGAGATTGTGATTTCCTCTCACAAACCCATACGCCTATGGATGCTCCAAGTATCATGTCTTCTGATAGAAAGGATGTTAATATGATTGTTAAGCCATCAATCATGAAGGAAAAAGATAAGTCTCCGTTAGCTCCGACATTGAAAAGAAAAAGAAGGAATGTGAGGAAGCCAGGAGTCGTTCCTTCAAACTCTCAAAAGTTTTCTGATGTTCTTGAAGTGTTGAAGGAGATGTGTAAGGAGATTCAACAAATAAAGGCTTTTGTGTATAAGACTCATGAGATTCAGAAGGCCCTGGTTCGACATCATCAGCCAAGATGGTTTATTGATATAAACTCCTACCTTAATGAACCTTACGTCCCAATGGCTGTTGACGACAAGGAGTTCGGGGACGATAAAGAATTCTTCAAAGGTCTTAACATCTAGTAAATCTTCTATTTTTCTTGTTTTGTTTAGAAGAATAACTAGAATTTGGAATAGCCATTATTGTGATTACACATAGCTATGTCCAACGTTTTCATCTTCATGTTTTTAGATTTATTTGTTTAAATTCTAAAATTGTTTGGAAGATGATTTTTTGCGATATTAATCTTTATGGTTTTATATATGAGGAGGATCCATGGACACTCTTAGATGGACAAGGTCGGACAAGATTTGCACCATTTTCTCCGCAAAACCCAAAATACAATGAATTTAAGTGTAATATTTTGATGATACGTTCCTCTTATAAGATTCTACATTCTTACAAAAAATTAACACAATTCGAAATGTATAAAACGACCATCTACCCCTTTGAATATCAGTCGTTCAAATTTAACGGTTGAAATTAAGATTGGTAGATGGTGAGGTTTGCTATCTCGAATTGCGTTCATTTTTTTTGTAGGAATGCAGAGTCTTATAAGAGGAACGTCTCATCAAAATATTACAATTAAATTTATTGTCGTTTGGGTTTTGCGGAGAAAACGGCGCAAATCTTGTCCGACCTTGTCCATCTAAGAGTGTACATGGATCCTACCTCTTTATATATTGCAATTGTTATGGGATATTTGTGTTTGCATCCGTGAACTGTTATTGTCACATACCTTGTCAAAAGTAAAGTCTTTCGTCAGTCGATATGTACATATTGATAAAAGAAAGAATAGACTTTTGACAAATACAAAAGTTAAGCCTATATTGTCAATTTTTGATGGAAGATAGGTTAAAATCTTTTGTTTACAAGGATTATGTCTATTGTATGTCGTTATGCAAATAGTGATGGAAAATAGATTGAATCCTTGTGTATTTCGCAGTAATTGATCTTCCCTGATCCATATTTTATGTATTACTGTGAGGCTCCGTAATGTGTCTTATGTTGAGCACTAAAAGACCAAGTTGATTATTTTTATGATTAGCTTTGTTGTTGTTCCGTAAGGTACTTTATGTCGAGCATAATCAACTAAATTAATCAACTTGTTTGGTTATTTAGTTATGGCTCCGTAAGTTTTCTTATGTTTGAGCACTTTTGACTGGGTTGATTGTTTTCTTATGATTAACTTAGTCATTGCTCCGTAGATTCTCTTATGTCGAGTATGGCCAATTAAATTGATTACTTTTGTGATTAGTTTGGTTGTGTATTTCGATTAGATTAATTATGGGTTCTCTTGTGATTAATCTAATTGAGTATTTTTGAGTCTCCATAAGTTCACCTATGTTGAGCATATCCGATTAAATTAATCATGGGTTCTCTTGTGGTTAATTTAATTGAGTAATTTGGATTCAAATGCATACTTGTATGTGATTTGTTATGTCCAAAGAAATCCTTCTTTTCTCTTGAAATTAAGGTCGCGCTTGTTGTTTTTTCGGGAATGACATATTATGGGGGAGAGTTCTTAATTGAACTTGTGCTTAATTTCCAAATCTTTGTGGGGAGTGCGGCTGTGGAATATTTGAGGGGTTATCTTGTATCTTTAAACTCCTTGATGAATGCATTTAGCTTCGGCTTTATGATTGCATCTAAATAAGATGATATGTGTTTTATTTCTTTTGGTCATGAAATGTCTCTTTCGGATATTTCATTAGGATCCCGTTCTTTTGCCTTTGCCAATTTTATTGACAAAAAGGGGGAGAATTAATATGTAGTTCACACTACAAATACATATGGTTTTCGGATCATTATGTAAGGGGGAGTGGTTTCCATGTGAGATGGAGTATTGACTAAGGGGAGTGATACATATCACCATAGTATTGTTGTTGAAGTTGTGATACAATTGAACGTTGACACTGTGTAATGATACTATGACACTGTATAACAATGATTGAGAACTCCTGTTTTCTTGTTGTTATAACTACGAATTTTCAACAATGATGATGCTAAACTTACAACCTTCGGGATCATTGGAGTACTTGGAAGTGACGAAGATTTCGAGTAATGTTGAAGATTAGACATGTGGAATAGGAGCTACAAAAGTTAATTTATTTATTTTTTGTATTCCATATGTATTGATAGTTTTGTCACTAAAATTGACAAAGGGGGAGATTGTTAAAGCATTGCTCGATCGAACTCGCATGCGTTGCTATCTCAAGCATGTTGGTCAATGTTAGTGATCAAAACTATAAGTCTTGATTTCTAGTCTACTATAGCTAAGGTCTCGGACTAGGGTAGAAAGTGTAGTTGAGCTCAAGAACTCCATGGCAATCATCATACAAGACGAAGGACTACTCAAGGAACCGGTGGAACTTCATCGACTAAAAGGTATGTGGAGACTTGAACTTATCTATCACTCAAAAGTCTATTTATCTCCTATCTTGAGACAAAAGTCGTTTTGCTATATACACTAAGATTATACACATTTGGTATTTCGAGCCGAGTTTATCTCGCCTATCTATTTCTCGAAATATGTGTTGGTAAGCTTTCGCTTTAGCCGAATTCATCTTTACCTAGTGACGAAAGTCATGTTATGTTTCAATCACTTTGAAAATTGCTCTGACGAAAAATAGTTTGTGAATAACAACTATATAACGTCCTCTAAGAATGTTTCAATGATTGAAATGAGAGTTTAGATTACATAACCATTGGTAGGATATAAGCATTGTTGTGGAAAAACATATATGTATAAGTCCTTATTCCTTGAACCAAAGTTTGCGAACTTTGTTGATCAAGAGAACTGGAATGGTGGCGTGAGCCAAGTCCATGAACCGGCGGAAGTTCTCGACCGAGAATTTCTCTGGAGTTTGTGAACTCCTTCCGTGAACTTAAGTCCGCGAACTTGAGTTGGTTATATCTAAAAACGATTGTTCTTGAACTCATGTTTAAATAAACTAAGGAATGCTTTTGCAAACCGTGGCTATAAAGTTCATGAACCGATTCGAGTGAATCAAATCGTTTTTGCTTCGATTGGGTCTTGTGTAGTTACATAAAGATCTAAGCAATTGAACAACTGGTAGGCTGATAAATGTGTTTGCCTACAATGTATAACTGCAAGTGCACAGTGCCTATTGGAGGCAGGGCAAGTACAGGTCGATCCACAGAGATTTGGGGTTGTGTAAGTTGATCTCAAGGCTTCACTAAACTGATTTCTAAGGGGTAGTAACCCAAATATGGTTTGATTTTGGTGTCGATACGACAAGGAGTTGTTGTGACTGTAATTCTAAGATGTAAATACAGATTGTAGAACACTAGGGCAGTGAATCCACCTTCTAATCTTATGCTAAGGTAATGTAGCTCAGGTTATGTTCTTGTGCCTTCCCTTGAAGGTATCAAGTAGATGTTCATTAACTAATTTTTACTAACTCACCCTAGTATGAGTTGTCTTTTCACAAGTACAACTCATCACAAAGCTCATAAGCTCATCAATTAATTACTAATCCTAACACACTATAGCACAACAAAAACAAAACCAAAGATTGATTAACTTGACATGAAAATTAGGGGTTTCATCAACACCCTAGCACATTAAATTAGAACATCATAAGCATAAGTAAAGCACAAATTAAAATCTAGCTTGGTGCACTGGCTAATCCAGGCATAAGCATTTATATACACTGCTCATCCCTATTTATACATGCAAACCCTTAACTCACTTCAAATCAGAAATTAAGTGAAGACCCTCTCACCCAAAGCCGCTGAATCAGTTGTCCCCTCTGTTAATTCGGCGCTGCACTCCATTAAATTGATGTTTCCCCCACTGTTGATGAACCCTAACCCTAACTATTTCTATCTCAAACTTAGCTTCTAGGGTGAAGAAGCTATGAAGGATATAGAGAGAAACTAGGAGGTGGTGAAGGCGGCTGTACTGGTGGTTGCATTGGTGGCTGTGGTGTCGGGGAAGAAGAAGGTGGCTCTGCCATGGTCGGGATAAGAGAAGAGGGATGGGGGAGCTCTGCAAGTGTTGGGGAGAAAGAAAAGAGAAATGGAGAAGGGCGTGTTTGGTTCGGGTGAAGGTATAGGTGGCTTTGGTGTGAAGCGGGAGCAGCGAGAGTCGATGCGCGGACCGATGCGAGCGTTGGATACGGACGGGTCAGATCTCACGGCTCAGATGCGACAGGCTTGGATCCGGGTTATGGGCCGGGTCTTGGATTGCTCAAGCCCATGTCTTTGCAAATGGGTTGATACTTGTTGGGTTGCAACTGATGCGCGCGCGGGCTTTGGCTTTCTGCTCCATAGACGCTCGTCTCCAATTCTCTGCTCTTTTGGCTCCTTAATTTATCCGAGCTTTATTTACTACCTAAAAACACAAAATTAATTAGTACAAATATTTATTCTTGAAAACAGGGAAAATACAGAATTTGGGATAATATCTGATTTCTGAGCACAAAAGATGAGTTAAATGCCAATAAAAAGATGTAGAAATATGCAATATTTGGCACTCATCAACAACTCTCTAACTAGTTCATTTGAGTCATTTGGATTAGTTATGGTGAAGAAGAATATGGTTGATATGAAATTGCTCATATGGCTAATCTTTGGTTAACTATTGTTGAACCAACAAATGTACATGTTTGGGTACGGTTACACAAGCCTAGAAACGTGCATTTCATTTGTGTATAACAAGCTAAGTTTTCGATCTAACGGTTGAGAAATATTAGCTTGAATCTAATCAGGTTTTCATCTAACGGTGAATATTGAATGCTTTGTTACCAAGCTAACATTGATTGCAAACCCCGATTTGAAAGACTATATAAGGGAGAACTCTAGCAACTGGGAAACCTAATCCCCACACCTTACGTGTGATACTAGTCGTATAAGCTAGAGTCGATTCTCCTTTAACCTTGGGTTTTCTTCTCTAAACCAGGTTAACGACTTAAAGACTTCATTGGGATTGTGAAGCCAGGCCGATACTACTTTCGTAGTTGTGTGATCGATCTTGTTGTTTCTATAAATACAGTACAATTGTAATAATTGGCTAGAGATTTCTATCTCCGATAGGCAAGATAAAAAGAAGTCACAAACATCTTCGTCTCATCGTTTGTGATTCCGCAATACCTTTTTCGCTGCGTCGATTAAGATTATTGTGAGGTGATCGATAATACTAGGTTGTTCTTCGGGAATATAAGTCTGGGTTATCGATTGGTTCCTGTTCGCCTTGATTTATCAAAAGACGGAACAAAACTCGTAGATATATTCGTGGGAGACGGATTTATATATTACCGTAGACTTTTCTGTGTGATACGGATTTGTTTCTTAAAGTCTTCGACTTTGGGTCGTAGTAACTCTTAGTTGTGGGTGAGATCAGCTAAGGGAATCAAGTACGTAGCATCTTGCTGGGATCAGAGACGTAGGAGCATAACTGTACCTTGGATCAGTGTGAGATTGGTTGGGGTTCAACTACGGTCAGGACCGAAGTTAATTTGGAGTAGGCTAGTGTGCGTAGCGGCTTAATACGAGTGTGTGTTCAATCTGGACTAGGTCCAGGATTTTTACGCATTTGCGGTTTCCTCGTTAACAAAATTCTGGTGTCTGTGTTATTTATATTTCCACATTATATTTGTTTGTATAATTGAAATATCACAGGTTGTGCGTTGTTCAATCAATTAGAATATCAGTTGTTGATTTAAATTGATTGAGACTTGGATATTGGTCTTTGGTACCATCCAAGTTATCTCTCTAGTATTTGATAAAGACTCACAGATTTTTATTTGCTTGAGTATATATCAAATCGAGAGATTGAGATATAAACTCATTGATATACGTTTTTTCTAGATTGAGTCTGACTGTCTAGTTGATTCTCTAGAAAGTATATTGGAGTTTGTCCATACAGATTGCTAAGCGAAATATTGGGTGTGGTTGTTGTACCCCCGCTTTTTCACTTTGTCTTTCTTACCTCGTCTGTGCCTAAACAATAAAATTGGTTTGTAAGAATCACATTACAAACTCCACAATCGGAAGTCTTAATTAAAATATAAACTTCCGATTAGCACAATCGGAAGAAAAGGTAAAAGCTTTTCTTCCGATTACATACAATCGGAAGTCATATTCTAGTTTTCTTCTTCCGATTATGCATCAATTTGGGTTCAGAAACTGATAAAGTCATGAGACATATATAACCGGAACAAAACAATATAACATATCAACCGATTGCATATACTCGGAAGTAAAGAAATAGCCTTTGTCTTCCGATTAAAACGTAGCCCCGAAATAGGATTTTGCTAAAATCACAAAATTTTCAAATTTTACAACTTACATAATCGGTAGTGTTTTGAATTCGTTTAACCTACGATTATACACAATCGGAAGACAAATACTATATAGTATCTTCCGATTCTGGGTACCAATTGTGTGTCCCTACATGTTATAATTCTCTGTTACAATCGGAGGGCAACAAATAACCTAGCTACCGATTATGTCAGTTTTATGGTTCAGTGGCAAACAGCTTTGTATAATCGGAAGTAATCTATAAACATGAACTCCCGATTCTGGTCGATGTAACCGAAAACCCTAGAATATGGACACAATCGATAGATAAATTTTAGATCTAACTATCGATTCTGGGAAATAAAAGAAAACCCTAGAACTTATTTTCATGGATTCGTCAAATTGAAGCAACATAAACACATAAAACGATAGAAACTTACCTAATTGGGGCCATTTTCTGGAGAGTTTGATTATCAGAATCACCACCACCACCTACACGCGCGGCGTCATCCTCTTCATGTTCTTCGTGTTCGTGTTCTTCGTCGTTTGCAGCAGTTACGATCGATTTGTTCTTTAATTTTTCTCGATCTCTCGAGGGTTCATTAGTATCAGTCATCGTTTTATAGAAGAATCGACAATGTTTTTTGATTCGGCGATGAACGACGACGATGAATTGAAGTTTGAATAGGGGGAATAGTGTTTTTACTCTCCACAATTGGAAGGGAAGAAGAAGAGGAGAAGAAGAGTTGAAAGGAAAAGAAAGAAAATGAAATGGAATTGGGTGGTTTTAATCGTCCACAAGCTCGTGTCGGCAATTATACAATCGGTAGTAATATGATATCGATGTTCATTTGCTACCGATTATAGACGGTTGCCCCAAATTCATTTTTTTGCAAAACCGTTAAAATTGAATTTTCTACTTTAACAATCGGTAGATATGATATGTTATTATTCTACCGATTATGTCAATATCCCATTCTTAGATAAACTAGTAATCGGTAGACAAAACTCTATAGTTAACTACCTATTATAGAATGGCACTTAGGTATTCGTTGGAAATTTGGACATCCCATAACCGTGTTTATGGGTTGGGAATAAAAAAGTCGCCCCTAATTCTTTCAGGGTCGCCCCTAATGACGCAAGGAAATTTTAATTATTACAACCAATAGAGTTATGCAAAGTGTCCTCACCATAGCTTCTACATTAGAAAAGACCTATTCGGCCAATAGGAAGCGAGGGTTTCATCACCGTTTAACGTGAGAGCTTATTTTGTCAAGGCCTTTAAGGGGGAAGATAGAGGGGTTTGGCGGGGTTGGGTCTGACAGTGGGGCCAGTCCAATTGGCTGGATTTGGGTAGGGGCTTGGGTCCGGCTTTAGCCTAAAAAAAAAAAAAAAAAAAAAAAAAAAAAATCGATTTTACTTGGTGTTCTCCCACTTTTTGTGAATGTCCGGTTGAAAGTGTATCATGTTTGTGAATGTTTCGTGTGTTTATATAACCTCATTTGATTGGGGGCCAGACATTTTAATGGGGGCCATGATATTTTATTTCCACCCCAATTTTTTGAGGGGCGTATTAATCCTATATTGAAAAGACTGTTTTACCCTTTACTAAACACAAATCTTAAAAATCAGTTAACACTAATTAAAACCCTTAATTTAACCCCCAATTTCATATACCCTAAATCAGTTTCCTCTCCTCCCATTTCTCTTCATCTTCCTCTCCTCCCCTTCTCTTCTCCACCACCACCATTAACGACTCACTTTTTTTTTTTTTCTTGACCGATTCATCGTTTAATCGTCGATGTTAGAACAGAATCGACGATTAACTTCTTCTTCAAACATGGCTCGTACAAAGCAGACCGCTCGCAAAGCACTTCAAATCCCCAATCTCCTCGACGCCGTCAAAGGAAAAGTTATCGAGGACGAACTCCAAAACCCAAAAATCGAAACCCAAAGAAGATATGGGTCCAATTAGAAGGTATGTGAACTTAAACCCACCTTTTATGCATTTTTTAGTTGTGTTTTGATTGCGAATTTGAGTCTGGTAAGCGAAATTTTGCGGTTTCGATTAAAAGGGTCGTTAGTATCGTAGTGGATACCCCTAACGACTTTTCATTTGCATGCATATTTTATGAAAAATCGTTAGTGTATTAGGTTGAAGATGACGACCCTAATTCTGCTACTCCGACATTTTTTGCCCTAGAATAGAGTCGTTAATCTTTTATGTCGCAGATGACGACTCTTGTTTGCCGACCCTTATTTATTCCCTAACGACTCTAGATGGAACTCGAACAGCCCTCTGTTCCAAAAATTGATAGTGTCGTTATCTCATTTACCCTTGAGTCGTCACTTAAGTATGTGCCCTAGAGTCGTCAATCCAAATTGTAGGATCGTTATTAACTTTTTGACGACCCTTTGTTTTTTGAAAAGGTCGTCATCATATGATTTTGAGTCGTCACATGATATAAAAGGGTCGTTTGTGTTTTAGATTATCGTATTGACGACTCTTTTTCTGATAACCATAAAGTTGATGTCTTGTTGGGTTTTTTTTTGTTTTTTGGTTTCGACGCCAAATGCAGAACCAAAGGCAAGGTTCCAATGACGATAACTCCACCTTCCAAACCTCCACGCCATGATAAATACTTACTTGTCGGTCCATTACGCGGTAAGAAGCCGAGTGAGGTCTCATTTTCTATCATCGAACAGAGAGACAAAGGTAATGAGTTGTCGGATTCATCAGAATCGACTCTCTGACATTATTTTCGCTAGCAGTAGTGGTGAAGAAGAAGAAATCCAAGAAGAGGAGATACAAGAAGATCCTCCCGTACGAGGTGAAGAGGAAGTAGAGAGTGAGAATGATGATGAAGATAATGTTAGTGGTGATGATTCTGATGAACATACAGGAGACTAGCAAATTTT